>OY998154.1:6578031-6800158 GCA_963921925.1 Sphagnum tenellum
TTATTTCTTTGAGAGATTATCTACTCTGGACATCTCTTGCTATTTTGGGTCATTGCCATGTACCTACTACCACTCTAACACGTACCCTTTTGGACTTTACTACAAAATAGCACTGATGTCCAATTGTGCCAATATTTGAAGGGGCTGTTGTCAACTCTGTTCACATATATATGATGATACTTTTCACTCATTCTTTTTTTGTCTTCAAAATATTGTCACTGAAACTAATAAGTCAACCTATCTTTTTAATTATTACTTTTTTTTTGTATAAGGAGAAAAAGATAATCAAAATCCCTCTGAAATATACTGAAAAACAACCCTTTTCGGTCACACAAGCATGAACAACAACTCTTCAAAGACCTCAGTTGGGAATCAAGAAGATGATGCATCATTGAAACCAGTGGGTGTCAGTGGTGCAACCAGTTTGTTGTGAAGTGTTTGTTCCTGGGTCGGACCTAAGTTGGGTTGTTGAAGGCTGAAGCTTCCCATTCCACAAGAGATCATTCTTTTGCTATCTTTTCTTTGTTCATATTGGGTTTCCATGGGAACGAGCAAAGCTTCATTGGAGAGGGAAAATAGATTTTGCTGAAGAGGTTCAAAATGCTCACTTTGCATTTTCCCATATGTAGTCACATCAACTCAATGTTTTAAAATTTAGACATTAGGGGTTTTTCTTTTGAATCTTTGGAATTTATCATAATCTCATGTATATATCGCACTCCCCACTCATCCTCCACAAAGGGAAACAAATAGGGGAACAAATATACGTAGGAATATCAGTCCTTTGATAGAGAATTCCATGTTTCGATGTCAAATAGGAAATTGACAATTAGCAATTTAGATGATATGTCTATAAAAATTTTGAGCACATCCATAACAAATAGAAAATTGAGAACTTTGAACTACATGACATTGTTAATCAAGAAAAAATTTAGAAATACAATTTTTATTATGAAACCCCGATTATATTTTGCAAATTAAAATTTTGCAAATTTTTGCAACTATTTCAGATGCAAAAACTGAAATACAATTCGATTAAAGCTGCCCAAATGTACAATATAACTTTACAAAAATTGTACACAACTAAACCTTGTAAGGCTGAAGAGATATTCAGGTCACACATACTTGGGGGGGGGGGGGCGGGGGCGGGGGAGGGGTAAACTACAATAATAAGTAAAGTTAAGCCCAGCTGATCTTGTCCCTTTGTTGGAAAGCACTGTTCTTCCAAACAGAAGACACACATTAAGTGTCATAAATGGGCATTGTAGCTTCTAGTAACCTATAACCCACACTTTACCACTTCACAGGTACCTCTACCCAAGGGTCAATTTATGACGCTGGTTAACAATGATAGATCTTGAAATTTACAACATCTCTAAACACAGGACCTACCATTAAAGGCAAATGGGAATAAAATAAACTTTTAAACTCAATATTATTATTATTATTATTGTTATTATTATGATGTGTATGCTTTGTGCACACTACTACTCCAAAAGCAATGAAATTTAATTTAAAAAATTTAATTCAATACCTAGGGTGAGATCTCTCCAGTCTACACTCTGGATGGTGTGTTGTTATATGTGGGGGTTGTGTTAACTTGGGTTGTCTCTCTTTCTCTTAAATTTTATCATTATTGTTTCTCATTGATTTTGCCCCAACCGTTTCCTCCTTCTAGGCTACCACTCAACAATGTTGAGAACACCCAGATGAATAAATAAATAAATGAATACCTATGCAAATCCCCCAAATTACCCACAAATTGTTGGGGTTTGGGGACGAGGTGGGGGGGGTAATTGGGAGGGGGGGAGGGGGGACTATACATTTAATTAATGCAACCCAATGATTATGCACACACACTATCTGAAAGGCCAGAACGTTAATGAGAATAATCATCAGCAGCCAGCCATTTAATACGGTGAGAAAGGGTAGTCAGGTAATTTTTGTTTGTGGCGAATTAATTAATTAAAAGCAAGTGAAAGTGTTTACTAACTACATACTTGGGGGGCGTCATTCATGGATGACTTCCCCATAAGTTTTTTTCATCCATCGTCGGGGGCGCACAATACCCAAGGAATTCCTCATAATTGGGAAAGGCTAAAATTTAATGGACCAAATTGTGCACTCCTCACCTTTTGCAAACCAAAATTGTTCTCAATTTGGTAAAATAGGTAGGTACCCCCCCCCCCCCCCCCCGCCCACCCCCCCACCCATTCTTTGAAATTTCTCCCCTTAACGATGCGTGGGTATAGGGACACGCTGGGGGCGCCGGCGAGACTGTTCTGTTGCGTTTCTTTTGTTGTCGTTTTTGCGCGTTCTCTCTCTCGGTCGGTCTTTCTTTCTTTCTTTTCTTCTTTCTTCGTCGTCGTCAAAACTGTCGCGTAGAAAGAATGTCCTGGAGAGAGAGAGAGCGAGCAATCGAGCGAGCGATCTCCGGGACTCTCTCACAGAATCCTGCAGCAAAGCTCCAAGAGTTCGTTCAGTACTATAATCAATCATCCTGCACCCACTGGTAGTGAGTGTTTCACAACTTCTTTAGACCAAGTTCCTGTAGCGTCTTCTTGTTTCTCCACAACCTATTTTGGGTGACCAGTCAAGAAAAGAACCAGCACTTCTTCTTCCCTCTCCGCTTGTTTTTTTTGTTGGTTTTGTTCAGCAGTTTGTGTTCTCTCTGTCTCTGTCTCTGTCTCTGTCTCTCTCTCTCTGCATGTCTTTTTTTTACCTCTCTCTCTCCCTCTCTGGACCTTAGAAGCAGGGACCTTATCTATATCGCTCACTGTTGGGGCTGCTTGTACTCTAGGTTATATTAGCTTTCTTGGTGTTCTGTGCTCGGTCTATATACAATTACCGCTTTGTGGTTGTGTTGGGGTTCTGGGGAACTCTTGTCTCTCTGGGCTTTTTTCTCGTGCTCAAGAGTCCTCAACTTTGCAGTTCCGAAAGTCTTTTTTATGCTGCCTGAATTATTCTCTGTTATGTGTTCAATTCTTTTGTGTGTGTGTCCCTGGCAGCACCAAGCCCACCAAATATTCTAGACGTGTATGTTTTGTCTCTTTTTTATGATATCTTCTTGTCCTCCTACAACAGAGCTGCAAACGTGAACAACAACAACAACAACCACCACCTTCATGGTTTGGTTTGAATTGCAGTACAGAGATCGAGATCGACGTTTCTGTGTTGCTGCAGATAGGACCAAATGATTTGGAGACCTAGGTCTCTTCTTTGAACCTACATCTCCTCATCTCTTCGTCGGCCTTATCGCCGACATTCCGTCTGTACACCAGATCATATATTTCCACGTTTCTGATGTGCGGCGCCACATGAGCAGCAGCAGCAGCAGCTGGTCTGTAATAATACTCAAGGTCTCGGATCTAAAGAAGTTTTCCGATAATTGTTGCTGTGCAACAAGATCTGCTTCAAGCTGCAGCACACGTTATACTTCATGTCGCTAGCCTGGAAAGTAACAGAAAGCAGCTCACAGCTCGTCACAGCAGCTTTGGGTCGTGTTCCTTTGGTCGGACTAGTCGTGTTTCTGCAGTTGCACGATGGTTGGAAGACGCGGCAGATGTGGACCTCCTCACCTCTTTTGATCATATGGTTCAACGGAAGTAGCGCTATTGCCACCAGAGTAGAAGAAAAAAAACAAGGAAACTGTGGCTTGCTTCCCCTGATCAGCTGCTACAAGTGCTCGCAGCAACAGCAACAGGAGCAGGAGTTGGCTTTCTGAACTTCCGGATTGTTTGTCACTCACCCATTTCTTCAAGAGTGCTCGACAGATTGTACAAACAAACATGGCTGCAGCTCTGTCGCTATCTTTTGAGACGACTGATCTGCAGGCAGCAGGAGGAGGAGGAGGGAGCTTGCTGTCCTACGATTGCCACCGCTCCGTGCCGGCTCCTTTTCTCACCAAGACTTACTATCTGGTGGATGATCCCGCCACTGACGACATTGTGTCGTGGGGAGAGGACAACGCCACCTTTGTGGTGTGGCGACCGCCGGAGTTCGCCAGAGATTTGCTTCCCAACTACTTCAAGCACAACAACTTCTCCAGCTTTGTTAGGCAGCTCAACACCTACGTAAGTCTCATGAGCTGCCTGGGAGATTTGCTGCTGCCTGCGGTAGTGATGGAATTGCCAACTTCTTCTTGTTGTTGTCTGATCAGTATACTATTCGTCCGACTGCATGCATTAGCTCCAAGAATGACTTTTGTTCCCTTTCTGCAACCAGAGCTCTCAAGAGCTTGACAAACAAAGTTCTTGAGTCTTTTCTTCACGTTGTTGCTTGCTTGTTTGCTTCAACCATGCAGGGCTTCAGGAAGATTGTTCCAGATCGTTGGGAATTCGCAAACGAGTTTTTCAGGCGAGGGGAGAAGCAGTTGCTGTGCGAGATTCACAGGAGGAAAAGCCAGCAAACTGCTGGGGGAAACGCTGCTTCATCAACGCAGCAGCAGCAGCAAAGCCGGGACTCTCATTCTCCATCACTTTCCAACGAGGATCAAACGACGACGTCGTGGTCCCCTCTCTCATCATCCCCCCTGTCGTCTCCGCGACCTCATCAGCTTCTACCGCCCCCGCTTCCGCCGTCAACCTCTGCTGCAGCTGCTGCGGTTTTCATGTGCGATGAGAACGAGAGGTTGCGTAAAGACAACAGTCTGCTCCTCTCCGAGGTTTCTCGCCTCCGTCGCTTGTATGATGAAACAATGCTCATCCTTCAGCAGCGATCCAGCTGCAGCAGCTCGACTTTGCATGATCTTGCGTGGTTAAGGAGGTACTAGATCAAGTGCTGCACTCAGACAACAACTTTGCACCATGTTCTTCTGAATTCAAGCTGTGCATCGCTTCAGAACTTGGCCAAGCTCTTTGAGAAACTGCACGTTCGATTAATCTTGACTCTTTTGTTTTTGTTTTTATTTTCTGTTCATTTCTCTATGAATCAGGATCAGAGGAACGTCTGCAGGCGGCGTTCTGAGTGCTCATGCGGAAGGATTAGGTGCACTAGGGATGAAGCCTAGAGACACGACTTCTGTAGCAGAACAGTTGGACACAGCGGCAAGAAAGGAACAGATTCGTGAACTCTCCCTCCAGGTGATGAGCAGGACCGTCGAGCATGCAAACATTGGAGTACCTCTTCCTCCACTTCCTCCAACTTCTGTAGATTCAGCAGCAACCAGAGCTGGATTGCAGCAGCAGCAGCAGCTCCTCAGGCAGTCGACTCCGGGCGCCGCTTGTCTAAGTTATCACAGAGATAATTCAGCCGTGACACCCAAAGCTTCTACTCTGTCTTTCTTAGACGGCAAGCTTAGAGAGATCAAAGCGTCAAGCTGTGCCGCCGCCAATGCCTGCAATTACAAGCAGCTGCAGCTGATCAAATCTACTACTAGCACTACGTCAGATCATCAAGAAGCAACAGCTGCTGGTAAGGATCTTCATGGTCCCAAGGTCTTCGGCGTTCCTTTGATGCGCTCCCAATCCAGCAACTGGGACTGTAACGAAACTGCAGAAGCAGCTCATGACATGAGGAAGCGACCTCGTTGCAATTCTTGGGGTGATGTGGAGCTCCCTGCAGCAGCAGTAGCAGCAGCAACAGCTTCTTCCAAGGATGTGGTCCCGGCGCTGGTAAGGCATGATCAGAGATCACCATCACCATCACCTCCTCCTCCTCCTCCTCCTCCTCCTCCTCCTTCTTCGGTTTGTGTAAAGACAGAGCTAGGCTTAGAGTTACGACCCACCAGTGTGGAAGCTCCTTGGCTACAGATTTGTGCAGCCAGGGATGAAAGAGTGTACATTTAAGGTACAAGGTTTTAGTACCGAGCCAGCATCCACCGGAAGCAGCTGCTGCATTATTGTCAAAGGATTTTGTGCTGCAACAGACCTGTAGTAGACACAAAGGCAGACACAGAGCTGGTCTACAGACAGACTATGACTGCAATGAGTCTAAATTTTCATGTGCAAACTTTTGCTATGATCTTCTTCTCCATCCAGCTTGTAGCAGGAACCTGCATGTTCCAAGAGGAACAAGTAACTTGCAGTACATTTCCAGAGGCAAGTCATCAATGCAGGGCCTCAGGAGCTGCAGCAGGTGTGTTGATTCTGAGTTTGCACCACCCTTTCTGCCTTTCTTCCTTCCTCTCCTTCGCCTCCTTCCTTTTAGCGGATGCTCATGCAGTGCTCAAGGCTCCAGTTGCAGCTTACCCTAAGTTTTGTTACCAGCTAGGCTCTAGTCTACTGATCAGGAGCTAGCTGCTGCTGGAGCTCACAGCTCTCTAGAACTCTCAATGTAACAACCTCAATGAGGCCGGGTCATGCACTCATATAAATTTGAATCTGACCTTATAAATTTGCTTCTTCAAAACACTCTGATGATCACATATTGTGACATGTCATGCAAAAACAATTCACATGCAAGCTCAAGTTCATGTTTGATCATGGAATTATAATCAGTGTATAAATCTTGAAATGTTAGTAATTACAATCAGATGCAATAATTAATTTTGACAATAAAATTGCTTCAAAGAGTGTTAATATCCACATAATATAATATTCATATTTACATGTACCTATATATCTATATATATCTATATAACATTGTGCTTTCAAAAGCTTCACCTGGGTGCCAGATGCAAGGCCAACTGAAGGTATATACTCTAAGTCCTTATAAGAAGATCAGGTCAAAGGGATTGAGATACTGCTGCACCTAATTTACTTCAGTATTATTTAGACTGAAATACACTCTTCTGGTTAGTCCATTTTCTCACACCATCACCTTCTCTCCCCAAGTGCTCCAGATGCAACAATGTTGATATATATATATATATAATTTTGTAGTTTCCAGATCACATGGTTCCAGCAAGAATTGAGCTCTAGGTCATGAAGGTTGGTTCATGGTGATCTAGTCATGCCATGATCAATTCAGAAAGTAACTAGTACTAATTGTGCTAGATCAGGAACCAAGGGTAGAAGGAAGGTTGAGGTGTCTTCTTCCTTCTAAAGTAAAAGAAAAGGAAGGGTGGAAGCATGGTAAAGTAGACAGAAAAAATATTTAAGTGTCTCCACTTAAATCCTGTAACGTTCACACCAAGATCATAAAGCAACATCACCATATTAGATGGAAGTATGATAAAAACCCATTCATGCCAAATATAATTTGAGTAATTTTAGAAGCTTATAGATTAAGTCTCTGTCTCCTTGAGAGCTTCAAGCTCAAGTCCTTCAAGTTCAAGTCCAATATGGAGTTGAGCAATTCCAGTCCAATTTTGAGGATTCAAATTAGACATGAGTAAATTTTTGAATGTTATACGAACATGTGGTTTTAAATCAAAATGGAATGCACATCCAGAACTACTAGAACAACAACAAATCCATAATATATGCAGCTCAATCAGTCAGTTAATTGACAATCTGGTGGTGCAGGAACAAAGAGCTCATGGAGTGCAGCTGCACTAGTAGTACAAGTTAGAATGATCCAACAAAATTAGTCTCTGATCAAATTACCAAAAGCCCATGGACATGAAACACATCTTCTTAATAATTAGCTGCGTAATTCTACTAATCAGAACTACCATAGAACTGACTAATTACAATAGTAAAGCATATAAATTTTAGAGATTATTCTAGATCTACATTCTTAAGCCCAGGATTACCTAGGTAGGGCTTCTCTTCCTCAGATTGTTCATCAATAATTTACTAGAACTCTGTCAAAGTTTTGTATTGGCAGTACAATAATTTTGGACCACCAAATCTGCAAAACAATAATATTGATCTTGTAGTCTGGAGAATTATATATTATATAATGCATCACTAGACATGATGCTGCAGGTCCACATTTTTCTTTAATCAGTGTTTTTCTATTAATGTGGCTTGTGACAAGTTCTCAAGATTGCATGTCCAGATGTTCTTAAATACTAGGTTGTACACTCTTATATGTTTGTTGAGAAAGCTTCCACTTGTGATGCTTCCTCAAATATGGAGGTGAGTCTCATGGACTTTTTATATACTCTTTTTTTTTCCTTTTTATATTTTAGATATTTATTTTTTTATCTTTTTTAATCTTTTTTCCTTTTTTTTCTGTTGCTCCATTCAATTGGGTTTTGCAAGTTTTTTGGTTCCTAATTGCAGTATAGATTTGCGTATATGAAATGGAAACATTATATTATCTCACCAAGTTGTTTGTTGAATGTAAAACAAACAATGGAATCCTTGATGCAATGCTTGAGATTTCAGCCTTCTTCTATGTGAGTAATTGTTGTCATGCAAAATTGGAAAAACCCCCAAAAAAAAGAAAAACCAAAATTCTTTGATCACGGGTTCTATTTTCAACCAAAAAAAATTTCAGAAAGACCTGGGAATTTTTTTGGAAAATTCTGTTTTTCCATAAATTTAACTAATTATGCTAAGTTTGTAGAAAAATTCACCAAATTTTCAATATTTTTAAATTGAAAAAAGAACCCTTGATGCTCAGAAGTTTGAAGATTTGCATTCTAGAATTTTATAATAACTTGATTACAAGAGGTGAGTCAGGAGATAATCAATAGCTTCAGCTAATTTTAACAATAGTGCACCTTCAGTTATCCCATTATCTGATAACCACAGTATTCATAAACATCAGAAGAAGCTAGGCAAAAGCTAATGTTATCAATAACTTAGTGTGGCTTGTGTCATTGACCAAAGTGTGAACATAATTATGTAACGGCTCCAAGTGTGAACAGAACCCATAATGAGAAAGACCATCTCTGAAAAAAATTGTCTTAAAATTTTTAATTAATTTTTTTGTGACAAAAATAACTCCAAATTCAATGTCCCCGCCACCCCCCTCAAATCTTAGGTTTTAAGATTATCAAGTTCAGTCTCCAAGAAATCCCACTCATCAAGGGCTTTTCAACAATACCATTGAAATCTCACCCCTATTTCCCTAAATTATCTAGTTAAGTGTCTGTGCTATATGTTCCATGCTTTTCACAAGGAGCAACTAATTGAAACAAATCACATTGTGATCCTTGTAGTCATTGCTACAATTTCTTTTTCGTGACTGTGTAAGCTTCTAAGAGTCTCCGAATGATAAAATAGAATACAGAGGTATAGAGAACGATGTCTCTACATAAATTTTCAGAAAATCATGCACTCCAAATGATAGACTATGCAGGTGTAGAGAAGGGTCGTCTCTACATAAATTTTCAGAACATCATGTACGTGACACCACCATCATATTTGAAATTGAATGCATTGAGTCAAACATGCAATCACAGACACCATGGAATTTTTTCTACAAACAACCGCATAATACGGGACTGACTGGCTTTGGATATCATTGAAGGGCAGAAACATGTGCCAGATTGCATGCTCAGCAGAATTCGAGCAGTGATTTTGTCTCTCCAGAAAATAATAGAGAATCAAGCAGCCTGCTCATGTTACAAAAACATTTTATTTACTTCTGCTGGCTTATTTTGGCCACATGGCTGGGAACAGTGATCTTTCTGGGTGCAATTTCTTAAAATAATAAGAGCCCAAAATCACTCTTTTTTGGGATTTTTTGTCACCAGATTTTCAAGAGCATTTTGATTCAAATTTCCATATTTCTTTATCGGGTAGTCAAAAATATAGAAGGATGCTTGAATTGTTAGGCATAAGCACTAATTTCAGCTCCGTCTTGTGGTGGATGATTGACATTTTTTATTCCAACTTGGGTGGGTTGATTTCACCATTCCATTTAGATCTCATTCAATGGGCTTAATCACCACAATATTCAAAAGGTTTGGACACACAATAAAAAACCACATACAAACTCTAAAGGTTCAAATTGCTTTCAAAATGTAGGTGAAAGAAATATTGAACGGTCTTCACATGAGAGATGGAGTGGTAGACAAAGACATCAGGTAAGCTAATGCTAATTGTATTCAAACTATTCATATTGTTGTGTTGGAGGAAGAGGTTCTCCAACCCCTAACATGGTGTGAGAAAGATTCAATGACATTATCACATGTTTCTTTTTTAGCTAAGTAGATTTTTGGCATTCCTAGATTGCAAATTGATAGATTGAATTATTTTCAATTGTGAGATAGCTCACAAATTTGAGATAACGTTGTCAAAGAATTATCAATCTACATGTGCTTGTTAACAAGAATTGACAAAATGATGTGAGTGAGGGCTATTTTTTTCATGTTCTGCTATTAGATAATTTTAATTTAGTAAGGCAAAAATATTGAATGAGCATGGGGACAAGTTAGGGGAGGTCAGGTACTTTCAAGATGATCAACACATTAAGTTCATTTATATGCATAATTCACACATTTGTCATTTCATCTTAATCCAAGGCTTGTTGTTGCATTTTAGAACTCATTTTGTGTTATGTTTTATGAGCATTTTGATGTTGCAAGGTTGAAAGTGATTAGCAAGTACAACATGCTTACTAATTGACAATATCATGGTGACAATTTGCACAAAGGAACAATTGTGTATATTTGCAATCATGGTAATCCCAAATGAACATTCAAGTTGGTGAGTAAGAAAAGACACAAAACACAAGAAAAGAAGTCTACAATGCTTTGTTTATTTTCAAGCAAAACTATTCTCCAAAAAATAAAAGTAAAATGTTGAAAAACATAATAAATGCCCAAGAAAATAATTGATGTGGCAGGAAAGTGATTAGCATTTTGCTCATTTTCCTAGCTTTGTTATAGACTATCCCACTACAAGTTCATTGTCTTCACCAATAACCAATGTAGTGGCAATAAGGTCGCTACCATCATATCCATTCTTTTAGGTCTAATACAGGTTGTCCCAATAATAACACACTACTTTTACCATTTGACATTGTTGTTCATCACTGTTGCTGTCTTCCATGGTTATTGTTACCATGAAGCAAACAATCACAAAATAAATTGTAAAACATAGAGAGCTAACATCTTCTATATCACAAGAAAACTACGTACATCTATTTGCAAAATAATAATGATAATAGTTTAAATACATAAGTGTTTACATTCCTTGAAACATATGAATTTTTTTGGTTTCAACAACATTTGAGTACATTTCTTTTTCTCATAACTCCTCTGTTACACTTCAAGAAAGAAGTGAGGAGTGAGTAATCCACACCAAACTAGTTCAGAGAGTATGGGGGCCAACCCAAGAGGTTTCCCACTACCCATATTCAAGGGGTCTTTTTTTATCCCTTCTTAAATTTTCTCACCATTATCTTCTAAAGGCAACTTAACAAATCAATTTTTTAAATAATTTATAAATCATCTCTTATATTAAAGGGAATATTTTTCACATACTCATCTTCTAAAATAGTCATTAAAATTTATGCTAAAGCAATGAAGATAGTTTTCAAACATTCATATATTTTATTATTAAACTAAATTCATTAGATTACCATGTATTAATATTTTTCACTAGAAGTTTATTCTAAAATTAACCTTGATTATCCTTTCATATAAGCAATTTTTTGATAGCAATTACCATGAATTAAAAAAATATTTAAATTAAAACTCGTTGACAACACAAAACCAAATAGACTTTCATTTTGCTTTGTCTTTTATGAACATTTTGATGGTCCAAGGTTAGGAATGTTTAACAATTGCACAAATGATTTCTTAGTCTACAATCTTGGGTGGCAATTTCCATGAAGGAGCACATGTTGTTCAAGGCTCTTTGGCCACTTTTAACCATAATTCAAACTTTATACATATTATCATTTGGTCATTTGTTGATTCAAGGCTTGCAATAATTCAACGTTTAGTGTCTTTTGAACCTTATGATCTTTTCAAAGTTTTAAAGTTAGGAATGTTTAATAAGCATAATGATCATTATCAACCCTAATCACATAATGATAACTTCCAAGAATGACCAAATGTTTATAAGGCACATTAATAGCATCCACACAACTATTTAGGTAGCCAAAATTCAAATTTTTAAATATTCACAATTTGTTGATTCAAAATTTATACTTACTTTTCAAGGTTGATCATTCATTGTCTCTTAATATCTCTTATGAACATTTTGATGTTTCAAGGCCAGGTCGTTTAACAAGAATAAGAGGCACATTGTTTGCATTCTTGAGGTGTCAACCATTCATCAAGTTTCAATGGTAACACTTATAATCCTATTTAGATTATATGCACTATGCACACAATTTGTTAATTCGAGGTTTACAATGGCATTACATAATTCTTTCTTTTTCCATTTGAATATTTTTGTGTTCAAGGTTGTGCAAATGTATTCATTCAAAAAGGATTGATGCACCTCATATTTTGAATTTCATTTATTCTTATGGACATTTTCATGTTAATTTGACAATGTTGAACATGAAATTTTTTAATTGAAAGCTCTAAGTTGCAAGTTAGACCTAATTTTACTTTCACCATTGGTGTGTTGTGGGCATGACATGTGAATACTCCTTGTTAAATGACATTTTAGAATTTCAATATTATTTGAGTGCAAGTACCATACTAGCACTTGTTCAATTGGATAAAGGGGTGTTTGATTTAAGGGGGTTCAGCATTTGGTGATGGGTGAATTAAGACAGATTAGGATTTTGAGGGTAAAATCTTTGATGGTTGCATCTTTGGCTCTGGAACACAAAGAATTTCGTAAAGCCCTTGTTGGCACATCTGCCAAGTTTTAAATCACTCAAATGGACTAACAATGAGGAAGATATGGGTCTGGAACTAAGAGACATGGCTAGAGCTATTTTTCAAAAAAATTGAAGCAAACTATCACTCATCCTCTTCCTATGTTTTCTGTGTTTGCTCCTTTACTTCTGACGCTCAAAGAACATTTGTAGCCCTCCAGATTGCATGTCCAATGACACAAAAAATTGCTCAATTTGGTTTAGGAATGTGTTGATGACAGATATGCATTCGGTGATGGGCGGTTCTAACCTACTCAGATCTAGATCAGAACCTGGTCTGGGACCAGGATCTATTTTTTAAGAACCAGACCCAGAACTGGATTTCTGGTTACATTTATGGGTGGAACTAGAACCAGAGGTTTTTCATAAAAGTAAAGAACCACCCAACACTGCAAAATACAAGATACCTTCTTACTCATTGTGGTCTCGCCTTTATAGTCCTCTTGGGTTTCCCAACAATCAAAAGTTCTACACTTGCATATTATGTCAAAGTGCGTCAGCGTCCAGATTAATGTGTTGAATGTGGGGGTGAGCAGCTTTTGAGTTTCCTGGGCATGGTGCTTCATACAATGTGAGGGCCCAGGTGTCAAGTGCTTTTGGTTGGTGTTGGAGCTTGGCATAGGGAAATGTGTCAAGTGTAGACCTTCTAGAATTCCAGACCATATGTTGAATGTTCAGCCTGAAACTTTTGCATGACCTTGACATGTAAAACTTATATACTCCTAAGAAATAAAAGTGTATTTCTTGTAGACTTTGTATGGGGAAGAGGTGAAACCAGCCAAGGGTCCTAAATATTGGCAGTACAAAAAGTGATGATGATATACGAAAACACAGATGACAAATCACCTTCCACTTGTCAATCAAAGCTCCTCTACAATATTACAAAGTTTTTTCGCCCAGAAATACGTTGTGCACATGAACTCATTCATGAACTTAGAATGCTTGCCAATACGTGCAATGTTTCATACTAGTAATGTGCTCACTACGCCATTGCTTTTGAGGCCACCCAAACCACAAGTTGAACATTTCAAAAAAGTACCATTCAACCACCCCACAACTTGAAAACCAGGGAAGGAGTGCTGGAAAGCTGAAAAGATACAGCTCTTTTTAGTACTCGTCCTAAGACCCTTTCGAATATATAATTTGATAGGTCACAAATGCTCCAAAAGCCTTTCCACAAAGAAGTTTGAGTAAATTATTGGTCCCTAGTCCCTACTGCCCAAACAGAAACATCCCCCCATGTTTTTTGGGTGACCATTTTGCATGTGTTTTTCAACTCATCACTCGCACCATGTGCAAATGAAACAATAAATGAATGTGCACAGGAAATAATTATCTATGTTCACCTCTTCTGTATTCATGTTGTGAAAACTGCAAAATGTCTTGAGGAATATCAATAAGCGCCTTTTTTTGTGTATTGACCAATACCAACTGGATCTGGAGCATTTACTTCAGTTTGCTCCCCAATCCCTTGGTACTTGGTAAACAAGGGGTGTGTCACACTGTGGCCTTACCACTTACATTAACAAGTATCTTAAGGCAAAGAAGAATTATGAAAACTCCAATATTTCCCCATGCAAAAATATTATCTTCAAGAAATCCTCTAAAAAAAAATCAAAATCCTTCAAGATATTATATCTCTATAACTATTAATCTCAAGTTTCAACACAAGCCAAATTATCATCTTTCAAAAATCCTCCTATAAAAATAAACCTACTACCTAGGGGCCAAAATCCCTTAAGCTACTATACTCTATGATGACTCTAAACACATTATCCTTGCCTTGGAAGGCAAGGCCAATAAAGGCTTTTGAGAATAGAGATTAAAAATGGTGTTTGGGCACCAGTTGGTTAATTTTTCAAACCAAGATAGAAATTCATGTCATTTGGATAATATTTATGTGCAATTGTGGATATTCACCAATAAATCCATTACACTTGGGCCCACAATTTTGGTAAGATTTTGGTAGAAAATCTTGTTAGGCACAGTCTCCTCTTGATGTGTTCCGTCCTGCACCTTTGAGCATTACAGAGCTTGAGTACTAATTCTGTGACTTACATTCCCAAACTCAACCTCCCACAGCCCTTTGCTACACAATCATCCTCCACTAGCAAACAAGAAACACTAAGAAAAAACACTTTCACATTAGCCCCACCTATTTTTTCTACACTTTTCCCACTCTTCCACTCCCTAGACAAACACTAGAGCACCTGAAGTAACCTTTCCTTGGTGGGGAGCCCTTGGATTTGTTCCCAGAAGAGGAAAATGAAAATGAAAAAAAAAAATTGAACTGCTAACCTCTAGGTTTCCTTCTGTTTGCAAAAACTGCTAAGGTAGAGAGGACCATCACTGAAGATAACCCTACAACCAAACATCCATTTAGTTCTAGGGGTTGCTGGTTATAGAACATACACAATTGTATGGGCACTTTATATTTTGCCTATTACCAAATGTTCTGATATGAAGAATTGTGTTCTGAAATTTTTCTACATATGATTAGGATGTGATTTTTATGTTTGGTCAAATTTAGTCATATTTGCACACCTTCTTGCTGCTTTAGAGTGTGAAAGTATTTGGTGATGAGTGGTGAGATGGACAAAATTTTGAAATTGGTTGAATATCAACAAGGAGAAGAGGGTTTCTTTTTGTGTTTCGTTTTGGGAGTGCCATGGGCTTGTTTATAGAACCCCATGTTTGGCTAGCAAAATAGAGTTTGGTGATAAGCTTTAGAATGAACAACAAAATAAGGAGAACTTATCTCGGTAGGCAAGGGGCAACTAAGGGATTGTTTTAAGTGTTTGGTTTAGGGGATGAACTCAAATGGTCTTATAAAATCCCATTTGGGTTGAAGAAACAAGGTTTGTTAATAGGGTTTATTTGTCACATTAAACAACACATCATTGACCATAAATATGGAAACCTAATAATTGCACAAAAGGACATCCAAACTTAAATTATGTAGAAATCTCATGGATCTTCAAATCAAGACATTAAACAAGGCAAAACTTTCAAATCCCCTCCAATTTTGCCTTGTTTGCATTCCCACCAAAACAACAATAACAGATTCATGGGGTTCGTAGCATGCATACAAACAATACATTGTCAATTCTATTATTCATCCCCATTTTTTCAACATGTCAAACTAATCAAATAATATGACTCTCAAGTCCCTAACAATTCGCAAAGCATATGGGTTAAATCAACAATCTTCAAACATCAAAGTAAAGCATCATACATCAAATATTGAGGTACTCAAGTTAGAACTAGAATAATAGAAATTAGACAAATCATGAAAATTAAATCAGCACAAATCGAAGGTCATAGCAATCAAAGAAAAGACACAAGAGCTTCTAAAACACAAAAGTCACTTTATAATAGTCCAAAAAAAGACACCAAAACTAAAGCAAATAGAAGAACAAAATTCAAATGAACAAATAAAAAGGTCTACAATACATCAACTTTACAACCAAAAGTTCAAAAAGTCTTATTAGTATTGTTGGGTCCAAAGTTCTTTTGTAATGCAAGGAATCATAAGAGACTTGATAGATTTCTTCAAGCTCAAGAAAAACACAGTTTGTTCTACACATCCATTGTCTACACAAAACAACAAATTAGAATTTAAATTGGGATGATTTCAAAAAAATTTATGTTTTTATTATTTCTTCTACACAACCAAAGGCATATGCATATGACACTTACCTTAACCTTTTAGTATTTTATTTTTTTTGGGACAAATTTAAAAAATTCAAATATGTACGTCTTGTGGGGGTGGAACACACACCCCCAACTTGTTGGAGATTGGGGCCAAAAGGACCTAAAGCACAATGACGTTGAATGTGCTACACAAAAAGCGGAATGGTTTAGAACAACAACCTTCACAAGACAAAGAGAATGTTCCTCCTTTTGGAATAAAACCAAAAAGAAAACAATGTATGATTAGCAGATGTATCACACTCATTAGGAAAGGTAAATGAACTAATGAAGCTTTGGAAAAAGTCATGTATGTAATTGAAAATGGGACAACATCATTGAAATAGGCTACTATACATTAAAACATACCCTTGACCTTTTTGTCAAATCATTTGAATGGCAAAACAAAGTTGAAATATTTGGGCCTAGAGGTGTGCCCACAAAAAAAAAAGACAAAATTATAATAACTTGGACTTTGGCTATGCAAAAAGTTGGGCTATCAATTATTCTATATTAATTGAAAATGAAAGTTGCAAAAAAAATTCAAACCAAAATTATACCATTTCAACATGGAGTACTAGGGAGCTTCTAGTGGTATTGGTTTAAACATCAACACCCTGAAATTAGCATTCAACAAGCAAAGGGCTTTGAAATCAACAAAGTAGAAAAGTTAACCACATAACCATGTGAAAGGATATATAACTCACAACATTTGTATAACAACACACAACTATGATGCACATTATATTTAGAACTTAAATGAAACATGGGTACAAGTAGGTAGGCATTCAAGTGCAAGAGGCAAATATACAACATCGTACCAAAATCTAAAAAATGGTTGACCATCGACTACACTGTCAATGCAATTAGAAAATATTTACTAGGGTACATCTTTAGGGGAGAAAAGATGCATGATGATTACATAAAATTATGCAGATAAGGAACATTTATGGCTAAGCAAACAATAACATGGATGACCAGTTTCCTATTCAAAGAATTTTTGGTTTTTTTTCAAGAGGTTAGTATTAAGTGGCATTTCCCTTACCAATAAACAATTGTTCATTTTAAATGGACATGGATCTCAGGTCACACTAAAAGCAATTGAGCAAGCACAAGCATTTGGGTTAGACATGATAACTTTACCTTCCCATATGATTCATGCACTCCAACCTTTAGATGTGGCTTGCTTCAAACCTTTCAAGAAAACTTTTAAAAAAGAGAGTAATGCTACAATGGTTAATAACAATAACATTAAACTAGATAAGATATCCATGGTTAGTTGGGTAGAAAAAACCTTAGATTAGTCCCTCACCAAAACAAACATATTTTCAAGGTTTTAAGTTGTAAGGATTTGGCCACTAAACCTTAGAGCAATGCATGAAAATATATCTTTAGTAAGATGCAAATTCCATATATCCAATGAAAAGGATGAAGGGGAGGATAATCATATCCAATGGGGAGAACAATATTTTGCAAAAGAAGTGATCAACATAACAACAACAATAACTCCTTTAGATCACGAATCATTAGTTGTTAGTGTTTCTAAAATTAACCTTAGGTACTATGTATATGTGCCCACAAACTTTTCAACCATAAATCAAATCTAGTTGTGAACATAAATGAAGCTACAGCAAAGGTGGAGGTGGGAACCAACAACTTCACTAGCACAATTCAACGAGTATTGGCAAATCATAATTTGTTCTTTTTGCCTTGTCTACCTACAAGATAAACCTATGGTAGAAAATTATTAGTTGATTCTTCTCAAAGACATGTAATGATTTCAAAAAAATATTTGAACATTATGTGACAAAAGGCATTAGAAAAGGAGGCAACATAAACAATTAAAGAAACTCAAAAGAGAGTAAAGCAAAGAAAACAAGCTAGAAAAGTTTGCAATTCATTAAATGTAGTTAAAAAGTTGTTCGTCTAGAACTTGAGAGAAAGTCGCAAACCAAATTCATTTTAGTTTAGTCAACCAATGTAGTGAAAAATTTAGGGGATAGGTTTCACCAGAACTTCCAAGTTGGACTATGAGTTCATCTTCTTGGTTATAGGGATGTGAACCTTGGTTACATGATAGATGATCATAAATAGACCATAGCAAACAAAGGCTCAGATGCAAGCACAAAGGTATATTACAACATGCTTGCAACCACCTCAAATAATTAGTTCATGAACAAAACCAAAGGGAATGAAAGAGGGGATCAATTGTTCAAAAAACACATATGAAATAGAAAAGGACTTGAGGGGGTGAGTTAAATTGCCTCCAAAAACACAAGGGGGATAGGGAAGTTCATCTCTTCCAAAAACACAATACCACAAGGGGGGTGGTTGAATTGTATAGAAAAACAAGAATTGGAGCTAGGGGGTGATGGCTACTAAAACTCAAGAACATGAGTTGGGAAGGTTCAATTCGACCAATAAATAATAATGTAAAGGGGTGAATTGCTTGAAGGAAACAAGTGTGAAAAGGAGACTAGAAACATAAGAACTTGCACAAAGTTCTAGTATATGTTTCTCATCAATGTTGTGTTCGTCTTGTACTTAAGCATTTTGGGTGTGCTTCAATTGGGTTAGTGTTGATTCTAATGGAGGATAATGGCATTATGTGCGTGGCTGAAGAATGGTGGGTGGCAGATTACTCCAGCTACAAATTTTGCACAAAAAAGGTTATTCCAAAATCACAAGCTCCACCACCAACGCCTAATACCAGCACAATAATGACTAACATTCTCTTTAGAAATTCAAGAATTTAAAACCAAAACCCACATGTTCTTCAAGAAGGAATATCATACCAAAAGCATGTTGTACACCAAAAACTAGACCATAAAGAGTTGCAATAACAACCAAAAACCAACAAGAGAAACAAAGTGCAACAAGCTATAGAACAAAGAAAAAGGAATGAACAACAAGCTTTGTACTGTTCTCCCACCCAAGCCAGAAGAAAGGAACGACAAAAAGGGAGGACGAAACTGTTGTTGTATGGTGGGAGGTCAGTGGGATAGTGACAATAACATTTGGAACAATTTAAGGTTTAGTTGAGCATTGGGTTATGTATAATTATAGATTATTTTGCCTCATGTATGTTTTTTGATCTAGTCCATTGAATGAAAGTGAAAGTTTTTTTTAAATGGGCATTTTGATTATGGGTCTATTAATCTTGTATTGAAAGCATGGATGCTGAACATGTGTTAGATTTTGCACTGTGTTGTTGATAGGGCAGACTTTGGTTGCAAGCCAATGTATGGGATGATTGGTGATGGTATTTTTCTTTTCAATGACGCCTTTAACTTTGGGAGGCCATATCTTAGCCGTCTTGTAACCAAATCGAACGATCTAAGTTGTAATAGATGTGCTCATAAAATGCCTACAATCCATCTTCAAACCAGGAACCCAACTGACTCCAAATGAGACCACAAATGTCCTCTAAGTGCATAAGTGTACTATGACCGGCCTTTTTGCTCTAGTACCTTAATTACTTATTACCTTTTTCTTTTTACTTGACAAAGGCAAGAGCACTTTTGAGATCTCATTTAAGACCTAGTTTTAAAGGTAGCCCATGTGGGCTAGTGTTGCCTTTTTTTATCACATTTGGATTTTGATTTTAGTATGGTAGAATTTTATAACTAATTTCTTTTAACAAATTCTAAAAACCTATTGTCATTTAGAGCTAAGTCCATGTTGGGATGCTAAGCAATGATGCAACATCAGAAAATTGAAAAAAATATCACTGAAGGCAATAGCACTTTCAAGATTTCATTTAAGACCTGAATGCGAATGTAATCTATGAACGGCAACCAAAAGCACTTTCAAGATCTTGTTTAAGACCTGGTGTTAAAGGACACGTGGCGGAGCCAGCATAGGCTACTACCTCCATAAACTTAAAAAGACCTGAGTGAAATTTCTAATGTAAAAGGGATGCTCATTATAAATCATAATTTCCCACGGAATTAAACCCATTTGTTTTCCAAAAAAAATCTTTCTTTTCCCTTCAGTGTTAAAATAACTGGCTACGTAAGTCGAGTAGTTTTCACAAGTTCACATAAACAAGCAGCTCGTCACAGAATGGCTCGGCCTTTTAAGTGACATCCATAAGGATGATAAATATTCAACATACTAAATTGGAAACTTGCACATGGTGGTTAGCATGATGAAGCCCAAATGGATCCTTCAGCTATGCTGCAAATGTTTCTCTATCAAGTGGACTCCCACATGACCCTAGAATGTAGGAATACCCAACTTTGGCCCCTTTTTGTGGATGCAACACAATGTCTCTAGTCTCTGTGTCCTCAATAAATATGTATCTGAACTCATTGCTCAGTGTTGAGAAGTACCTGCCAAGAGTGCAAAGTACCTAAGTACCAAAGGCTCCCAAATGGGTCCTTCAGATATGCTGCAAATGTTTCTATATTGGACTTCACATGACCCTAAAATGTAGGAATACCCAACTTTGGCCCCTTTTGTGGATGCATCACAATGTCTCTAGTCTCTGCCCTCAATAATTAGGCTTCTGAACTGGTGGCTCAGTGCTGATAAGTACTGTCAAGAGTGCAAAGCGCCTAAGCACCAAAGGTCCAAAGCAACACAAAACTGTTGTTGTCACTTAGCTGTAGTAGTACTAGTAGTATTATTCATGCAAGTATCTTCATTTTGTCACTCTTCCTCCCTTGCTTTCAATCTTGTTCAAAATCTGTTGCTCCCATCTTGGGATCTGTGGCCACAAGGTCAGTCATTGTTCATTGTAAGCAGAGTCCTTACATGAGCAACATCTCTCTCCCATGTGTGCCAGACATTATAGATAGATTTGCCCAAAGATTGTCGTCTTTGTTTATGTCTGCCTGCCTGTGTGTTTCAAGAACTTTGAAACTGTGGTGTGACAATGCAGATTGCTGGAGGCAACAGGCTGGTCACAGTGTCATGCGCAACTGCAGTGCTATACTTTCAGTTGTCTCTTCTTTGCAGATTCTCAACTTGCCAGGTATCAATCAACCTGTCTGACAATTTGGCATAAAACACAAATGGGCAAGTTGGTTTCTTGTTGCTGATTACCTATCATTGAACCCTTTGAATCTCCAGAAAAAAAGAATTCCAACATGCTTTTGAAGCAAGTCTGGAGATTTTTAGGGTTTCTGTAATGAGCTCTCCAAGATAGGTCAACCCACAGTCAGTCAGTCAGTCAGTCAGCAAGCTTTGGAACACTTCTTTTTAGAGCATGATTTGATCTTCAATAGACGGTGCCTTAGACAACTGTGTGATAGTTTACAGTGTTTTTTTATCATCAGGTACATCAACAAAATTGTTCTACCAACACCATTTTATACATGTAGTGTCATGGAATGATATCATTCCAAAGGTGATGCCACCAGGGCACATATGAGCTACACCATGCGGGGGTAGGTTTAAATGTGTGACCCCTTAGTGAAGTGCTACCACACCTCACCCAGGTTGGAACACTTGTCCTCCAGCTTCTTAAACTAAATCCCACAGAGTTGGTTGCCCTTGGTTGTCACCAGCACACAAGCCCTGAATGGGTTCCCTCAATGCTATGGTTCTTCCTTCACAGAGCACTTGCTTTGGTGTTGTCCCACCACTCCACTCATTTGCAGGTCATGATGATGACTGAAAGAAAAGTCGGTTAGTGTCTTCCAGGTTCTGAACCTTATAGCAATCTACTCTGAAGCTGTTGAAACTCAGCTACCACTGTTCTTTTTCTCTGTTCCCTCTACTTTAGTGCTCAAGCTGGCGGTAGGGCTTGTGCTTCAGATTCAGTCTTGATAACTTGTGCTTGCAGTTGAGCCATGCTTGAACCACCTGTAGCATTCTTTGTCCTCATTCTCCTCCATCAAGTGCATTCTTCCTAGGTAGAGATCTCCTTATCTCAGTCTTTGTCCCCTCCCATATGAATAGCATGGATCTTCCATCCATTAAAAACCTTACCAGCGTTTTAGGTTGTCTTCCTTCTATAGTTAGAAAGTTTTGGTCCTTTCACTGGATTGCTTGGAAGTATGTCAAAACTTCAGGTCAAGAGAATTTAATTTCCTGGCACATTTTCTTGGAGTTCCAAGCAGGAAACCAGAGTCTGAAGCCCCTCTGGTAGTGCCTGAATTTCAACGTTATAATTCTTTTCTATGGTTTAGACATCTCACCACAAACTCTGCTTGTGTGACAGCAATACAAAATGTCACTGAAGCCAGAACTGATCATCCGAAAGATCCACATGAGTGGAATGAAAACAACTTTCTCCTATTTCTGTAGTGGAGGCATCTTACACAAGTCCTATGCTATATCAGAAGGAGTAGAGCTGTTTCTAGTTCAATCTGTAGTCAGTACATTTTCACTCATAATGCTCCAAATCATGAGCAATGTGGAGCATGGAGATGAGAGAGATGATTGGTGGCACAATTCTAAGCCTGGGTGACCCTTAACAGTATCAGATCAATCATGCAAAACAGAACTGCAAGTCATTTACACTCTTGAAAAAGAACGGATATTGTTACACCCATTTGAATCCAAGAAAAGTTGTGACATCTGCATCGAGAGATAGAGTGAGATTAGAATGCAATCAAGATTGGTGACTGATTCTATATCACATGGATGTGAAGTCAGATCTTAGCCACGATGATGCTCAAAAAAATTTCAACCCCATTGGAGTGAATGGTTTGCACATGGCTGGTACATCGATATAGGCCCTAAGGTCCTAAACCCGAAGGTGCCTTCACCCTCCCCAATTTATATTGGGAGCTGAAAGTGCAGATGGAATAACCTCCAATACCTGAGACAATCAAATTTTTTCTTGTGCATACATAGCCTGTTGTTCAGTACAACTACAAGAAAAAATTGATGTAGCAAAGCCAATTGGCCAGTTCTGCGTAAGTAATAGATCTTTTTTTAAAGCCCTAATCAGCCTCACCTGACTTGAATATCAGGTGTGCCTTCACTTTAAGCTTAGTGAGAACTTACATGTAGGATATTAAGGCTCAAGGATGGGGGCATTCTTGAAAGAAGAGGCCTAGGATGAGGCAGTAGTTGAGTACAGCCCTGGATTTCGAGAATGTCCCCAACCTAAGGGCCTTACCCTTGGTGAAAGGCTAGGCAAATGTTCTTATGAGATTACACATATGTAGACCATTTGCCTACTATTTGGGAGCAAGAGGCCTCTTACAGCTCTTAAATTGGTGTAAGAATCCATTTCTAGGTGGGTGGGTGACATTGTAGTGTACCGTGGCCACTTTGACAAGTGTTTGCCGAATAATTAATTACTTAATTAATTTTGAGGATTCCATTTTGACAAATGACATATTCTCAAATCAGATTCTTTATTTCCCAAATTCTTGAATTTTTTTTGGGGAAATTTTTGACATTTCTGAAAATAAATATAATTAGTCTGGACTTGGCCCAGGTACTAGTCCAGTAGTCATGGAAACAAGGTGCCCACAAGGAAATTTCTGGGAGTGGTTTACAGAGCAGACTTGGCAGGTGGGGCCTACAATAGGGGACCCCTTATAAGGGGCCCTATACACATCAGACAGAATCAAAACTTAGCTGGTGATTCTGCATGTAGAGACGTTTTATTCCTACATAATGGGCCCTCTACTTTGGCAGATGCCTTAGCTGAACCAGCACCCCCCACTGGTACCATGGTGAAACCCAAAAATCCCAAAATTCACTTAAATTCCTTCTAAATAATACAAGTATCCCATGCTTGAACAAAATCAGGGCCTCTAAGTCCAAATCTAACTTTTTAGGGCTTTTTAATACATCCACTAAGTCGCCGCACTCTCGTAAAGGTCTCAGAAAGGTCAGTATACCAGTGTGGGTGCTGGATTCACCCTACCCTTTTCCAGACAAGCTCTCCACAAGATGATCTTAGTGAGGACTCACCTAGTAGTCTTACGAATACAGGGCCACTTAACTTCCATCTAACTCTCTATAAGAGTAGGCTATGTGTAGTGGAGTTTTGTCATTAAATAAACCTCAAAATAGTGAAACAATTTTTTTATGAAAATATGAAGTAGACATGTTGAAAATCATCATAGTTACAATAGGTTACACTCTAAATAATTTCATCACTCATATGACAATATCATAGTAGATCATGGAAAATATAATAATTTCAAAATGAAAAGCATTATCAGGGGCTTGGTTTCTTGCTGCTAATTATCATTGATCCTTTGAATTTTAAATCTCGAAGAGAAGAGAAAAGAATTCCAACATGCTTTTGAAGCACATGAAAATTGTTTGATAATTTGAGACTTCCAAAATAGACCTGCAGTTCAACAAGCTTTGGAACTCTTGTTTATTGCATGATTTGATCTTCAATAGACAGTAGTGCCTTAGACAACTGCATGATAGTTTACAGTGTCTCTTGATCATCAGGTACCTCAACAAAAACAGAATCCTACCAACACCATTTTGTACGTGTTGTGTCACCCAACTAAAGGTGATGCCACCAGGGCACACATGATCTGTGTGGGTGTAGGTTCAAATGTGGGACCTCTTAGTGCAGTGCTACTACACTTCACCCAGGTCTGAACAATTGTCCTCCCAGCTTCTTAAACTAAATCCCACCATGTTAGTTGCCCTTGGTTGTTGTTGCTGGCGCCACAAGCCCTGACATCATGATGGGTTCCCTCAATCCTAGAGTTCTTCCTTCACAGAGCACTTTGCTTTGGCATTGTCCCACCGATTCGCATGTCACTACTCATTTGCAGCTCACATAGTGTTGCTTCACACAGATTCAAATTTCCTGATCTCTTGAATTTCTTTTGGGTTCAATTTTGCAGATGTGTGTGCTGAAAGTGGAGACAGGGAAGGAGGAGGAGGAGGAGGAGGCTCCAATGGTGGCCAAAGCACAATTCACAGAGAAGAATTGGTGCCAGGAAAGGTTCTTGCAGTGGATCCCAGTTGCATGTCTTATATTTGTTCTTCGCCTTCAAGAAGCCCACCCTAAAAAGGTTTCAAAACAAGGTTGAGAAAAGTAGGCATGATGGAACATGTTGCAACTGAGTTTCAGAAAGTCACCAAATTTGTATGTGGCTTTGACATAATCTTTATTGCATCTTCCACAATTTGTGTCAGGATGCAAGCAAAAAGATTTCTGATTAGGTAATTAGTGACCCCCAAGGTTTAGGGTACAGAATTTATTGGGTTTGAGTAGCTAGACTTTTCTCCAAGTAGGGCAAAAACAATTTTCTCATCACAAGATTCCTCAAACACTGACACAGATTCTTGAACTCAGTCATGTTGAGGAAACCTTGTTTGAGATTGAACACTTACGCGCACTCCGTATTAGGAAGTTCTTTCCAATATAAAACTTCAATTTTGTAGCTCATAGTTGAATCCCCAACTATACTGGACCGGTAAATGTAACCTCCAAATGGGGCTGTCAGAAAAAGAAGTTTTTTGCCAAACACTTGGCTGCTGAGTAAAACTCTTTGCATTTTAGGTTGATTGCATGAGATTCTTCTTCAGCTGTGTGGTGTATAATTTTCTTCCAATGATTCAATCTGACCAACAACAAAAACCAATAGTACGTTGCAAATAGGATGCAAGAAGGACTTAATTATGCACATGCTTTGTTCACGAACCTTGTCAATATTTCATCCTTGTTCTATGACCATTTGGAGAAAGCAAGCTTCACACTCCATTTTCTTCATAGATATTTTTGTTTTTCTATTTGCCCCCAAAATGTAGAATTGTCTTGTAGAATGTGGAATTCTAAATGAAGTTCCACAAAGACTGAGTAGAAGTACACCATTGCACTACCCAATTGAAATTGTTTGTATTGTAAGTAGTTAAGGTTGCCAATATTTGAATGGACATCATAATTTGTTGCACTTTTATCAAAAGACACAACCTTTGGTGTCAAACACAACACCCCCCCTTTGACTAAAAAGAGTACATAGAATCCCTAGTGAACATTTTGTCCATTGTTGAGGACTCAACATTGAAAGCAAAACACCAAGTATCCACCTACCCTACAAGGCTTGAAGGTCAAGGATTCTACCTTTGAAACCCAATTTGGAAATCTTGGGTATTGCATGAAAGATTCGTATGTCCTATATATGTTGGTATATTAACTTTGATAGTAGTAGGAGACACTAGACACAAATTTACTTAATAGAGCCTTGATGATACATTTTCTTTGTGTGTTTTGATCCACATTTTTGGTTTGTCATTCAATCCTTGTTGAAGCATTGACAAATCACATATGAACATCTGAAATATTCAGCCTTTTTTTCTATGTGGATGCAACTTTGATCCTCACATGAATTTCTAGTGCTTTTTGTTATTATCGCTTACAATCTATCAGCTCCTTGGCCTTGCTCCCCCGATTGAATCTCCATTTTAGGTTTTTTTTCCATCTACACATGACAAACTGAATGGTCTGTGACATTGGGTTTTTTTCCTTGGCTTGTACTAAAGGTGACAAAAATTTCAATTGTTAGAAGTGAGTGAATCTCTGCATCTCACAAACATCAACCAGCCAAAAAGGGGTAAAGTTTCACCATCTTTCACAAAAGAAGTTGTCTTGGAGTCAACAACTAAATAATTAGCTCTGATTTGAGTTTAATCCTATGTTCTGGACTTTTTCCTTCATCTATTTGTGATACTCACATTCATTTTCACCCTTCCTAGACATCCAAACAGATCTCCCAAAACCCAAGTTAATAATAGCATCAAACACAAGGTTCTTAACATGGTTACTAACCGTGTGCCACTTGTCTTATAACATGCTGCTTATTATAACCAGGTTTTTTTCTTCAATTCTTTGAGATTGAAAATTTGGCAATATTAGCAAAATCAGTCAAATTTACACTAGAAAAATAAATTAAAATCACAGCTTATAACATGCAATACTTGTTTGTCAATTGCTCAAACTAGGTGGTGGTTGTCTCTTGAGTCACCTTGGCCTGTACCCAATTTTTGTTACTTTCAAATCAACCTTTGCAACAATGGTGCGGAAGAAAAAACAGGACAACAAGGAAAGCAGCAGTGCAAGTACCAGTGCTGGACCTAGCAGTACAGTATCAAGCAGGGCACCCACCAGGCCCACCTCGCCCAGGGTGCAACCCCATGCTGCAGGTCCAGGTCCAGGAGCACCCCAAGAGGAGCCTGAGGATAGTGGTTGGTCACAAGTGGAAACTAAGAAAAAGGCTTCAGGTACCTCTTAATCACAAAGTTCAAGGCAAAGAAAACAAAAGAAAAAATCCCCTCAAAACTCTGAATTTTCTTAAAACGGTTTATGTAGGAATTTATTCACAAGACTTACATGTCAAGTTGGGGATTTGGTGTATCCATCAAATTTTGTTATAGAGTCTATCGTTGTAATTAAATCCTCTTGTGTGCATTTGTGTAGGAAAAGTTGTAGCTTCTTCAAGTCAACAACCATATAGTGGTGGATATGGGAGGGGAAACTCACCACAACAATGGGACAACCGATCACAACCACGAGCCAGCACATTTGAAGAATCTAGAATTCCACAAGGACCCACTCCACATGGAAACCAAGGTGATGATTCGCGTAATGCACCTCAAAGAGGCGGTCAAGCATGGAATCAGCGTGACAGGCCAGAGAACTTCCCGCAACTAGGTGGTAAGTATTGTAAGCCTTCTATGGTTAGCTATGGACAACACCTCGATTGTTTGCATATTTGCATAACATCCCACAACTTGCTTACTTTACTTCATACTTACTTGATTGATCACCTTAGTGTATAACATACTGAGCCAAATTTTGGAAATCTTCACCAAGGAGTTATTAGATTAATTTAAAAAAATTTGGGTGTAAATTTGGCCAAATGTTCAACAACACTAGAGTGAAAAATTAAAATTTTAAAACCCCTCATGTGAACCAATTAATTATATATTCCTTGGTATCTAAAACTGTTTTATTTTTGGTGAACAAAATGTGGATCCAAATTGAATGGTATGGGGATGGTTTGGAATGATTTAACACTCATCAAATCACAATTGGATGGTATGCCCATGGTGATGAAGATCACATCACCCAACCATTAGTGAAGGAGGCTTGGTTGTAACTCATGCAATGTAGGCAATTTTACACAAGCATCTATGTTATTGTATGCCATTGATCCTAGTGCCAAGATGGGCATTTTACATATACCCACACGCCTATGAACATACATTCATCCCATCTTCATATCTCCCAAGTTCTAAATGGTTTTCAAATCTTTTAAAAATTTGCAAGGGATGGAGTCAAAATGTGAAATGGCTACCTTAGCATCAAGAGTTTTAAGTTGCCTTCTTGTCAACCCACATTGATCCATAATGGTGGCTTATTGGTGTTGTTTCACCATAGCCATAAATGAGCATATTTAAAATTAATATGTGATTTATAATTCTAGGCCAATCTTGTGACTTTTCTATAGGTCTTATCAAACTTACCAACAAGTGAGACTTGAAATTGACATGACAAGAACATCATAATTAATTAATGGCTGAGACTAGTGGTTTAGTAATACTACTATGCCCAATGTTTTCTACAATAATATTGAGAGAAAAAAGGGCTAAATGAAACTTGTGTTCACCTTTACTTGAGGCATTGTCATGGTTTGAAAACCCATTTTGGTGCACAATGAAGAAACAACACAAGTGATTGCACCCAAAGAAAAATAAAATTCCATCCGTTATATTTTAATAAATGGTAAAAGAAACAAGTTTATGAATGCTCCTAAAAGTTATGAATTTATTATTGGTTCAATGTTCCAGGAGGCCCTGCACCCCAACAAAGGGGCCAACAAAGGGTGCCACAGGGCCCTGTGCCCCAACAAAGGGTGGCCCAGGGCCCCACAGCACAGGCCCATGGTGGTGGGCTTGCACCCAAGCAACCACCTCCAATTCAGATGCCATATTCTCAACAGCAACAACCTGAGAGCAGTTCATCTGCCCCACAACCAGTGGTTTCAATGTGGGGTTCACTTCCAAGTGATCCCAGCTCAAGTTCACAAGGTGAAGCAAGTGGATTTGTAACCACAAGCCCACCAAGCTCCCCATCTCTACTAACTTCACTTGCGCATAAGTTGGAGGAGACATTCAAGATAGCCAAGGATATTAAGGACACAATTTTGGGTCCTAGTTTATCGGACCTGAGAGTACCACCTCGTCCTACAAAACCAGGCACTGCTGGCCAGGTAATAGACTCCAGTACTTGAAAATCCCTTCCAAATGAGTTATAAGTCCAATTCAAGTCCATTTGAATTAGGTGCAAAACTACCTTGCAACTCAAGGATTTCCAACAAGGATTTGCAACATGCATACGCTAACACAAGGAGATGATGGATGATTCCCTTGTGAGAAACTTGTCTAACTTTACCTTCAAGAACTTCGAACTTCACCTTCTATATGTTTCAACACAAAATGAGGTCAAGATTGGGATTTGGCAAGGTGTTTGGGTTGGGGGAAGGTTGTTTTACTTGCCCTCAAATTCCATTGACACTAGCAAACAAGTGAGAATTTGTATTCTATAGAGTTGGCTTATAAGGTGGCACCAAGTGTACAAATACACACGTACATACCTCTAAAGGATGGATGTCTATTCCTTAGAAAAGGCATACCACCAACAAGGTGCCATTCTTCCTCTTTGCTTTGACTATATTACAGCCTCTATGCCCTAATTTAAGTGTTGTGGGTTGCGAAATGGAACCTGTGTGTGCAGGCCAACATCTACTTTGCAAACCACTTTAAGGTCTTGGATGGGTTCACATTTCCTACTATCTACCAAAATGAGTTCAAAACTGATCACAAGCTAGACAAAGTGATGATACGCAAGCTCGTTCGGAATTGGTCTGAGAATTTGAATTGCGCTTTTGTTTTTGATGGCATGGAAACTGTGTATAGTCCTTCCTTTCAACCAAAAGAACAACAGCACACACATCAAAGAACCCATGAGTAAGGGACCTTTCAACCCTTTTGTACTCCACCTTGAATCCTCTAGAGAAAGGCCTCAATTTGTCTTAAGATAACCCACCCTGATTTGTTCTTATAACTCGTGAAATCTCATCTTCGAATAGAGTTTGGGGATGTTACAGCATCTTTCACTTCTTTTCTTGAAAAGTAAAATTATATGTTACTGTTTCCAAGTTTTGGGGGTGAAACTTGGATCTAGAAATTCCTTCCTAGAAAATCCTCAGAAAATGTTGGAGTGGATTGTGGTTATGTTCCCAGGTTTAGGGTTTCTGTTCTGATTGGCATCTTTTACAATGTTTCGTGTCCAAGGGTCTCCATATGAAAGGGAAAACTTGCTTCATTTTTAAAGAAACTTGAACAATGCTAATAAGCCCAAGTCTTGAATGCCACACACACTTAAGAAAAGAACCCAAGGCTTTAAATCAAGCTCCAGTTTCAAATTGTATACTTTTGAAGAACTGAGTATGGGCAACATCCTAAACAATCAAGTTGTTCACTTTGTTTGCAGTATTAGTTATTGTAACATGTCACAATGATCACGTGTCAGATAGAATTTTATTGAAATACTTGTAAATTATCCAATTGCAACCACTTGATATCCAACATTTAACATTCCATGAAATTCAAGATTTGGTATGAATTTCCAAAGGGAGCTAGATCAGCTAACCAAGCAAAACAATACATGAACCCACCACTTTCTCCAAGCTCCTGGCACTTTGTCATAGAATGGCACATCAAATGATAGATCACTTAAGGAGGCTAAGGTGCCCAATATGGATTAATTAGGTGATCATGAACCATTGTAATGATGCTTGGGTGTTTCCTTGTTGATACTCACATAACAATTATCAACCCAAGCCACAATTTTGTGAACTTTGAGTCAAAACTACTAAACTTTTGAAACTCAAGTTGATAGACACTAGTACCTCTTTGGCCAGAGGAGGATCAGTGGCTTCCACATAAATGTGGGGTTTTTTTCTAAGGACTATGATATGATATAGTATAAGTGTGGTTATACATGTTTTCATCTTTACAAAATATCTTATTTTCTTTCCAACCAAATTTTGAACAGATGCAGAAGTCTACTGAATCTCAGATCTCAAACAATTTGAACTAAGAAAAATCTCAAACTAAACCTATGAATAGAAGCTTCCAATCCATCACACTTTCGTGTGTTATAATATGGGTAACACTCTAATTTTGTCTATGCTTCCAGCCTCTAACAGTTGATTGATAGAGCTCATGTGAATGCAGATATCCAAGGGATGTTATTGCAATAATGAAACCGAAAAGAACAACACTTACTAACAAGGATGGTGGCCTTTCGGGAGATGCTTTCAAGCAGCTTGTCATGGGCCAAGAAATTCTTGAAGCAAATAATGAGAACTACCAAGAATATGTGAGGATATTGGGGTACATTGTTCGGGAAAACTTTGGACGAACGAGCCAACGAACCCAACAATATGGTCAGAGTCTTTTCACCAATGACGATATCCAAGAAATGAGAAATTGTAGCTACTTGCAAGTATGGAAGGGTTTCTTCCAAAGCTTTCGACCCACCATGCAAGGCTTGGCTCTCAATGTCGATGTCTCCAATTGTTGCTTCACTAAGGAGAGACCGGTCCTTGACTACCTTTCAGAAAAACTCAAATGGGGCTGGAAGGGCTGGAGAAACATTCCTCCCGATTTTAGCTTTTATGACTCTGAGAGGTACAATCTGGATTTTGTATCAAATGAGTTCAGTGTAAGGTATCTGGTAAAGCTCCCAGCTGGTAAGGAGCTGAGGATTTTGGGAATGTCAGGTTGTGCTTACCCATTGTAAAAGCATGAGGCAAGGGTTATCATATAATTTGTGAGCTATCAATTGAGGAAAGAGAACTTCATAGTTGCCACATTGTGAACTCAAAGGGAAAATATTTCAGCTTTTTTTCTGTGGAAAATCAAGGCCTGCAATTCCCAGGGGAAAGCCATAGTTAGCAAACTTAGCAGACCTTCTCTAGAATGGGTTTTAGCGAATGCATAAATGCTTGTAGCTACAAATTGCAAGCAAGGCGCTTATTTACTTAGCTTTAATGATATTGTTGTTTGGGTGGCTGGTAATGTAGAGACATGGTGTTAAATTCGGTTCGGAATCTGACTATATTTATAAAGCATTCAACATCAGTAGAAAGGCGCAAGATGAAGGTGATGGGCTTGTCAGAGGAAAACACCGAAAACATTACTTTCAATCTTGCAAATACCAAAGTGATGAAGACCATGGTGGCATACTACCATGAGACATACAATTATGCAATAAGATTGAAGAAGCTGCCATGCTTGCTGATCAAGTCGAAGGTGAAGCAGTACATTCCTATGGAGTTATGTTTCATTCAAGCAGGAGAAAAGATGCCCGGGAAACTCACTTCCCTTGAAATGGAAGGACTGGTGTTACTTACGAGGGACAAACCAAGCAACAGGAGATTAGCCATTGAAGAGATGATGAGAAAGCAACATGGACCATATGATCCTACTAATCTAAGGTTACCCATTCCACCTCTTTCTTTCTTCCAACACTTACTGAAGAGTAGACCAATATTCTTACACATCTTAACAACCCGTAAACCCCCCAAATGTGCTCTCTTTTCCAGTGTATTTTCAAATGCTATGCACACTATTTACAAATACATTATGTATATTGTAAATTCTGGAAAACTAAATTTGAAACTGTCAAACCTCATTTTTTAAAAATAAATATGTATTCAGCAAAGAAGTGCTGAACATCAGTCACAGCGACAACAACATATAACATCAATTCAACCAACTAAATTTCTAATTGCTTTCCAGCATGACCAATGTGTACACCCATGCATATACTCTTGCATTCAACCAGAAAATGACTGAAGTTGTGGGTCGAACCCTGAAGCGACCCTCCATCAAGTGCCTACAGGACAACCTTATAGAACCCCTGGCTGATGGAACATGGGTTTGGGGCAATAATAGAGCACTTGAACCTGGGTATATCAAGTATTGGGGGCTGCTAGACTTCAGCGGTGGTGCCGTTAACACAGATGAGTGCAAGGACTTTGGCCACTCGATTTATACGTAAGTCCCTTCCTTACCCTTTTGTTTGTAGGGTGCCCTTCAAAGACACCCGGATATCCTGAACCCTAATGCACTGTGTTAATTCTTTCAAAGGGAGCTGATGGTCATCATCACTAGCTAGCACAAAAGCATGGAAGAGTTTCTTTTCTTGTTTGTTCACCTGAAAGTGAAGGGTTAGGAATGATCTACTAGGCATTGAAAAGCTCATATTCCTTTATCATGATATCAAAATCAAGGAACTGGTGTAAACATCAGTTATGCAGCATGATAAAATTGGGTCTCTGCTGGGGCAATTGGGTGCAGACGGGCAAAAAATATGGGGCTTCAATTGACTCAAGACTATGTGCTTAGACAACTTCCCCCCGAGACATCAATCACAGCTGCTTTCACCAGTATTACCAGCGAACTCATGGCCAAGAGTCAAGGAATTAGACCCCAACTCCTTGTGGTGGTACTCGAAAACAGGAGAAGCCCTCGCTACAAAGACATCAAGCATTATGGTGATACCAATGGCTTTACAACTCAAGTAGTGACCAGTGAAACTGTAAAGAACGGTGAGCACTGATAATAGAAACCCCCACCAAAATTCCACTAGATTTCACTCCAAAAAAAACTCACCCAAAAATGTTTTTGATCCATGGATGATGCTTGGCTACAAACATCATACAACAACCTCATGGTTTTTTGGTTTATGAAATTGGGTAAGCGAATTTTGTGTCCAAAAAGTCGTGAAACCAAAAACTCCTCCAACTTTCAATTTGTCTCCAACATTGTTTTAGATCATGTACTCGGGTCTCCACATTGCTACACATTACTAGTGACAACGATCACTCACATGGAAAGGAAGGCAAGAGCAAGATAGATAACAAGATACAAATTATAATCCAGAATGATTCTGAAATTGTCACAGTGATGATCACCAAAATACCCATCCTACATAAACCAGGTCCGATGAAACATCATAGTAAGTGAAATTATTATTCACTTGGTAATTTGTGACTTGATATCTAATTTTGCAATTCACTTGCAGGTCATAAGAATATTACAATGACAAACTTGCTGTTGAAAGTGAATGTGAAATGTGGGGGTCGCAACTTTAAGGTCCTGCCACACCCGTCTACATTTGTTGGCAACAAACGGTGCATATTTTTCGGGGCGGATGTTACACACCCAGATGCTGGGGATGCTGACAGCCCGTCTTTGGCAGCTGTGGTTGCTAGTAATGACTGGCCAGATACGGGCCGCTTCCTGGCTTTACAGTCTGAGCAAGGGCATCGGGTTGAGATTTTACAAAACCTTCAAAGCCTGGCTGAGGAGCTGATGAGGAAATGGAGTGAAAGAAATAACTTCACAGCTCCAGATGTATGTGATCATTTTTCCAGTCCTCCTTTTCCGCTATTTATTTTGAATCTTCCATCAGTTGAACAACCCGTAGCTTTTTGTAAGACCCATATTCTCATCCATGTGTTGTTGCCTCTTTGGGTTGGTAGAATATCATATTTTTCCGCGACGGTGTTGGAGAAAACCAGTTCAAGCAAGTGCTAAGGGAGGAAGTGGATGCTCTTCGCAAGGCAGCTCACAGTGTATTCAAACCAAAGAGGCCCAAGATTACATTTGCGGTAGTACAGAAACGGCACCACACTCGGATGTTTCTGAACCAAAGACCCACGGCACCACCACCACCACCACCACAAGCACAACAACAGAAGCAACAAGGGCAAGGAGGGAGAGGATACAACAGACCTCCCCCTGCAGGACCATCAACAAATGTGCCATCGGGTGTGGTGGTGGACACCGTCATTACACATCCTCGGGAATTCGACTTTTATTTATATAGTCACGGTGGCAACCTTGGCACTAGCCGCCCCTCTCACTACCACCTTTTGTGGGATGAAAACAATTTTTCGTACAACTCCTAACCTTACACCAACACCCCTCCAACTATACAACTCACATACATGCACTATTGTTGCTTTTTGTTCACTTGTTTACTTATAAAAATTGGTTTCTTAGGGCATAATATCATCATCATCATCACCTTGCAAATCGATCGCCCGTTTTCCACTCCACCAGGTGAATGTTCAGTAGGGTTTACAATTCAGAACTTTGGGTTTATAGTTTTAGAGTTAGGGTTTACAATTCTGGGTTTAGGGTTTGTAATTTTGGGTTTAGGATTTAGGGTTTATGGTTTATGGTCAGGGTTTTGTGCCCCGGGATTGGGGGAAAGGTCAAAATGGGGCAGTTTCTAATGTAATATACGGTAGGCATACAAGGGAAGAAATAGAAAGTGATGTTTGTAGTGCCCAGAATGGGTGGTCTTTTTCTTCTGGCTTATGCACTAACCTTGCTTTGTGGTGTGGGTGGATGGACTGTTCAGGGTTTTGAACATTTTGAGAATCTGATGCAAAGACTTTTTGTGCTATCTATTTTGCACAATTTTTTGAAGTACTCAAAGAAAAAAGCATTGTAGTTAGACTTTGTTGTATTGAAACCTCTTTCGAATTTCTTTGCTTGTTTTCCTTTCACTAACCATGCTGAGTGTGAGCTGGCTGTGCAATGTTCAGGATTTCACAACATTTATGGAAAGCACAATCATGTGTGCCACTACCAGTGAAATGTTTTTTCAAAGCATTTTGTCATTTTTACGACCAAAAGAATTGGGAAAATTTTGGATTTTTTTTTTTGGTTTTTCTAGTAAAATTTTGACTAATTTTGCTAGTTTCTTAAAAAAAACTCGCCAGGTTTCCAATATTATAATTTTTTTAAAACAAACCCAAATATGAATCTATCTACCTCCAATGCATTTCTTGAAATACCTCATCCACTAGCTTGTAACCAATATGAATTCATTACTAACTATTGTCTTCTGTGTGGGTGGATGAATGGACTTTGTTCAGGATTGACGATTTTGAGGCTTTGACTCTCAATTTATGCTATGGGTATGCTCGCTGTCCAAAAGCTGTGTCTATGGTGGCTCCTGCATACTATGCTCATCTTGTCGCCACAAGAGCTCGCAACCTGTACCTGGCTGAAAGAAACATGAGGCGAGAACAAATGAACCGGGGAGCTGCAAAACAACCAATCAAGCTCCCTGAAATTCATAGCGATATTAAGGCAAAGATGTACTGGTGTTGACATTTAGGGTTTAGGGTTTAGGGTTCGACCCATTGTCTTTATTGATTCATAATCCAAGGAGAACAATGCATTTATTACACCTTCAACATTCACCCCCGTTGCGTCATGCATGAATTTACATTCCAAACATATTATTTTTTCAGCTACTGTTGCAAGCGTGTTTTGTTGCATGCCAATCATCCATACAATAAGTAGGACCTTTAGAAATTCAAGAAAATGTCCAAGTTGACACTAGACCTTGGGTTGCAAATTAGTGTAATTTGTAGAGGATGACCATGAGAAATTGTTTGAGATTTTCTTACCAATTTCATTGTTTTAGGCTTCTTTTTTCCGTTCGCAGGAACTGATGGTCTATCAATTTAAAAGGCCTTGACCTGAATGGTCACCACTTTCACCATGGATGTGGCTTGACAACTTGTGTAATATTAAAGTACTGTATCCTTTAGTTAGTTTTGTCATTAAATAATCCATTGAATATTCAAATGAAAGTTTGCTAAACTATGATCTTGAGGTGTTGAAATCCATCATAATTGATGTGGCAACTGGCAAGGCAGAGTGTGGATAATTTCATTACTCAAATAACAAAATTTTAGTAGACATTTGAAAATCATGAGAAATATTATAATTTCAAATTTCAAATATTTATTCATTTATTTAAATCTTTGGGTCAACTTAACCCTACTAGTTCAATTAGCACCTTAATCAAGGTGAAAGATCTTCCATGATTTTTGTTCCCACCTCTTTCAATAGATAGATAACTTGTTGGGATATTTCACAATTTCAAACAAGCTAAGTGGGCATTCCAAACTTCCTATTGCACATAGTTAGGATAGTTCCAAAATTATCAAGCTCTTTGAAGCAAAAGATCCTATCCATAATGACCATGAAAGCAACGTGTGAGCATAGGAAGTATTACTCTTTAAGATAAAACAAGAACATGGGGAAAGGTTCTTTGATTTCACCCGTTTTGAAGAACCTATTCATATATTAATCCAATTTGGACATTCTTGAATTATTTCCATTTTTTCTTTGAGTTGTTACAATTATCTTCAATATTTCAGAAACTACGACTAAATATTTGTGTACACAAATGACATTTTTTAGTAACACTAAAATAAAACATACCATGAGCAATTCATCCAAAGAGTCCACTTTTGACAAATGTACAGATAAACACATCTGAGGGAAGTGAATCTAAGAGATGTAAATGAGACATATAAACTACTCTCAATATGACCAAAAGATTTTAATGGGACTTTAGGAAATAGTTGCACATAATAGAGGCTGCAAAATAAAGAACTCCTCCATATTAACCCCCCAACACCATCCATTAAGTTAGAAATCTAGGAATGATACTCAACCTTTCTTAAACCAAAAATCACAAGATATCATCAAAGACAATTTATGCATTATTGATTCATTATTTCCTTCCATCTCCCTCAATTTGATACCTCCACAAGGCTACATTTCAAAAGCTTTGTAGAGAGAATTACTTTGTTTTGTGAACTTGCATACATTACCCTCACCCTTGCTTGGAAATTCCAATAAAAACCTGGGTTCCATGCTACTACAAACTACCAATGACAATTGGTTGGTTTTGTGAAAATTAAGTCCAATTCAGATAAAAATGTTGAATGACATTGCATGTAACTTGAACTTGAATAAATTCAATTCCTAAATTAAATTGAATCAAATTTAAGAATTGAAATTCTTAAATTTGATTCAAATACGTTGAACTGAATTCAAATTCAATTAGAAATGGGATGCAAATTGATCCAGAAGTACCTATCGTGTTGGAAAAAAATAAAAACCCTGAAAAAAGTCAGAGATCCAAAAAGATTCCTTTCTGTCCGTCTTTACTTGGAAATCAGCTGAACACATTTTAGTTTGAAACTGTCCAATGGACTACTCATCCAATGACTTATGGAACCTAAAGTTGTTCTACCTACCAGTTCTGACAAATCATCATCACTGGAATTAGAGCTTGCATGAGAAGAAGCATTCAAGCCATCCCAGCTACAATGGTACCCTGGTCAGTGGTAGGTTCAGAGACTGGGTCAGTACTACAGAAATACGCATCATATTCACACTGAAAAATTTAGGGGACTATACACAAAACAAAGTCACCCAAATTGGTGAAGAATTTGCACCACTGCTCCAACACTCATGAGTCATGACAATCATGTCATTCTTACTGGTGGAGATCCAGTTGCCATTTGAACCTATGCTGAATGAGCCACTAGCACACACAAAAAAACACAGTGAGTTCTCTTTCAAAAGTAACTAGTGCTCATTGAAGAAAAACCTATGTAGTAAACAACAGAAATGCCTGCAGTGAGGACGCCCCTGCAGACATGATGAAGGGGTACAGGTATGTGAAAGTGTTCAGTGATTGCAAAGGCTTCACTATCACACAGACCACGATCCAATTGACCATCTGCCCCCAACCGGCATGCCAAGTCATAGCTGAGTGAATCTACAACTACGAAATGAGTGATAACCTCTATTGATAAGGCCTGTAGCGCATTGGCCGCCTGTATCTTGGTGCTTTCCTGCAGAGCATTACATTTACTATTATAAGAATGGGCACAATCATGCCAACCAGAAAACCACTTGATTATCCTTTCTTACTAATCTCTACATGCAGATATGCCTCGACTGTTTCAGAGAAAATATTCTTGTTGTTGCTAAAGCAACCACACATTGCCTCCCAACCTCATCCTCAACCTCACTGGCTCTGTAAACATCATCCAAAAACATAAAACATAATCCTACATCATCACGAAGATGAGCATCATCACTGAAGAAGCTAAGCAGTTGCTGGCAAGCATAATTGCATATGTTTACATAAACATGTGACCCTACACACTGCAAAAACAAACACCAATGAAGAGCCCATAAAATTTTGGAAACTAGGGTATGAAATATGCAACCACACTTGTCAGAAATAGGGAAATCCATAGAGGATACCCACACATAACTATAGGGAGCATACCCATAAGGAGGCAGATAGGGCCTCCTGGGGCGGTACCCCGAAACTGAATTGTCTCGACCACCTCGGAAAGCCTTCATTCCTGGAACATTCGTCCTCTTTGCTGTCACCTGCATCCATGCCCCACCCCAAAAACCCTTCCTCAGAACAGTGTGTCCCACCGGAAGCTCTTGAACCCTTATGAAGCACAACACAGCAGATGTGGTATACCTACTAAACCACAAGCAGCTACTAACCATCACAATAGCTAGCAAGTATCAACCATAGCAGGTCAAAGAGACTGCTTTTTCTACGGATGGCTGGAAAAATGCATGATGGGTTGTGATATAGTTTTTAAGATTTGGAAGGGATCAGGCAGGACTCTGCATTACAAGACACTGAGGTATGTGACCTGCTATTCAGTTGTATATACACAACAGCCATGCTAAAGATATTATTGAATGCAGGGCTATAGACTAAAACAACAGCGTACCCAAACCTAGAACTATCTGATATCTCGCTGTGAAACTAATGGTGCACAGAAAATTGTGATGCACATTTAGGTTAAAAACTGAAAACCTTGAGTTGGCGAGCATGTAATTCAGATTCACTGAGCAGTACTGCATTTTGGACTGCCTCCTCCTCCAAAAACTCCACATAAGCATAACTGCAGTTCCAAACAAGTAGATAGATATCCTCAGTGTGTTCAGGATGTGAAATAGCGAAGCCGGAATGTGGTTCTGGCTTATAAAAACAACAGGGGAGAAAAATATGGGAACACAGAATTTCTTTAGATCCATGTGCAGCAAACTATTACAGCACAAAACATCTTTAGATCTCCCAAAATATACCACATAGCTATGACATTCCAGAAAAAAACTCCATGACAACAACACTTTGAAGGTTGTAACACGACAATGAGTGTGGTCATAACCTTATGAGAGTCACTCACAAAGTGTCAGAGCATCAACCTTCTTATCACAAATCACAGTGACGAGCTGCCATAAGGTACTACCCAATGACTTCATCAGCTTGTCATTGTGGGTGTAGACACATATACAAATCCAACCAAAAATGTCAGGCAAAATCTGAGCAAATCCTGAGCTTCTGCCACATATCTGTAAGCAATGGGAAGACTCAATCTTGATGCTGACTAGCACACTAGAGACATAGCTGATAAAAGAAAATGTCAATAGTATGCTGAATCAAGCAGTACCAAGCTTTGTGAGGGGGCAAGCTTCACTCCATTTTATATGGTCCAATATGTAACATACCCTAAAAAGCGCAGGAAATAAAAGACTTGATGTGTTTAGGTGCTCTGACCCCTTTGGCTGTCCAAACTTGTCCGTCAGAATTGTAACTCGGTTAACTGTACCACATGACTGGAAATGTTGTTGCACCTCTTCTGGAGTGCAAGAATAATCCACCTGACAAAACACAGCAAACAGTCACAACAATCCCAGCCGGCCCTCTTGGCCCCTTGTTGCATGAGGGTATCATGGCTGGCACACATTCATGAGATTGTAGAGAAATTTCCATAATACAGATGCTAAGAACTCAATTGCAGTTGGGCAGGGAAAGAGTAGTACATTGCCAACAAACACTGACCGAGCATCGGCCTCTTTGTTTGCCAGTGCCGCAGCTTCTGCACCTGCAGGACCTGCAATTGAGCAACTACAATTAGGTGTGCCAATAGTTTGCTTGTCATGGATGGAATCGTGATTCCTTGAAGCCCCTCGAATCCATTCTTCAAATTTACTTTGGGAAAGTTTGGAAGTCAGTGTTTCACAATGTCGTCATGAAGTCTTCTAAAACAAGTCCAGAAAGGAACCCTAACAACAAACATGCCTTGAACAGCACCAGCAACCATCTCTTTTTCGACTTTGGCTTGCATGTCACGGAGTGCGGCAGCTTCCTCTTCCATTTCCTTCAACCGCTTCTTCATCTCCTCTAGCTCCTCCTATAAGATAAGAATAGAGAAAAGAGAAAAATTCTCGTCAAGGGTTGCAAGCAAGCTGCCATCAGGGTTTCTGAAACCCCAACCTCGGTTTTGAGTCAAAGCAGAACAACAGGGCGACTCTCTCACTCACCTTAGAAACGGCATCGTCCGGGACAACATCGCCGTCGACTGCGATGCTCTCATTTACGGGTTTTCCATCAAGGTCGCCTTCTTCCGGAAAAATGTCTCCGCCGTAAACCTCATGCTCGTTCTCCATCATCGCCAGAGAACTCCGAACACGAAGGAAATAAACCGGTTCCCCTACTGCCGCTCTTCTCCGCACTCTCCCTCCAAAACTCTCTCTACTCCTCCCCAAAAGTAACAAAAGAACCTACAGACTCGCAAGCCGCAAGATAGGTCTGAGGGGTGCTTGAGGAGCCCACAAGAAAACCCTAATTCTGTAGCTTCTGGTTGAACTGGGCAGATAATACCTTCGCAGATAATAATGCTCGTGCAGGATTGCGACTTCTTTTGATGGAGGTTGTCAGTCTCTCTGTTTGCTCACTAGATGTTTTCATAACTCGAAAGTTTGGCTGTCTGATGATCTTATGTAACTAGGTAGTTAGCTTGGTCTCATGATGCTGCTCCACATGTATTCTAGGGTTTAGGATTCTAGGATGAAGTTCTTCACAGATGGGAAAGGAATAAATACTTCACATGAAATTCTTCACTGGAATTCAGGGAATACAAAGATATTAGAGACATCTGGACACTTGGGTTGTGAAGGTTTTCATTTGAAATTAGTCGCAGAATCTCACTGGTGAGTGCTAAAGTGATCAGTTGTATTAAGTGTTTGCTGCATGGTGTTTGAAGCTAAAAGCATGCACATCCACTCAAGAATAAGGGTATTCCTCTTATATTTCATTTTAGCAGCACAACTGCAGAGCCTAAAACCAGTGAATAGAATTTGACATTACAAATTGTCTAGGAAATGTTGTAGAGTCTAGACAGCATGTGACCAACAAGATGATGATGACGATGATCTGTGTATGTAGGTAGAACCTTGAGGATAGCCCATGATGCAATACATGTATATCTTAACCTGTGTGCTATATTGCTGGGTTGGAACCACAGGCTTCCACATTGTTGTGTAAGGTTTTTCTAAGAAAAGAAAGGATTGCAGCAGCTTTCTAACAGAAGCTGGTTAGAAGTTACCATGAAATGCAAGACCTGGAAAACTTGATCCTTGGCTTTCTTGCTCTGCAAGAAACATCGATGGTGGGACTTGTGCTACAATCATGAATGTAAGTTTTTCTGCTGAATATTCAGCAATGCTTCATACCTTTGTCTGCACTGTGTGTTAAGGATTGCACACATGAACTATTCTGGAAATATGAATGTTCACATATGCTGTACTCGTTAAAAGTCTATAACAAACACCAACCTGACATCTCAATTTAGACCGAATTAGAAGCGCATACAAGAATGTCATGTTAGTAATTGGTTCCTGGGGATGGTTACAGGGCTATGTGAATTTGTATGAAGGTTTTCTGAGGCCAAAACTTTGCAATCAACATAAATTGACAATTTATGATGATCTTGGCATGGGAGCTTCACATGGCACAACTTAGATGGTTCTAAATGTGGCAGCTCAAAAGTGACTCCCCAAGGACCAGTCTTTATTTCCTTTTGGCAAATCTCACTCAAATCCAATCACTCCTGATTAAGAGTGGAAACCCTGACTTTGGAACATGGAATGGGTTGAGCATTTTCCTATTCCAAACAATGAAACAGCCAATGATTCCATCACCATCTGATCAAATTCATTTATTCAAGGTATTAGCCGTTGTAACTCCCTGTATGGTTAGCGTTGCATATGTTGTTCTGCTATGAATGCATGTGGGCTTCTAAGTCTTTACCATGTGGTACAATGCCGTCATCATCTAGCTAAAATTGCTCAAATGATCCAAATGCTTCTCTGTACATACAAAGCACCAAGGACATCATTGTTGTGTGAAATTGACAATGTCTAGTTCAAATATTTCATAACATAGCCAAAGTTGTTGTGAAAAGGTAAGGTGACAAGACATGCTTGTGTTGTTCAAGGTCAACATTCATTCAACATAAATTGGTTAAGGACCCTTAATGTATGGAAGTAAGAACTAAGTAAACTTGATGTATGAGGGAAAGAAACTACAAATGAAACATTAGGATGTAGGGTGTTATGACAAATGAGTGAAGCAAGTGATGCAAGCCTTGTGAAAAGGGATTTCGCCACATTGATATAAACAAAAATAGTTCTTTGTCTATAAACCGGGCTTAAAGAATTTTTTTTGATGTTGCACCTTCAGCCAATCTTGACTTGTTAACATGGCAATTTAGGATTGATTACACAATGTTTGAACGATGTTGTTAAAAAAATGATTTTAGATATTTATTACCCATTGGATTACTTTCAAATTTATCCAAATGCTACATTGATATGTTATACACATTGATGTAAAATACAATACACATTTACTAAAGTTGCAAACATGTCAAATAAGCATTCATTATACTTATAATGCCTTCTTTTATTACAAATGTACCTTGTTGTAATTGATCATTTGAAGATATGGCAAACACATTTCATCATTCTTGAAGAAGCAATATTATTGTCCTAAGTTTATAGATGAGTTTGAATATGTTTAAGACTTTCAAAAAATTGACATTTGAACAAAACCTAGCATTAATCTATAAGAAGCAATAGGATTGATGTGACTTTTTTAACTTCAAATTGGCATTGCAAGAATGTGTCCATGAAATTCCCAATAAATCTAAATCTCCCACTTAAAAAAGGATTTTAAACAATCATGGTGATGGATTGATCAAATAAAACTACCCATTTGATCCCATCAAGGGTGTTGCACATCTTAAGAATGGGAAGCCTATTTATGGTAAATGTGTATATCATATCATTTATGAAACTTTTGAAAAATGGCTTGAGTCCCTTGAAAACCCAAACAGCAAACCTTGCATCATCTTAGGTTAATGAATCAACTTCAAATCAAGCAATATTAATAACCACTTCCTTGGATTATAGTTTATGACCATAAATTTTCAAAGGTTACATAAAAATAATAAATCTCATGTTATATAAACCTAATTTATTTTCAATTGGTAAGATTTTCATTGTAAACGGGAAATTTCCACTTTATATTAATTTAGTTCAATGATAAATATAATCTTATTCCCATTCATAAACATTTTTAAATGCAAGTTCAAAATTGGTATACCATTTACTACTCTACAACTTGGGCCCATCAAAAGCCCCACTGAATCCAAAACAATGAATTCATTTGAAGGGTTAAATATTACCCCACCATACATAACAAATTTGCAAGGCAACAATGCCTTTTACACCACCTTGCAGCTTAGATTCAATATGAACAAACATATGGGGTATTATGGTGAAGATGTTTTAATATATTAGTTTGTGAAGCTATTGTTTCAAATTTGTGACAATCCCATAACTTGAACCTAACTACCTTTAATTACTTTAAGAGTTGTCTTACTAATTGTGATTTTGCACATGTGTTCATATAAAAGTTGATATAATATGAAATGTGAACACCTAGAACACACTTTCTCGTTTACTAACCTTGCTATGAATGTACAATCTCATATTACCTAGGTAGTTTTGACACACAAATGCCAAATAATTAATATATTTTAGAATTTGAACTTCAACATCTAAATTTTTAATTCTAAAATGTTAATTAAGAAATATAATCATGAAACACACAACATCTATCACAAATGTCATGTTGTCCTTGTGATAAGCTACTTCACAATTAGTACATTTGTTTAGACTCGACCAAGGTTTTAATTTTGGTTGCATTCAAACTCGAATTTTTACAATTTTGAAAAAAATTCCAAACAAATTTGACATAAGTGACTATTGAATTTCCAAAAATTTGACAACACAAAATAATTTAATTTATACCAAAGTGTCCATGTATTACAACAATATGTATGCAATGTATCAAACATCAAGTCAATGTCCTTGTCATATTCATCAATTGATTTTTTGGAAATTTTTCAAAAATAATCCATAAAATTTTTGTATTGTATTATAATAATAGTGTGAAGTTGAATTTTCAACTAGTTCCCACTTTGTAAGTTCTAAATGGAATCTCATTACATTGTAATAAAATCAAATTTGAAAGTTTGATGTTTTAACATCGTTGTCTATAGTTGTTGGGCCATTCCTCCCTCTATAAACATAGTTGAATTAGTGGTTCAGCCCAACCAATAGTCAATTAACATGCACCTAGATCATGTTTGAACTTTGTATGACCTAACAACAAATTTTCAAATTTAAATGCCCAAATTTAATTCGAATTATATTTTGAAAGTAAATTCAAAACTATTTTCCTATCAATCATTGAATTTACCTATTTTATCATTGTATCTTTAATAATTAAACATGGCCACCCACTGACCATTGTTTGGTTTTAAAACACATGTTACTTGGTTGTTCAACTTTTCATCCAACCACGTAGTGTTGAGTCCATATGTAGTCACCATAAGCTTGTCCACGAACCAAGTTTAATGAATTTGCAATGAATGCACAATAGATTGCATACATTGAAAGGCATATTTGTGGATGAAAATATTTTTCAAAAATATATATTTTAAAAATATAGTAATAACATTGATCTATAATAAACTTGAAATGTAATAATTTATTAAATTTAGATTTTTTTATCAAAGGTAGCAAGTAAAGTTGTGGTGTGACGGAAACAAATAAAATCTATGTTGCGTAAGATTGTATTGGTGTGAGTTGAAACTCAACAACACATTTTGGGTTTTGCAATTAATTTTTACCTACATACTAATTAGAAAGGCCATATGCAACTAGTGATTAGTGAGTTGTTAAACCTATGTTGTTTCATTCATTTTGTCACAAAGGATGTTCACTTGCAAAGCCTAGTCATTTTAATGACTAGGATTTTTAAAAATTATCAGAATAATGAAATTATATGTCATCATTAACCTAGTTTAACCTAGTTAGGCTAGGTAATGTAGCCTATGTAGCAAGTAAAGTTGTGGTGTGATGGAAACAAATAAAATCTATGTTGCGTAAGATTGTATTGGTGTGAGTTGAAACTCAACAACACATTTTGGGTTTTGCAATTAATTTTTACCTACATACTAATTAGAAAGGCCATATGCAACTAGTGATTAGTGAGTTGTTAAACCTATGTTGTTTCATTCATTTTGTCACAAAGGATGTTCACTTGCAAAGCCTAGTCATTTTAATGACTAGGATTTTTAAAAATTATCAGAATAATGAAATTATATGTCATCATTAACCTAGTTTAACCTAGTTAGGCTAGGTAATGTAGCCTAGGTTGCCGAGCCAAAAATCAACCTAGTTTAACCTAGCTAGATTAACTACGTATGTTAAGCAACCTACGCTACCTAACCTAAACTAGGTGGCCTAGATTAAAAACAAACGTTGAACTCTTGACCCAAGAAGCCTAAATTAAGTTACCTAACCTAAGCCAAGTGGCCTAAGTATCATGGCTTACAAAAGTGAGGACTTGAACCCCTCACCTTCACTTTAGGGCTCAAGTCCTCATCCATTGCACTACCACATTTTTTTATACTAATTATATTTAACACAAAGTTATAAAGCTCAAAAGTTTTAACCTTCAATTAACCTTGGCCACCCTAGGTCAACCCACCTACTACGTACTAACCTAGCCTAAACATATACCTCCATAGGTTGATTTAAGATGAACTAGTTTGTTAACAATATACTTATTAACCTAGCCTAGATTAACCTAAGCATTCTTAGGCTAAAAAAACACCTAGGATAATTATGTTACATTTAGTTGCATCTAGTTGCATTTAGTTGCACAAACTTGAGGTGGTTACATACTTGATAAAATATCTTGTAATGAGGCTACCTAGGTTGACTTGGCAAAAAACCTAAAATTAAGAACCTTGGCAAACCTACCTAGGTTAACCTATTAGTAAGGTAACCTATTTTAGGAGATATCTAAACATACTATATGTAGTAAATTTCTTATGATTAGTTAAGTAACTTACAAGGTAGCCTATATCATGAAACTTCAATTTTTATTAAGTAGGTTAATTTAATAGGTATGTTAACCTAAGCTCATGTGTTAAGTAGTTAAATAATCAAAGAGTTATGTATCACATTTTTCAAAACGACTATAAATATTATAATCATAATTACAAATTAACAATATATTATTTAGTACACATACACATGCATGTGAATTCATAACTTCAAAAACTTCATGGCACACAAAAATTGTGGCATGCCATGACAAATATTGGTGCCATAAATTCAAGACATACAAAAACTTATGGTTTCACAAAAAATCATGGATTACCATGAAAATTTGTGACACCTTGTTGCCAAACGGCATGTCATGTCATCATCACATGGAAGATTAAATCATTATTAATTGCAAAGGACAATAATATTTTCAACTAACTAATAAATTATGAAATTAATTCATCAAATCAATGACATGGATCATAATGTGAACATAATGTCACAAGTCATGAAGTGTTGCAACTACTAATCAACCTCATTTCCATGTGTTATTATTCACGAACAATTGCAAAAATCAATAGAATTTTGTTATTACCTAATTTTGGATGATTAAAAATATATTAAAAATACATTTTTGAAATTTTGACATTTGTGTAAAAACCATCAAGTTGTGATATTGACTACAGTCACAAAACCATAATGCCACATGGCACCACAATGTCTTTTACAACTACACACTCATTAACATGAACTTTTAGTTACAATTGTAGTTTAAAAAAACAATATTCATTTTATTAACTGGTTGTAAAACCCAAGATGTATTGTTGTGAAATTAAACATGCACATGGAGTTTTAAAAACATATGTGGTTGAACTTATAACTATAATGAAATTTCACTACCAAGTTTTAATTAGATTATGGGCTTCAATGAAATGTGGGCAATAAGTTCATATAAATACACACATGATGAAGCAACATTCTTTGGAACCATGATGTGTGTTCAAGAATGTAATGATGAATATTTGCCCAAGTTGAAACTTGGATATGAAGCATTGTGAACAATGATATATTTGTAGGGTGGGGTGGGGGAGGATTGATACTTTTAATCCATGTAATAAAACATTTTAATCCAAACATGTAATTAAACCCACATAAGGGGTAACAATTATTTAAATTTTCATAATTTTAAATGGTAAGTTAATTAATGTTGAATTTTTTTAATGAATTTTTATAATAATGTTTCGAATAAATTATGGGAACATTCGCATAAGTTTGAAATGAATATAATGAATATAAAATATGTGAAGACACCTTTAAAAAAGTGTAATTAATGTTTCCAATGTTTAAGTTTTCGTGAAAATTTTGTTTTGGATATTTTGTATTCATTTTATGTAAATATATTCTATATATACACCATTTGAGTATATAAATTATTCAGCACTTGCATTGAACCCACCCATGTACTATAATATTATTCACTTCATTAAGGTAGAAGTGAGGTGCTTGCTTATTCCACCATCTCCCAAAAGAATGAACCAAAAAATCCACACCCCTTGTTTAAAAGAAAAAATATTAACCCATCATTACATGTTCAATAATTCATTGGCTTTTAAAATTTTATATTCTTCACATTATCTGTGGCCATTTTTTACCTAGGCTAATGGTATCAACCAATGTTGGGCAAGTGTCAAAAATACTTTCAAATATCACATGGGTATCCTTATATAAACCATTTAGGGTATCACTTTGAATGATTACAATTACTGAAAACCTAATCATTAGTTTTCACTTGTGTGAAAATTGAATGGCAAAAATTGATTCAAGGGAAAAAATGAAAAATATTGAAACTCAGGTGAAGTAAAATCCCCTTACTAGGGTTATGTTTCTAGGTACTATTTACAAGGTTTAATGCACAAGGTTATACATTTAATGCATAAGGTTTGAGAGTAATTATAGTAATTGTACAAGTAGGAGCAATGAAAATATATGTAATAGTAATAAAGGCGCTCATGGAAAAAAAAGACAAAATGAAACTCATTTTACCACAAAAATTGATAGTTTTCTAAGGTTCACCCCCCACCCCCCCCCCCCCCCCCCCCCCTTGAATGTTAATTTACTTTTTGTGTTTTAATCTCACCCTGTGTATGACCAAACTTAGGGTTTTGGGTGTCATGTTTTCCTTACTTTATTAATAACTTTATTGTTTATGATTTTTCTATTTGAAATAATCATAATAACTAGTTTGTGAAAACCGGTTCACTTTTATATTTATATATATATATATATATATATATATATATATATATATTGATACATTGCCCCATTATAAATTTTTAAAATTTAATATTAAAACTGAAACTGAAACTTTTTGTAAGTTATTTTGTGAAAATTAAATCCAGCAAGTATTCAAAAATTGCAATGCCCACCCAACACTAGTAGGGATTAGGATAAGGGTGTATATAAGGCTCTCCCAAAAAACATTATGTTAATCTTGCACCACAGAGCTTTCACTACTTATACCTGATTTCAAAGATCATTTTTATTACATGTTTGTATCACTCAAATTACCATTGATTTCATTTAATAAATATAGGGGCATGTTATATTGCAATTATGCCAAATTTCCCAAAGGTAAATTCAATAGTAAAGATGTATATAACATTCAATGCAAACGTATCAAATACATGAATAACTTGATATATTTTACTTTTAAATGGCCTTTCCATGCATCTTGGGTTTTAAACACCTCCAACAGCGGGGCACAATAAGTAATATTAAGCTCAACAAAGTTCCCTAGGAAACAACTTAGTGGCAATGGTAACTCATGCCTCCATAAGGTAATTATTTTAGTATGGGGGGACTGTTAAAATCCAAAAAAGTTGCGCCTTGATTTAGAAGAACCTAATATTGTGATTAACTAATTAACCTACCCCATTGGCAATTATGTCACCCTATTTAATAGGTGGCACATTGTTTCACACTTGGGCTACTAGTATCTCTTCTTTTTTTGGGTCAAACATATTGTGATCAAATTGATATTAATATACTAAACTTAAATGTGGCGTGCATGGTTAGTGTGTAGAATCAAAAAAATCTTCAATAACCTCCCAAAGGAACATAATCTTGCTTATGTTCGTGTATTCTTGTGTAAGATGTTTCTATGTTGTGTGGTAAATTGAATTGTTGAATGTATGAACGGGCATAACATGTTGAAGTGGACCAAAAAAATCTAAATAATGTAGAAAAGTAGAATTGTCAACACATTCTTTGAAAAACAATGTTTAAACTACATGAGCATATGTAGTATGACATGAATTTTTTTTTAAAAAGATTAAAATCTTGTGTTTACTTTCTTTCCAACTTACTTTCACTCACTTTTTTTTGATCTGGTGTTGTTGTCCCATTTTGCACAAAGCAAAGATAGAATATAATCATGATGTTTTATTCTTATGGTTCTTTCAAAGAACGTTTAAAACATGTTTTACTATGTTACAAACACAAAATGCATTTGTAATTCATATTGAAAAGTAAGTTCTTAGCACCTTGAACCTACTTAATGAAAAACCTACTTTTGAAAGGCTTAACATTGTCATAATTGAAATTTTCAAGTTTGAAAAAATGTGTATCAATATGCATGATGGCTCAAACATTAATAACACATCATTTGAACAATTTGATCTGAATAAAGTATCAAATATAAACTTGCAATAAATTTAAAAAATAGTTTGAACAATTATATAAATTGGGGATGACCATATATGGTTTATTTAATATGGCTAGTACACCCCAAGGATTATGACATTGGTAAAAGGCCTAGAATTCAAAATCTACTTTTCAATTATTTTGACTTTTTGAACAAGGATCACGAATTGACCTACTTTAGCATGCTTGTGCCTAAACATTAGTGAATAAGTTGCTTGTCCTTAAAAATTGTTCTTCTCACAAAAAGTGAATTCCTAATCCTTGCACATACACAAACAAAAAGGGGGAAAAAAATTGTTTATAAAGTTTAGAACAATTATTTTTAAATAATGCATAATTTTTTCAAAACAATTAATATTTTGATTGGAAAAAATGTGTTAGCCAATGATAAGTCATTAGGATATACTACATAAATTGACATGTATTAAGTATTGGTAAAACAAGTGAACTCTTTGGTTGTCTTCATATTAATCAAATAAAAAAATTAACGAGTCCAAGTCAAAAGAATATTTCAATGAAACTAGCACTAATGTATTAATGGGCAAATTTCCACCAAATTTTGAATTTGGGGATTAGTTGTGCAAGTGTAGAAAAGCAATCATGTGATGGAGTGCAAATTAAAAGAAAAGAAATATGTGTAAAAGTCATAAAAGTGTAGATGTAAAGTTTAAATTTCAAATTTTGGGAAGGAAGGCAAAGGAGTTTTTGAGAAGAAGTTGTGTGACCCACTAGATATTGGGTGGCCCCATGTTAAAATGAACTACAAAATGTGTAACCATTGTTTAAATTTATATGTTTCTTAATGTCGAAAATCTTTTATGCAATAATGTTTTTAACATATTATGGAAACATTCAAATACTTGTTTGAAATGAATCTAATGATTATAAAACACTTTAAAGCACTTTTTAAACAATGCAACCAATGTTTTCACTAAATGAACTCCATAAATATTTAAATGATTGGAAAATGATATATTATGGGAGATTTTCTAAATGTAGCTTCATATAATAATATAGTTCAACCACTAAAAGAAAATCTTAAATCTATGACTCCATTCATGATTGATTTTGTGGTCAAATTAAGCCCTATTTTATTAAGGGGCTTTTAGTCATTTTCAATAAGTTGTTTAAGACAAAAAGTCATAGAATGTTTGATGTGACATTTTTCATCCTATAGTTGTAAATGACAATTTTGTCAAGTTATATGGAACAAGTCATATATATTTTGAAGTGTCACAATAATGAATGACTAGAATATGACTAACATACATAGGACCATTTGATTGGTCAAAAGTTTTCTTATAGTAAAATCATTTTTTATTATTATAAAAAATAAAATCTAATAGGTTGGTAAGTAAATAATAGGTTTATGTAGGTCAAAAAAGGCAAATAAGTAGGTAGGTGGTAGCCTAGCCTAACCTATCTATTTGACTACCTTAGTTTAACCTACCTACCTAGGAATGCACATAAGTTGCAAGTATCAAGAATTGAACCCCTCACTTTCACAATGATAAACCAAGTTCTTCACAATGGATTACACCATCAAAAGGTGTCCAATTTGTCATGTTTTTTATTTCACATGTTTATTTCACATCATTACAAAATTATGAATTAGTTAGTAAACAAGTTGTAGGATGAAAGGTAGGAGGTAGATAAGTAGGTGGGTGGGTTGATAGGTAAGTAGGTAGTAGGTAGGTAGAGGGATGTGTGGGTGGGTTAGTAGTAAGTAGGTAGGTAGGTAGATGGTTAACATTACCCATGTCATTATGCATTAGTCATTTTGTATTCAATCTTTAACTAGTTCCTCATATTCCAATCATTTCACAATCACTTGAAACTACCATGTAAGTGGTGTGTCATTTGTGGTTGATAAAAGTTTAGTTCCTTTTATTATTTTTGCTATAGTTTGGGATTGTGTTTTATAGTTTAACAAAGGATTATAACCATTAATATTGGTTTGAACATTTATCTAGTGTAATGTATGGTCAAACTAATTTCAAATTGGTTTGTAACATGTAACCAATTATATACATATTTTTCAATTGGTTATTCATTTTTTAAGGTGCCTTTAAATTCAAAACTTTGATTTCATACAAATAACAAACAATTTTGCGTGAAAGCATGGTGAAGTAAATAATCTTTATTCATTGTCACAAAAAATTAAAATTAACCAAATTTTCTCTAATCTATTGAAAATAAAATATTATTTTGTTTGATGATTAATATGGGGATAATCTTTCACTTTATTATTATTATATTGATGAACCACGTCTTTAAATGTGTTTAAGTAGATTATTTTTAAAAATGCATGAGATTTTTAATTTTACAAAATGGGTTACAAGTAATGAAATTTTGAATTTTTTACTTTCAAGTTAATGGAGGCTTAGAAGATACTTATGAAATATCAAATTGTGTATAATTTATTCGTAATTTATCAAACTTCTAATGTAAAAGTAGTTTTGAACACGATATTGATCAAATATTTTCAAATCTACTTCTAAGGTCTATTTTTATTATACTAAAGTTCTTGAAATTTTGTATTCAACGTGTCACAAACTCATTGAAGGAGCTAATGGTTTCATATTTCTACTTACAATGTTTTTAAATCTATTTTCTTATGTTTATCCAAAAAAAATCTTATTTTTCAATTATATTTTAAGTAGACTACTTTTTTTTGTTTACTTCACCATGCTTGCACCCTTCTTATATTAATAAGCACCATTGTTTTCTCAAACCTATCTCTTTAGTATTCCACATTAGGATTAGATTCTATTGTTAATTTAATAGCATATCAAGGTTTTTTAAAAATCAATGTGGAAATTGTGTCATCAATTTAACAGATTGATGGCCAACCTTACTTAATAATTTACATGTATGATGGGACATGTATGTTCGTTGCCTAGTTTTCAATTAACACCTACCTAGATCTAATCATCAATGTTTGAAACAAAACACATGATGGTCATTCTAAAAACTGAAATATTACTCGCTAGCTTAAATTTACATCCCACTTGGAACTAGACACATGACATAACACTTGTTTGTAAAATAAGTTATAGCCACAAAACATGGAGACTATTTATTTATCATCTTTAGCCCAAAGTACGTTAGATGCATGATGCCATGTATTCATGATGGAAGGATCATATGAACATTTAATGCATGCCAAAGCATGATGCCAATGTCACAAGCCATACAAATGCAATAAGGCTATGCCACATTCATGCAACATATCATAGTCATGTTCAAAACACAAAGGTCACCACAAATTGGAGCTACCCTTGTATGTAGGTTATTGTTTGGCTAATGGTTGCATTGTTTCAATATTATTTTTATTTTCCCCTCCCACATGTGCCTTCTATGCAAGGCTAATTGAGCCAAGCATGGGCATATTTCTTTTTTTTACTAGTGAATTTCTATAGAAAGTAAATAAAAAAATAAAAAAATGTGAAAATGATTGGTTTTTAGGGTTTTCAATTACCAAAATTTGGAAAAAATACAACAAGTGCCACAATTTTTTTGTGTTTGGCTATAATAGGTAACTGCAAAGGTTTATCTCACATATGAGTCATGAGCCACAACTTTTTGCGCAAGAAAAACCACATTCTTTTATAGTGTATTATATCTTTCTATGGATGATTGCAACTTTGAATACATCACAAAATCGATGGAAAAAAAAAAATTGGGTAGGAGGAGATGCTATTGTAGGCATGCAGCATAAAGACATGGTGATGATTTTGCACTTTGCTTTGTTGGGGACCCAATCAGTCAGGCATGACCCCACCAATCCACCAACCATCTTAACCCAACAACAAATTATCCACCACCTTGAGCCTCATGAGAAAAGTTAAAGCAAGCGAGCAAGCAAGCACCAGGTGTGAAGTTGAGAAAAGTTAAGCTTGCCTGTGAATCTGAGAAAGGTTAAGCAAGTAGTGAACCTACACTGCACTTGCAGGGCAGTCCAATCCAAAATGCAGCTGATGGGTGGGATCTCTTCCCAGGCCAATTTCTGATACCTACTTACACACTGTCAAGGAGGACAAAAGTGAGCACAGAGTGAAAGCCAATGAATCTGCTCTGCTGCCACGGGGGTGGGTTAGCCCAGAGCCCGTGCATTTCCAAGTCTACTTGTAAACATCTGGTAGAAGGGACAGGTATGACAAAGCTAATAGAGCACTGAGCACTCAGGTGTGAGGGAAAAAAGAAGCTGAAGCTGTGGAGCAGCCACCAAGGCAACTGCAAAAAGAAAAGATTATTCAAAGATTTGAGCAAGGACATACAACAACCCTGAACAAATGATGCACTCATATGACAATGATCGGCCCTGCAGTGCAGTCTACCTGGTAACAGTGGATCACCAAATCTTGGTTAGGAGTTTTTCCAAGCCCTGGCAACTGTTGTTGATCCATGCATGCACCCTTGCTGCAATGGCTCCACAATCCAGACAGAGGAGCTGGCTCTTGCTACTTCCAAGCTAACAAAAGAAGTTGATGAAGAAGATTGGGATTACAAAGCATGAGTATGAATGAATTTTTACTCCTGCACCCACCTCCTTCAAGACACTGTGAAAATCACACCCAGAAAATAATAATAATAATAATAATAATAATAAATTGTGCAAAGTACACTGTTGGGTGGTTGTTTGATTTTGTTAATAAACTGCCAGTTCTGGGTATTGGCGGAGGGAAATCAGAATCAAAGAACCAACAGTTCTGGTTATTTCCAACCCCCTCAAAGGACATCTGGGTGTATGAAAGAACCACCAATGGTTCTTTCGGTGGTTATTTGACTGCTTTCAAAAAATTGAGAACCACAGCCATATATATATGGATTCAGAACTGGATATTTGATTTTGAGAACTGTGTTTATGAACCCTAAGAATGCCCCCACCCCCACCAATAACTGGCTGGGATTCTGGATCCTCGTTTGTCTGTGCATTTGAATTTGGTTGTCTCTGGTAGTTAACTGGTGTTGGGCAGTGGTCAAAACTCATACAGCTGGTTTTGACCCTTAACCAGTTCTTTCGTGAAATCTGCCAGTTCATTGAAAATTTTCAAAAACCTGGAACCAGAGGTTTTCTTATTCTGAAAATTTTCAAAAAACCAAAACTGGAGGTTCTTTGACTTCTAAAAATAAATTAAATCAAGAACCAAAGGTTATTGACAAAATCAAAGAACCGCATAACATTGTTTTAAACTTTAGACTTGTGTTTCCATTATTACAATGATGTGTGTGTTCTGATCTCCATTACTTCTTGAGAATGGCCAGGAAAGAGAAAACAGAGATAATCTTACAAAACTCTTCACACCTAGACAATGTGGTGTTGGCCAGGCTAAAGGCTGTGGGTATGAAGCGTGATCTATTCATACTTGCAAGTGGCTGTATGCTAGTGCAAATCTAGCTGCAAAGTCTGCTGTATCTTATATGGAAAGCTCAAAGACATTTCAAAGACAATTGAGAAAGTTTGATACATAGGCTAGTACTACACCTGAATATCTATCTGCATCTAGGAAGACCTAAAAGACAGTGGAGATTTATGCCAATTAAAGACAAGAAGTGTGCTCTTGCATAATCCAAAGGCAAGGAAAATTCAATTCAGGCTAATTGGACATAAGTTAGATGGGTGAATCTTGACAATGATCTACTTCAAGGAAAAAGCCAATACTTGGAAGGAGTTTGATATATTCATAAATTCCAAATTTTGGTTTGGTAACACCTTTTTCAAAGGAATGAAATGGATGAAGATCCTGGGTACTTTGCAAAATTATATGGGTATCTGTCCACCACCACTCCATTTTTTTCCCAAGGAGCTAGAGAGGGACACAACAAGTTTGTAAGAGGGAAGGGTTTAGGGTTAGGTGTGAAGGCTTCAGACTTCAGACAGACAGACTCCATTGTTTTCATTGCAGATCAGACATATAATCCAAATTGTCAGTAAATCATGCTAGGGCTATTAGCTTTGTAATTCTTAACATGGAAGATGGGCAGCTGATCACATATCATCTTATGTTCCTGCAATTCCTGTTTACTTCTTGCCGGTGCACATTACCAGAAATAATGTTACATTTTGACCACATACATACTCTAAACAATTCTAAATAAAAATTGCAGGGGTTTGATGAGCCCTCTTCCATAAAAGCTCATTTTGTGAAAAGAGTTGGCATTATGTTAATAAAGAGGGAAGCTTGTCTCAGGAAACAATTGCTAATTTCGAAATTTAGATAGATAGATAATCCTGTGATTAAACTGCAAGTATAGTCTGATTGATATTGCACTAAGAGCAGACTCCAAACGAGGTTGAAAAAGTTCATCAGTCAATGTTCAGAAACACCCAATGAATATTTTGTACCAAAGTTCTTACTTCACTGAGAATTGGTGACAACCCAATCTAACTTCACTAATATTCTTCCTAAATGAATTGTATGAGTTTTTTAGATCCAAAACCAATCAAGCCCGATCCCTAGGAAATTCTACATAAATTCTGCCAAATGCTAAAATAAGCAGGTATCTGAAATGTCCACATGCTTGCTGCACCCTGAATCAAGATTCCCTTAACTGCACTAGGAAAGGCAGTTAGAACTTGGAATGAGATGGGAAAAATAGTCAGAAGGAAAAGGATCTGCACGACTCCCTGCATGCCAGCTAGGCAGCCTGGCAATGCCTTTGACAAGCTCCACAGGTGGCATACAGGGAGCCAGGCAGCTCCACATTCCTGACCCCATCATCTCCCACTCATTCACTAGCTAGCTATGATCATCTTCAACTTGATCTCAGCTGTGCTAGCCATTTCATGTTCACCTCTCTAGTTCTGGCCACTTTTATAGCAATTCTCATGAAACTTGAGATCAACCGACAAGTTTTGACTGATCTCTCTCTTGCCAATAATTTCCATGAGTTATCTTAACTTCAGATCTTTGGTGAGCTAACTCTTGGGGTCTTCTTCTCCTTCGGCTAATTTATCTTCCCCAAGGTCCTGCAACAAAACCCAAAAGCCTGGAGGTTAAATAGGATCAGTCCAATAGCTTCATATCTAGGCATAAATTCAAGAAATACCTTGGATTGTGTTTTCTTCGTGGCTGAATTCAGAGATTGAATCAAGAATATGAAAGAGCCTGGATCATTGAGAATGTCTGTATTATGTAAGTGAGGCCTCAAACTGATAAATTACCAGAATGTACACTTGGGACAGATGAATCTCACTCCTGAACTACACCCCTGAATGTACAAGACATTATAATAGACTATCTAGTGGTTTGAAGAGGTGCAGCTGGTGCATCACAATTGAATAATTGACATTACCCAAACCAGCAACAACATAGCTGAATTCCATACTACAATAATTCATAGTGCCTGACATATTCATGAGATAGATAGATAGATAGATAGATAGATAGATAGATAGAAAGCAAGTTTCAATTACTTCCCAACAAATCCCAATGAAGAAGAAACTTCCAGCATTTGAAAAAAATTGCCAATGAAGAAGGAAACCAAACATTTGTAGAAAATTGCCGGCAAAGAAGAGAATCCAGCCTTTGAAGAAGATTCTCAGTGAAGAAGAAAATTTACCCTTCAATCAATCATTGACCATCGCATCAATCATCACTTAACCACTGATACTACAATAGACTACCAATTTAACACTACCAAATGGACTTAAACAACAATGTCACTGTATACCACCAATTAAGATTACCAAACAGAGTTATATGCAAGGGCTGTATGTATGTGCCAAAAATAAGCCCCTTTATCCTGCAATTACCTTGCGTAGGTCTCTATTGAGCTGATTCGTAGATCCACCTGCTTGTTTTTTTGTTTGCTTGCAACTCACTCTTTGATCTGGATGGCAGCTTGTACAATCTTGGAACCAAATCTGATCCTAAAAACCACCAGTTTTGTTTGCATTTTTTTCAATGGCAAAGATCCTCATGGTTCAAATTCTGGGGATGTGATCAATTTTCTCAATACATGCAACTGAAATTTTGGTCATGACAAACCCTGGATCTATACAATGTCAGTGCAAAGATTGCTGCTGTCAACACCCACATGATCTAGAATGTGCAGATATCAGGGACTGAGCATATCAGTGTTGGCCAAGAAGAATGACTTCAGGCAACCTTCCAGCTCTTCTGAGATCTTTGGATTGCAACAGCAGCTTGGGGAAATCGAGGATCGGATGATCAAACAAAAGAAAACTAATTTGAAAACTGAGCTTCAAGAATGGATTATAGACTAAGAAGAGCTTGCAAACAAACAGCTTCCAGACCATACTGTACAGTGATAGCTACCGCAGGGAGCTTGGCATGAGACTGCAAGGAGTGGCCTCGCAGCAGAAGGTCACTGAATGTAGAGAACAACGCAGTCTACAAAAATCCTTGAAAGCTTTCTGTGTGAATATTAGTGTGTAGAGCAAGAGGGATGGAGAGAGCTATGACCTGAGCGTAGCTGCCGGAGCTTTGACCTGATGAGCTTAGCCGGCTTAAGGGAATCGTTCCTGCACAATGCGGCTAAAGTTGAAGGTCCACATGAAAAATTCCTCATCACCCACACCTTGCGATCGTTCTGCAACTAGTTGAAAGAAGATTCTTGATGCGCCCCGATGCTAGATCGCTTCCACCAGCTGAAACACTTTCACGACAAGATTCAACAACCTTTTCACGTAAGGATTAGTAGTTGATGAGAGCTGCAATTGCACACTAGTCAACGAGAACCATAGCATACACGTGATCCCTCCGATTGCGTCATGACCAAGCTTGGAGAAAGTCCATTGAAAGAGTATCATGATCAAGTGCCAATGGATCAGACTGGCCATGCAACTCAACAAAAAATTTCCTCGTGCATAGACCTAGAAAGCCTGTCCAAGCGTGTGACACCGACAAAGCACAGAGAGAGAGAGAGAGGGAGAGAGAGAGAACGAGACACCACGCAGCAAGCCAGGTAAGTTTTCATGGACCAAGAGTACCATAATTCACCAACTAACAACGCAAAGCTTCTGCGACGTTAGATAATTGCTCAGCAGACCTGCTCAGAGACGACGAAAAAAGTAACTACCATCTAAGAGAGAAATGGAGGAGGAGGAGGACGACGACGACGACAGTACCCAACAAAGCGACCAAAAACCCCACCAGAAACCTCATCACGATCGGATACGACTCCACAAACAGCAGAGCAGCAGCAGCAGGAGCTTCTTCCGGCTTTTGAAAAAAACACAATTATTGTCTAACTGAGAGGGTGTCATCAGCATCCAAGAAAGCTCCAATACAAAACTTGTGTCCAGACTGAGAATGACTACTTGACAAACAAAGTGATTGTCGAAAAACAAAAACCACACACATGTATGAAGATTGATGGATGTCGATCATCATCATCATCATCATCTCTGCAACTCATATGCAGTGCAGGGAGGGAGCTGGGAGACGAGGAGCTGAGACTGATGAGCTATCTACAACAATCGGGCAAGTATAAATAGTATGCAGCTGATCACAAATTTCCCAGTCTAGGCTAACTTTCTTACTGGAGCTTCAAACCTAGCTAGCTAGCTAAGAGACCAGCACCCAGGGATGCGGCTGCAGGCACTAGTGGTACCAGCAGCTACTTCTGATCAGCTGCCGCATCATCATCATCATCAGACTCCTCAGGTTAAGTCCGACCCAATAGCAAACAAAACTTCCACAATCAAAAACAGAGCTCCATCTGCAAGTACTACGACTACTACTTTCTTACTACTACCAACAACAACAACAACACCACCACCATCACCACCACCGATACTCGAAAACTATGTACAGGAATCGCTGACAACACTGATGGTAACGCCCCACCTGACTGACCTCCCCCATTCCCAGTGCACTTCCTTCCGTTTCTGAGTGATCCCCACCCAAGTTCCGGCCAACAACGGTACTACCTCTCTCTCTCTCTCTCTCTCTCTCTCTCTTCTTCATCATCATCATCAAGTACCCACCCACTCCGCCAAAATTACGTTCCCTGGAGCTGCTGACTGAGCTCACACAAACCAATTTTTTTACTGCCTAAAATGCCAACATTAAAAGAAATATCACGTAAGTAGCCTACCGGCAGCCCATTTTTCCTCATATTTTTCTCTTCTGCCACAAAGTTCTCCAGATGGCGTTATAACTCCACTAGACTTCAAGATTTATACACAAAAAAAAAAGTAATATGAGAGAGACACAGAGCTCAATATATACATACCTGCAGCTCCACCTTGCTGCCAAAAAAGACATTGAAGCACTCAGCAAAATCCCCCACCCCAAATTTATTGAATTGCAGCTCAGCTGCAGCTCAAATTCTCCCCCAAATCTCTGAATTCCAAGATGTTTTTTTTTTTAAATTTGTAAAATTGAAATTAGTCATGAAAAAGTAACCAAACTAAATATGGAATCTATGAACACACAACATATGAATATGTGTGTTAAAGTTGACTGTACCACGTTCTCCATCTTCTTCTTCCTCCTCCTCCTCCTCCTCCTCCTCCAGGGAGGTTGTCAAACTAGACTGACTGGCTGCTTTTGGTACTTGCTGGACTTGCAACCCACAAAAAAATTTGTACTCCCAATTTCCCATGTCGATCTTCTCCTGCCTATAGTATTGGATACTTGCAAAATGCAATTTGGGCTGGCAATTGAATGCCAACAATGCCTGACTAATGTGATCATCTCTTTCTCTATCTCTCTGTGTATCTGTTCCCCAACCCTGTCTGACAATGATTCTATCACTGGCAATCCCTGCAGCTCAACAATCCTTGGAAGTATAGCCAGCAATCCCCACCAGCTCCCCAAGGAAGAAAAAACCTCCAGATTCAGATCCACTCTCTCCATTTTCAAAAATTCAGAATCCACTCTCGTACATGAGTCTTGAACCTAGTGAACACACACTCTATTGTATGCTCCAACTGTTTTGTCATGCTGAAGAAATGAATTATTTATTTGCAAACCCCACTTCTGACAATTCAAATCTCAACTGTGGAACTTTTTCTTTAAGATAAAGAAAATAGTAATAAATTGTCAAGTTTAGCAGCCTCTGAAGCAGTAGAAAAAAGAAACTAGATTTTGTTTTAATATAAACATCCAACAATCAATCCCCCACCCAATTTTCCGAGAATATCTATCCACTAGAAGATCTATCCTACAAGTTACGACCAAAGGAGAAAAAACACTAGCTATTTGCTAGCTAGTGGTAAAATTCATTGCTCATTACATCATTCAGTAGAGTTGCTGCAAGCCGTCATACAATGGTAGTACTACTATTATTGGTATAGTAGTATTCTCTTAGAGGGCTGATGAACACTCATAACTAAAGCTATTTGTCGTGACCTTAAACTTGGGCTTACAACGAAACTTACGAGTAAGTGTTTTAGAATGATAAGACTATGACAATTACCTATAACAATGTATATTATCACCATTCTATTTTGTCACCAACTTTGGCTTTTGGTTGTCACCAAGGTTGATGTAAGTCATCTTTACTAACCTTAGTTTTGGGGTTTGCAAACAAAGCTAAAAGAACCCAAACCTGCACCATGAACAGCCATGATCATATCCAAATGAAAGTTTGCATCCAAATATCATGGTAATCAATGGCGTTTATGCTTACAAAGCCACCCTTTTTTCCCCTCAAAATTTTATATTCAGCGTGGTATTAACAAGAACTCATGAAATGCAAGCACAAATTCATGGGCAGGATTTTGGGCTAATAACGGTGCATGGATTTAATGGATTTAGTTTTTGGTGAGGTTGATCCTCCTCAGATCTCCTACTTGTCACTACTTGGAAAAGCAATGGATAAGTACATGGGCTGCACATTTGGTCACATCGACGGCTTGATGTATGTATAGATGAATTTTTTTCCATGTTTTCTTCTCTCTCAAAAGCATCCTCACCCATTTTGGGTATTTAGTCCTACATCAATAATTCTCACATTCATTATATTTTATTTATATATGTCAAGTTTCACCAATAAACTTGAAAGTGGGAGACCACTAATAACAAACAAAGGAAGTGAACCAATCATACCCTTTGGCCAATCAACAGCAGTGGAAGATTGTGCCATGGGAACCAATCAAGTAATCTAGACAATCTGCAGCAAGATTTAGACTGTGTAGTGACTTTTGCCAACCATCACATCTTGTGCAAATATCATATTCTAGCACCATTGTTTTTTTACCAAACCAACAAGTTTTTCCTATTCTACATCAAAAACATGCTCTTACAATGCATGGGTGAAAATGCTCACACCACTGACACATAAACTGCACACAAATAGGGTTTGATTCAAAGTAATCTGTAACAATATAATATAGTTTCGGTTCAAAATTAAGGTGGTAATTGAAATTCATAGATATTTGGGGAAATTTTGAAGACTCTTTGAAAACAAAACTTGGGTCATTATCTAACAATATTTTTATACTCTTCATTTTGGCTCAGTCATTATGTCACGTGTATTGTTGTACCATTGGCTTTGGCTTTCATAAACTGTGCATGTTGATTCTTTGCGAATTGGAGCTTAATGTGGTGCAAATCAATTTTTTGTGCACTCAACTCAAAATGAAGGTGGAGCATATATTGGTGTGGTCCACAATAAGTAGTGTGAACAATGTAGTGTAGATGCAGATCTAACAAGGCTTGAAAGAGAGAGTCCAGTGGAGAATGGCCATGTTCATGGGCCCCTAGTCCACACCAAAGTAGTATGGTCACACATAGGTCACAAATTGTGTGGCCCTAGGTGTTTTTTGAGCTCCAGATGGATGGTGAGAAAACTGGCCCAGGAACTTAGTTTTGAACCTTCCTATCAGTATGGGTAAGTTAGTTCCCTTAACTAAGAAACTATGAGGATACCTTATGTGCCAGTGAATGGGTCCCCCTGGAAACCCTATAGATTTGGACCCCAAATTGACAGCCTTGGGAGCCCCCTTTTTGTCTCCTACTACAAGCCAGCTGGTGGTCTTGCTCTCAGCCCCCACCATCCAGAGTGACCAAGCATGGAATACATTGGGAAGTACCAGTAAGGGGTTGCAAGCTGCTTCAGACATTGAGCCAATACCAATGGAATGTGGGTCCAACTTGAAGCAACCCTAGAATTGAGTCTCATATTCACTGCAAACATATGATCGGATCGGAAGCTGCTATACCTGGTGGCACTAACACTGATGTCAAGTATGAAATTTTGTGGGCTTGATTCAATTTGACCAAGGAATGTGCATGGACGTAATCCTAAGTTCAAGTGTGTTGTTTGGTCATTATTGGATGTCTATCAACAGGTTTGTTTCACACAAATGAAACACATACGGTTCTTATTAGAGCATAATGTCCACTAACTAGTTATAATCACCCTATGCAAAGCAATTTGGACACAGTACATGTTTTAAATAGTGTGAGCAAGAGCTTGGACTGAAAGATAGAAGAATCTCCAGGAAGGCCATAATAAAATGAAGCTTATTGCATTCAATTTGTCAGCTACAATCATCATCACCACGTTTGATGGCACTTAAATGATGTCTCACTCCATACTCTCCAGCATTCTATGCTTTTGGGTGGGATGAGGAAACAATCAGCACTCCATATTATATGGGCTACATACTGATATAAGCCCAAATACTTACTGGGTGTAGGTGGAAATGCTGTTGGAGACCACCACAGGAATATGTTACCAAATTCATGCAATTTCATCTTTGGGTTTCATAGGTATTTTTCACCAAGGGCTGCTAGAAGGTACGCATGCCCTTGCATTGTAGGCTATGTCTGGTGACTAGCTCAAGGATGCAGATTACTGTTGAATAGTCTTGACACATGAGCACCTCGACTATTCATGATACCCTGCACACTCTCACATGTCACCTAGTCCATAACCACTACCTTGATAATGGCTTGATTCTGTAACAACGAGACTTCCATTGAAGTCCAATAAGTATGTAACTAGATCTGTTATCTAGTTCAAAGGAAACAAGAAAAAGAATTTAGTTGTGGGAGGCACATCCACTGAAGTAAGGGTGACAATCCAACCTGTAGCTAGCGGGATTCAAGCTTGGAACCAATTGCAAAAAATAAATTATCTGCATCTTGAGTCAGGACTAGCAAAGCCCATGCACAAAAGATGCACATTCAAATGCACACCAATAGTAAGCCTTAGTTACCATCTGGCAAATCATGGCTACTGGCCAGAACACTCTGTCCTGCAAAAGTGCAAGCTGATGGCAAATACGACAAAGCAACACAAACGGCCATGCAGGAGCCATTTGGGGAATAGGGAGCAGAGGAGTTTCTTCTTGACCGTGATCAAGAACTGCCACTATGATGAATATGAAGGATCTCCTTTGAATGCTTTTTAGGATCCGGAAAATCACATCTTACATAAGATAGAAAGAATGCCCATTGTTGTCAATAGCTAGCACTAACTGGTTTAAAATCCTTCCCAGTCTTCAGGAGTATTTATCTATCTATGGAGGAGTGATATTTATGAATATAAACGTACCCTTCAAATACACTAAGAAATTTCTCCAAGTGCTTTATTAAACGGTTTCCATACTCCTACAAAATATTAAAGGATATTTATTACAATGCACAGAATGGAAACAAGCATTGTTGTATGTCCACAGCAGTACGTAACTAGAACCAAACACACCATTCTTTACGGACCCCTCGGTAGTGGCCTTATGAATTAAAAACTTGAATTTTTTTTTGAATGACAATAGCCTAGTCCAGGTTCGTGTTATAGACTTGATGAAAGTTGGTTTCCCAATCCAAATCCAATTTCAACATAATTTTGAACATATGATCAAATAACACCTAATCATGACCTAAAACCTAGACCTGAACCTTCCTCATACCCTAAACGTCTGCCAATACTTATATGTATCTTCTTCATGTCTACCAGTTGCCCTCAAGTGCTTGAGAGTCCATTTCCCTAGTCATATCACAACTTTGTAATGGTGCTCTAGTTTTAAATAATTATTTTTCATCGTCTCAAAATCCTTGATCAGGGAATTTTTTTTCTTTCTTGTTCCCTTTTTTAACAAGCTTTTATTTATGATAATCTTCCTTCCCATTAAGCAAACAAACACTAGTTTTATCTAGGCCACAACATGTTATTGTTAACAAGCAAAGAACCGCTTAGCATTCCAGTTACAACACTGGTTATAACCAATGTTGGTCTAGTTGTTGTGGAAAAACTAGTTATCAACCAAAGTATTAACCCCAGGTATAGAAAACCTCACTTATAGAATACTAGACTTTTAAAAACCTCCAATATCATGTGTCTGGACCTACTTATTTCTATGAAACTTTCACAGCCCTATCAGTTAGGGTTCACATTTCTTGTATCTACTTATTGGACCTCTCCTTCCGGGCTTCTTGATAGGTGACAGCAAACATGTATTGAGGATTTAACATGGTTATTAAGTGTTGAATGCCCCCTATAGAATTCACTTGATCTATTTAAAATTTGACCAGTGTTTGTTGCTTATAATTTTGCTTGGATTATTTGACCTTGCACCCACTAGGGTAGAAAGCCTGGTCATAGTACACTTAAAGTAGGGTTTCTCACCATTTTTGCAAGAGGGTCTCATTGTTTATGGTGTCCAAAGAGTAGATGGAGCCATCCTCTTTGTGCATTTATCACATTCAAAATCAGCAAAAATGGATTACAGGCAAGAAAGTTACGGCCCCCTAAAGTAGGGAGGTTGATTTTACAGAAACGTCTCAATCAAAGAGCTCATAGCCTATTTTCGAACCCCTCAAAAAATCCTTAAATATTATTTTGTTTTCTTTAGAGTTACAAGATGATTTGTAAAGCTTAAGATGGTGATTTCAGAGTAGTTTAAATCGCTCAATTTGAACAACAAAATGAGAAAGTTATGCACATGGTGAAGTAGGAGAGATCAAAATGAAAAAAAACACGTTTTACAATCCAACAAAACATATTTTCTTTATTACTTTTTTTTGGCTACTCCTTTGGCTTTGCATTTCAAAGCTGATTAACAGAGCTTGGGAAAGCGTTCCTATAATGGAAAAGAATTGAGAAAGATCTACCAAAGTGTTCAATGATAGGCTAGGGCTTGGTGATGGACCAATTTACCCTACTGGACCTGCATCCATTAAAAACCATTATGATTTAGTTATGAGTTAATTATAATTTAGCAGCAACTAAATTATCAGGGTTCCATTTGATTGATTGTATTTTATGAGCCTTTTAACTTCCACCTCACATCACATAGATAACTAGTAATTACATATGTAAATGGGTGAGTAGAATAGGTGAGTATTCAAAGATTGTAAATGGATGCTATGTAAGTAGGTAAGTGACTTGGTGATTACTAAGTAGCTGGATAAATATTTTGGATGGTTATTATGTAGTTAACTAATGCAATTATTATAAAAAAGGATTACAATTGAAAAAAGAATTTGTCCACATATAATTCATACTACATGGTGTAGTGGTGGGTGTTAATTCATTTTGGCCATGACATTCAGTGCTTTCCTTGTGTGTGTACACAAATCATTGATGCAATGGGTGTCATGGAAATTATTGTACATAGATGCAACACCTTTGCATTGACTACTTGTCAAATCAATTTTCATCTTGTATAAAAACAATTGCACGCACGTTTTAAAGTGATATTCAACTCTTTTGTCAATGAATCAACATCATTATTTGCACAATAGGATTCACACCTTGGCTAATTTTGTCATAATTTATTTCACTCACACATATTTCTTCCTTTAATCATGTTTGGCATATAAATTTGTTCCCTCAAAGGTAACAAGTAAAAGAAAGGAATTCTCATGATTGACTCCTAACAAATCAATTCCTCCTTTTAATGATTGAAGTTTATAGGTGTCTATGGAAATAACAAGCAATTTTTTTTAACATAATTGCACCAATGTAACTTGGGGTAAAGAAGGGTATTATTTCACTTTACATCATCACAATGGTTTTGTGCACCCTTAGTTTTCTCAAATGATAACAAAGGTAAAAAACTTGTTAATTTTTGTGTTTTGGAGCAAAATGCAAACCTAACTGCATTTTTTAACTCCTAAGAAAAAATGGAAAGGGGATGGTTGAAACTTTGAAATGGGATTAAAATAAACTCGCAAATGTGCATTCACAATGAGGTCAACTTGCATAATTCAAGAACAATGACAATTAATGCAAATTGAAACCAAAATGTTACATGGATTAAATCATTAAAAAAATACACTCACATACTCACCATGGCCCAAACTTTGGCCCAAACTTTGGATATATAAGTTTCAAAACCTTTTAAATTGTTTAAAATGACCCAATTTGAACAAGGTTTGATTCTTAAAACTTTATTTCAAATATTTGAAACAATATGGAACTTTAAGTCTCAAAGTGAAAATCTATTGGGAAATGTTGGAATGACAAATGTGTTTGAATCCCAAGACTTTCTTTTGACCAACTCCTCTTATCAAGCTTTAACTTTGATAACAAGCTCAAAACTAAGGTCATGACATTTTTTTCATCAATAAATTTTCATTCCATTTTAAAATATACAAATATCTTCCATTTTAAGTCAAATCAACATTAATGGGTTTATACACCTCCCATTGCTACAACTAACTTGTTACAAAAAATTATTAGTTGAATTCAAATTTTGGTATTAGTTTTTAATCTTCAACATCCCTAGACCCTTTTATTGTTGAATTTGGTTATTTTGGAAGGAATTCATAAATACAAAGATCAAAGACTCATAATTTGACCCCCAAAAAAACCTACTACACTTTTTGTCATCTCAATGTAATCCTTACAAAGAATTATAAAAATATAATATATGGAGGAAGGTAGAGTTTCTTCACAAGTTGTTTAAGCCATGATGAATCTTGTGAATTTGTGTGAACATATTCACAATATGTGCACCATTTTGGGTCCAAATGCATTAATTGTGTTCATTTTTTGGTTTGTGAAGTTTGATAAGACTAATAATTTTAGTTTAAAAATTCATCCTAATCCCTTCTCAAAACTTTTACACCTTTTAATTTCTTATTGAAATCTAAAAAACACACACTGATTTGTATTTTGTTACAAAATCGGGAATTATGGAAATTCTTTACCAAGGTGAAAGCACATTACAAGGAGCTGTTTTAGGCAAGAAAATGTTTTTATATATATAGTATATTTTGGTATACCATAGCCTAATGCTCAATTTCCACATTGACAAAATGAATTTAAAAAAATTCAAAAAAAATATTTATTTTTAAATTTTGAAATTATATATTTTTTCCATCATCTACTATGATATTGTGGTATGAGTAGTGAAATTGTTTAGAATGTAGCCCATATTAATTATGATGATTATCAACATGTCAACTTCATATTTTCACAAATTTCATTTCAATAGTAGTTTATTTTAACATGTAGTTTATTTTAACAATTGCTTTACTTGGCTATTGAACTAAATTTATAGAAACCTCTTTCAATATTGGCTTGGTGGAAGTTGAAAGTTGAAAGTTACATAATTTCAAAAAAACAAAATTGTGATTACAATTTTTGGCCCTTGTGGTGTGCTTTCACCGACCACCAATACCATTTGATAAACTCAAGGTTTGCCAATAATGATTCAACTTGAACTTAGATCCTCTACTTTAATACTTTCATTTCTTTATCCACATTATTTTCTTTTATTAATAAAGTTTGACGAGATTACATCATTGATGTTGTGTTGGAGAATGCTTGTAATTCTTCTTACATTTGAAGGTAAAAAACATGCACAAGTACTTTACAAATTTAAAACAATTAGTACCAAGATCTAATTAAACCAATATAGGCATCATGACGCACTCCCAAGTCCCAAGTTAGACCCAAGATGGGCCTTGGTTCTTAAAATAACGAAAATTGTGAGGATTTAAGGGCACGCTCCTAGCTTTCAGCATTAAAAGGGGTAGAGGGGCGTGCTAAAGCTCTGGGATCGGACTAGGAAAAGGGATAAGCTTTAGTTACTTACTCAAACTTGCATCAAACTAGTCAACAAGTTATTTAATTCACATTCTAGAACACCCTTGGTGCTAGCACAAGCCATGGGCAACTCTACACTCACAAGACTCACCAAAGCCCGAACTCAGGGGAAGCCACCACCTTCCCCCATATAGTATTCTCTGCGTTACTTCGCAGCACCTACATTCGAATGGCTTTTTGTCCCGGGAAACTGTCCCGATTTGGACTCCTGGGACTTTGAGAGTTCATAACTATTTGTTCAGACCTCCGATTAAGATGAGGTCTAAAGTAAACTTGTAATTCTCCTAGAGAGTTTTCTAATGGTGTGTTGTACTCCACCAGCACACATTGGGTTCGGGTCGATTCCCAACTTTTAGTGGTCAAGAGTCAAATTGTCAGTTTGACTTCCGGCCCTTCTTTTTGCCATAACGTGTGCTGAAGATGTCCAAATGGCCAATGCGAGGCCATTTTCGACATCAACATTTTGATAGCTTTCCAATGATATGAAGAACATCTCAAGGCGAAATGTTTTGACCCCTACAATCGAACTCTGAAATTTCGGGAATCCCAAAGGACTCCCAAGTCCCCATTTCGGGAGTGTGAGTGTCATCCTCACATTTTTCCAAAAATGGGGTTGTGACACATCGACATATCAGCATTGATATTTGGTCTCGAAATTCACCTATACTCCTATTGATATTAGATTGCTACAAAAAAATTAAAATTATGAATTTCAACATTCAAAAGCCTTTCTTAATATAAAAATAAGTTTTCACTACCAAGAACCTAATGATGTTTAAATAGCAACAAACAAACCAACAATAGTTACAACCCCATTCAAAGAAAAAACTTTGAACAAAGTTACAACTTAAAACATATCCATCTATAAGTGGAACAACCAAAGTTAATGTATTAATGGATTTGATTTGAACCCAATTGGTCTATTGTAGCTAAAGACAAGTAATTATACTTTTAATAATTGTCTTACTTGATCATGTGAACCAACACCTACACCAATACCTTCGCCTTTTTTAGTGAGGTTGCTACATTTGACCCAAGAAATCTTAACATAGGACTTAGAGGCCCTATTTTAGTCTTAGCCTTAAGATGTAAATCACCAATAGAAAATTTCTAGTGCACCTTTAGGGTGCGTTATTCAATGGAAAATTTCTTCCATTAAAGGGACATGCAAAAAATCTTGTATCGTTTCTCTCTTTTTTGCCCCATGGTATCTATCCATTGTTTGTCACATGAAAAAATTGAAAAAATAAAATGTCGATGTTTTATGTTAGGTAACACCCTCAAAGCAAGGCCCTCTCAAAATATGTGTCCTCTTGGCTCCACCTTGGGCCATTGCTTAAGTGAGGGAGGACATGCTCCTCAAGTGTTATCCTCCTCAAGTGTTATCTGTTTAAAAGCATTCAAAGAAAAATTGGGTTTTGATCATGGTACTAGTTAAATGTGTTGTTTCACCCAAGGCATCCTTGAGACTTGCCTTTGGAGATGCCATGGGTTTAGATGAGAAATCCATTTCTTGATCCCACTACCTTGAACTGGCTATGAGGACTGTTGTATCATATAGTTTCAAAAATCTGGCTAGTTCTAGAAAAGCATTTCAATTTTGATGTGGGTAATACGAATACAAGAAGTAAAGTTCAAAGTGTTGGGTGGGTACTATTGTTGAACCTGGCATAGAGGCTGGTAGTGGTCCTTGCATCAAGGAACTAACCAGAGTGGTATGACCATGACCTGAGGGAATACCAGCCTTATATCAGTACCTGCCTGGTAGTGACATGAGTAATATCAACCTGGTACCAATAATGTCCTAGTAGCTAAGGACTTGAGATAATACCGATTTAATATCAAGGCAACATCAGTCTCAATACCCATCAAAGTATATACCAGCCAAAAATCAAGCCTTGAACTTTAATGCCGATACAAAAACATTATTTATTTATTCGATACCAGTACCTACCACGAGCTGGTATGTTCAAAAGTTGATACCCTCCCAACCTTGATTCAACCAAATTTTACATGGTTATTAGAAATGGCAGCACATATCCAAAGGTTATCGGGGTGATTTTTACAGATGCATATAACCTTGGTTCTCAACAGTCAAAGCAAACTGGTTTCAACCTAATAATTGTGGTTCTGAAGAATGTGAAAAGAAATTTTGGTGTATCTGCAATTCTCAAAATATAAGCACCAAGCAAATAACCTTTATAAAACTGCCTGTTCTGTGGCAGTTGTTGCATGAAAACTGCTTGTTCTTGGAGGATGTTTGGAAAAAACAAAATTCTAAATTTTGAAAAAAAGAAGAAGATGTTGTTGGAGAAATGAAATAATCAACCAACCAGCATTGCTTAAAAGCCAATGGTATGCACATTTAAGTTTAAGTTTCTTATATACTCTATTGGATTTGGTTTTTTTACATTCATCATCTACCAGTTTCAATGTTTTTATTCTAGAAAAAAAATTACGAATTTTCCAACAAATTTATTGAGGATTTTTTTCCTAGTGTAAATTTGACTAGTTTTGCTAATTTTTAGATCAAAAAATCGCCAAAATTTCAATATCACAAAGTTTTTGAATTTTTTAAAAAAACCTGATGTATATTTTGAGGTTCAGATAGGGAAGAAACTCTGAATCATTCATAGGTCTTCACTTTGACAATCTTTACCACTTTAGCTTGGACATCAATCAGTGAGATTTTGCGGTAGGTGGAAGCCCTAGGACGGGTGCGTTATGAGAATAGAGGCCCATGTGAGGTGAAGCCATCATCTGGTAATGCCCCTTGCCCAAGAGCTTTAATGTGCCTAAAGATCACATGACTTGCGCAAAGAAGAAGAGGAAGCTGGCTTAGGATTTTCATAAAGGCCGCAGAGAGCACAGGCGAGTTTTAAGAAAATCATAAAGCCTGCACAGGAATCAGATGATTATTTTCGCGCCTTGTAATGAGGCATCTGAGGACACTACAAGAATCTAGCTAGGTCTTTATAGTCTTTACTCATCAGAGATACCCATGAACATCAAAGCAGGGAAGGGGTTCTTCACTGTTATCCAATAACCCAATCGCTACAACATCTTAATCATCATCACAAACTTGCCTCTTTCATGTATACGTGCTTTTATAATATTTTAACAATGTGTTCAAAATCAAAGGTTAATGAAACATTGATCGATCATTAATAGGATAGTAGGCTTGGTACAAGTAAAAACTTGTCCTTTTAGACTTCCTTCCCTATGTAATAAATATTGCCTCCCATTGGAAGACTATTTTGACCTAGCATGCTTAAGCCCCGTGCCTACTGCACAGGTGAAATAAAAATCCCACTCTCTCCCAAAATCACAACCTACCTACCTATCTACCGACCCACCTATCTATCGAATTTCCTACTTACCTATGTGCTTCTTTTCCTACCTCCCAGGCTCTTGTACCTACTTTCTCATTTCTTGTTTTCTCATTACCCACCTTACCTACCTTCTCACTATTTCTCTCAAAAACCACCCCTTACCTTTCCAAAACCACAACTTACCTATCTATCTACCGACCCACCTACCTATCAAATTTCCTACCTACCTATGTGCTTCTTTTCTTACCTCCCATGCTCTTGTACCTACTTTTTCATTTTTTGCTTTTTCACTACCCACCTTACCTTCTCACTATTTTTATCAAAAATCACCCCTTACCTACCTACCTACCTACGTGCCTGCCTGCCTCCCTCTGTGGTTCTTTTCCCTACCTCTAGCTTGACTCTGTGAATAGGCGAAAAGTAGGTAGTGAGTTCTCTCTAAACCTACCTTTCACCTTCTCACCATTTTCCTACCGTGTCACTATTAGGGTTCAGGTCTTGTCCAGTGTTCCTACCTCCCAAGTGGCTTCACTTATCTTTTTCTATGGTAGGTATCGACGTAGGTAGGTAAATTTCTGGCAGCCATGTGCAAGGGCCTCTATATTTAGCTACTGTCCGTCGTCACTGTTCGTCCGGAGTCAGGGGAAGTTATTTTTTCCTGTGATCCATCCAGCCGGACGGGATGACGAAAATGTCCGTCCGGCTGGATGGATCACGGGACGGCTTTAGGGGAAGTTTCATTTAGTTTTTCCAAGGGCGAATAGAATTAATCTGGGCCATGCAAGGGAAGACAAGATATCATCTCTGCCGTCCAAGGATTGAATCTGATTTTCATCAAGGGTGGATTGGAGATCCTAGCAAAGCTCGCCCCCTATGCAATTGGTTGTCGAGTTTTGAATTAAGTTCCCGCGTTCTCTAAGGTCGTCATGGCTCATGGTAGGTAGTAAAAATGAATGTGGACTGCAGTGAGGAGGAAATCAACGTGAAAAGTTAGAACAAAATTTGCATTTACTGCTGAGTCACCATGTGTAAGTGTCTCTAAATATAGCTACTGTCCGTAGTCACTGTCCGTCTGACTTAAGGGGATGGGATGGACTGGACGGATGACGAGGTGGATGACGGATCGGGCGGATTCAGTGGAGGCTTCATTTAACATCCCGACGTCTTTTACAATATAAATATTGTAATGACATTGTAATACAATGATCGATCATCATCATCCATCACACCTTGTAAAATCACAAATGGTGATAAGTGCAATGAAGTGTATATAAGTGGTTACTACCTAAGTAGACCACTTAATGGCTACTAGCCATGTAGCCTATTATTGCACAGGACTACAACGAAAGAAACATTTTTCATCTACACATCATCCATCACGCATGCTCAACTGGCGAGTGCTGGTTAACTTTGGCCTCTTATGGACTGCACTCTTGCAGCTCCGCATATGTCAGGTAGGGAGGGACAGATTGATGGATACTGTGACCCAGCACCCACCAATGAGCCATCCATTGGAACCCCAATATGAGTAACTTGCGGATGGAACCATGGTAACCTATCCTATAAACCATCCTACTTCCACCTCATGCTACCTAGGTAACTCCCTATTTGCAAACAGGAAATATAATAGATAAGTAGGTAGGTAATGTAAGTGGTTACCATGTAACTAGGTGAGGCAGTTGGTGGCTTACTACTTACATGTGGACAGTTGGTACATAGCTAACCATGGTGGTTAGCTATGGGACCCGAATACAAATTCAAAAGTGTTTTCCGGTCCACATACATCCATCCAGCATGGTCAGATTGTGGGTACTGCTTCAACCTGCCCACATTGATAGGGCAAAGTAGTCAACCCTAATGGTGAGTCAAACCCAATTACAGAACCACATGTAAGGTGGCTTTGGCTGTAAGTTAGAACTGCTAGGGTTTCAGTGCCATATTGGTTTGAGTAATTAGGGATTAACCTTATGCAGTGTCTGTATGCATGAGGTTACATAGGGGGAACTGGTTTCTTCTTCTTCTTCTTCTTCTTCTTGGTTTGAAGGCAAAGATTATATAAATCAGATCTTTGTGGGAAGCCCAGCTGCTGCAGCAAAAGACAGCTGGTGGTCTTCTTTCAACAGGTGAATGGCCTAGTCCAGAAGGCATGGGCCTGTGTGGCCTCCCCCAATGTCCAGATTCCAATAAAGCCCAATTTGTCCACTGGGGCTCAATCAGCCGACCATGAACAAGTTTTTGTATCATAGTCCTCTCTATATGGGGTTTTGCAGCAAGTGTGTGCCCACATACAAGAAGAGCACGAAACTCAGTGTCCTCGTCTGAGCAACAATGAAAACACTTGTCATGTGACTTGGGGTCCACCTACAAAAGCCAAATCTCATGTATGTAGTTGGAAGTAGATGATAGATTACTACATTGACTTAAAACTCAAACCACCAGATTAAAACTTAAACTACCAGATCATGATCAATTTCTAAATTTCCTTCATTTGCAAAATTTTCTCAAATTATCCAGCAAAGCAAACTCCAAACACTTTCTAAGATGGTTAACTTCTAGGGTTTGTTTCATCTTCAAAGGGATAGACATAAAGTATATGCATTAAGTGGGGTCCAGGGATGTAGCCAACTTAGTTTGGAAGTGTAGCTATGCTACCTAATCAAATCTCAGCATAAACAAACCAAAATGGGTACTGGAGCAAAGGGTTAGCCAAATCCCTAATTGATATCCTCAGTAAATAAACTCTTCAATGTCTTGACCCCAAAAGCTAAGAAAGAAAACATTAATTCCACATTATACTAAGTGGCAAAAAACAACAGCACCACAGTCCCCTCACATGAAAACCCTAACTCTAACATCAAGTAGGTTTTTTGCCACAGCCCATATGATGACCAACTGATCCAAAGGGGAAAAACAGCTTCCTCCTCTTGTCATGTGGGGTAGAAGCCCCTGACCGTTCCGAATCCTAAACTGCTTGTTGTCACCACCTACAACTTCATTCCTTTCTTTCAGAATGCGGCCTGGCACTTTCACCTTGTGATCCCTAATCAATATTGGAAGAGGACAATCCAGAGAAACTTCTTACCATGTACCCCGGAATGGACTCTGCCCAGCCCATTCTCATGGGTACAACAAGGGTATCGCCCATATTGTACCCTCTCACCGTTGTTGTACCTGTGGGAATAGGCAGTGCTGAGCCGATTCCAGTCCCTAACCCAACTGGCATGGATTTTCCTTGGGACATTTCATTTTGATAAATTCTGATATGTAAACCATTGATTGACAAAGGATTTATCTAGTAGTGTTTCCAAGATTGCAATCTGCCAACTTAAACCATTATATCATAAACCATTGATTGACAAAGAATTTCTCTAAGTAACCTTTAAGAGACTGTAATCTGCCAACTCAAACTATTATATCATAAGAATTTGCTAACACAGCATTCTCATTCACAATCTGCCTGGGGAAGTGAAAGAATAGTCCACTACACCTAGTTCCATTTCACTACAGTTCAGGTGTGCGGGATCATATATAGCACAATCTAAATGTTCCTATTGAATCCTTGGGAATTTTTTATTAGAAAAACAGATTGAGTCTCACATATGAGCCTGCAATAATTGACACACACACAAGTTCCCGTTTGTCAAATATTTAATATAACTACAGAACATGCCTGGTGACATTCCAACCCAGATATATAGTTCATTTCAATTTGTCCAGCTTTCATGATTGGCAATTGTAGCTCATGGGTGTCAGTGTGTGAGTATGTATGAGGAAGCCTGCCTTTTTCCTCCTTTCATCAGCACCAATTTCCCTGGTTCCCAAATATCAAGTAAGCAACTCTTCACAAGCGGATTTATTCTTGGACATTTGTAGTATGTCACAATTTTTTGTTTGTTCTTTGCAACATATATAGGTTCTTCATCTCAAGTGTTCCTTCCATCTTTCACATTTTCATCCAAAGCATATATTGTTGTCGTTCCAACTCTCTTCTTCACTCCAACAATTTTGTCAAACACCCATAACGTGCATGCATGTATGAAAAAAAAAAAAAGCCTTGGACAAAGGAAACAACAAAAAAAGAAGAAGAGTAGAAGTAATGAAAACAATGAAGGCAGAAAAGAGGAATTGAGTTTAACCCTCTGAGCAAGGGCCGGCGTGAACAAGTCCCACAAGTCCCCAATCCATTGGGAACCCATTATGACAAAGTTATGGATGAACCACAACTGAGTAACTGAGTATTGTTGGCACCCAATAACCAACTCATCTCAGTTGGTTTTGGGAGGTGTCAAATGGCTATGGCATGTTAGATCCTCCCCATCCCAACTGTCTTTGCTATCCTACTATAGGCTAGTGTGCAAAAGTTTATTTTACAATATGGGAAATTGTCACGTACATCCATCATAATTCATTCACAATATCACTAATGGTTGATCAATGGGGTCAAACAAGTAGACTTACCAATTTGCACCACAATTAGCACACCCCTTTGATTGTTATATTTGGTTCTACACTTCAATTACCAACCATCAAATCCAAAATGTTTCACATATTGTTCACAAGCTCAATATGAAATGTGTGAACCAGAGTGAGATGAATGACCACAGTCCATACCCATGAATTAAGTATCAAGGTGAGAGCTCTCAGCTCAGACCATGATAGAGTTGACCATAGTGCACTTACTTTATTCTCTCTTGAAGCATTAGCTGAATATTTTCTTCCTTCATTTGCCCACACGTTGAGGACAATGCTATTTTTTATCATTTTATTACTGGGCACTCTGGCAAATGAAAAAAAGAGGTGGTCAGATATTCCTTACATTGGCCTTCAAATGGAAATAAGATAATTGATTTGCCATTAAAGTGTAGGCCCTCCAGTGAAGCCAGAATCCCAGGGCTTTACCCAGTGGAAAGACTGGCTCCATTTTTTTAATATTTTTCTCCTTTGAAATGCTCACTGGAGTGGGCATTTGGTTTTGAAATGCCATGCAAATAGTTAGCTAGGGAATTGAAAGCCAAAGGAAAAATGTTTCTTGTCTGCTCACCATCCACCCATCCCTCATGCTGCATGGGTGAGTGTAGGTTCGCTCTGGCCATACCTAAGTGCCTCTAAGGATGCACATGCACACAAGTTAGCCAGGGCAAGCCACAAAGCTCGCCAGCCAGTGACTTATGTGGAGGCTGAGTGACAGGGTTTACGTGCAAGATTGCCATTCTGCCTTCTTCACCTCTGAGCCGACTATTTTTGTCCTCCAACGACTTCTATAGTGCATCTCTTACCAATATATTTTGTTCTTGATGGAGGGGACTTGGTGAGCAGAGTGGATATGCAACATCGGCCTACACTGTGGCCCAAGTGACGCCCATCTGTCAGAGGGCCTTTTCGCCGCCGCCCAGGTGGATGTTTTAACTCATGTATGCAGGCCCTCTGTGTAACTAGAGAATGGGCAGAATTGACCTTCTATGGCCTGTTCACTGCCGTTAAAAAGAGCTAGGTCCCAAAGACACAATTGGTGGCCTTAATAGAAAGAAGGTAGGTTTTTTAAGAAGAAAGAAAAGGAAGTGACAAAATCAAGGGGGAGGGGCTGATTCTGGCTCCCATTGAGACCATAGAATTGGCCCCCGGCCCCCTTCCCCCATGTATTCGTTGTATGTATACCCATCAGGTGCCCCACATGGATCCCCACATTTATGAAATCCAAGAGAATCTGGCATGGACCATGGTGCAACAGGTATTGTGACAACCCCCTTTGAAAGACCTTGGGATGATAATGACTTAGGTGCATGAGCATTGTTCTCTTCTTTTACCCACCCCTGGCACATGCCTAGGATCAATGTATGTTAGAGGTGCCTTCTTCGCCCACAAATGAAGTGAACCTAGTCTCAACAAAGGATTTCAAATTAGTCTCAAAATTGTGTCTACCTAATTGATCCCTTGCATCAATGCAATTTGTTAAACATGTCCTTGTTTTGAAACATTGAAGCTTCAAGAAGCTTTAATTTCTCATTTTTTGTAACCAAATTGGTTTTGAGAGGTTCCGTACTTGGGTACCATCTTAGTATGGGTCCTCGAATCACAAACTTGATTCTGTTTTTTTTGACGTGTCAAAACGTCGAACGCTTGTATTTGGAAACATACGCTGAAAGCAGCTCTTCACATAAGAAGTGATCGTTTCTAGTCCTCGCGTTCCAATCCCTTTGCAAATCCAAAAGATCACTATCGATTTGAATTGTCCCTGACAATCTTTGGCATGGGGGTACTTGTAGGACAAATATACCTCACGCACCCATTCCCCCATCCTTGTTGCATTTGATGCTCAATATCCCGGAAACTCTCTCTCTTTATTGATTGCTACAGCAAACAGCACACCTGTTACACAATGCAACTGTTACAAAAGTCCCATGAACATGACATGAAGAAGAAGCTTGGGTTTGTTGAAGGCTAAGCTAGCTAGCTCCAAGACCATGGAGACAGAAGGCAAAAAAATTGTAGTGCTAGAAAAAACTTGGACCTGCAACCTGCTGCAATAGAGTGGGGTCCTAAAATCGGTGAGGAACCTGGATGCCTTTGCAGCAGCTGAGAAGTCTTTGTCTTTCTCTATCCTTTCTCTTGATATGGCAGTGAGCTTAGTGTACAAGGTGTATGTACTATGTACTCCCTCTTGGTCTTATTTGCAAGCCTCCTTGGGTTGAGTTGCCCTAGGTCAGTCCAATGTGTGTTCGTATTGTGCAATGTGTACCTACTAGGTACTCGCCCTTCGTCTCATTGTTAAGCCTCCTAGGATTAAGTCACCCTAGGTCATTGCAATGCTGCATCCATTTGTTTGTTTGAATGCATTTTGGCTGGCACCGGCTTCTTCATTCTATGTTTGTTCATCTGCACATATGCACAAATGGGCATGTAGCATCCTGGTCAAATGTAGGTAATCATATGACTATCGGTTTTTAACTTTTTCATCAGAAATTCAAACCTCAAATGTGAGTGGTTCACCCTGGTTATGGCCCTTTATGACAAAGTTCAAACAGCAATAGTTTAATTGAGAAAAAGTTCTATAAAGCTCGCCAAGAAATGAACTCACACTTCACAATTACACCTTGTGAACATTCCTCAAAATGTGGGACCAAATGAACTCTGCATCCTTCCGTAGTCTCTCCCCCTTTGTGGCAGAGCCAATAAGAGGTTTAGTATCGGTACCTAGCTCACAACTAATCCAAAAATGAAGTCAACTTCCTTGTTTAGTTCTGGCCAGTTAGGGTACAAGTTCAGTGTTTAGAACCACTGGAATATGTACTAACCCTCGATTGTCACAACAAGGTAAATCAGTTCATAGGATCAACTGAACAAATTGCACAAAGTCTTGTGCCAAAACCGTGTCTGTCACACTGAGGAAGTGGTCAGTTTGGAAGGTATCTCAAACCAGGATGACTGGAGTTTCCACCTACATATATATCTCTTGTATTTTGCTTGTGTCTACTACTACCTAAAGGCCGACCTCTCTCGTTTATGTAAGTAACTAGGTACAGCCTATTTAACCTATGTAAGTAGGTTGGTGACCTAAGAAAGTAGCTAGCTTAAGTAGGTGGGTAAGTAAGTATGTAGGCTGAGAGCCTAAGTAGGAAGGTTAAAAACCTAGGTAAGCAAGTTAATTGATAGGTGGGTTGACGTAACCTTGGTAAGAAGGTAGGTTGATGCAACCTAGGTAGGAGGGTAGGTTGGAAGGTAGGTTAACAATCTAAGTAGGAAGGTGGATAACCTAGGTAGGCAAGTAGGTAGATGGGCACATTAAGTAGGTCGCTAACCTTAGGTTGGTATACCCCCTAGGTAAGCAAGATGTTCACTATATCTATATCCAAGTGCAATTCAAATTTTGATCCTCTATTCATCCCTTTTTTTTGAATTTGGGTCCCAATGTGTGGGACTTTGAGGATACCTACAAAGTGAGGGTGAAATGCCAAAATGAAGATGAAAATAAGGGATATAACTAGTTGTTACTTTCATGATAATAATATTTTGTAAAATTCATTAGATCTTTTTGAAAACTTTAGATTATCTTGCAAACAAGTGTTTAATATTTTGAAATTTTGATCCTTGCTTCAAACATTTTTAATGTTTTGTCAACAACTTAAAGATATCATTTGTAAAAGTTCTAAAAATCGGAACATAGTTTTCAAATTAAACTTTAAGGTTTCAAACTCTTTGTTTGCAAGAAAATTAGAAATTTTCAAATCTAAATTAAATTATTTTGATTAATGATTAGGGCTATTAACATCAACTTTATCACATCATTCACATTAGTTTTAACATCAATGCAACCCAATATCATGTCAAATTTAAGGCCAACCTAGGGGCCACAACCTAAATGCTAATAATTTTACATTGGTAAAATTAATTATTGAAACTTAGTTGTCCTAGAATTTTCTCACCATTAAATTTCAATCGTCATCTTGAAAATCAATTGAATTTTGGTCATCATTTTTATGATTGTTTCTTTTTTTGAACCAAGTTTCGATCATATTCTCTAATACTATCAAGATGTGGCATCTCAAATCATAATCAAAATTCAATTTCAAAAAGCCAAAAAAAAAAAAAAAAAACATCAAAACATGGTGATTAAATTTCAATTTCCATCTTGAATATGGTTTGATTTTTTTCAAACCTAATGGATTGAATGTCAATTGAATTCCAATCCCAAAAGTCTCTTCTTCTATTCTTAAAATTCAATTTAAAATTTTGCCTATAAAATGACCTCCTAAAAAGGTTCCTTTACTATGGGACTATCAATCCATGTACATCAATCGATTGGCTAGCAACTAACATGTTAAATGTGATGCCAACATGACAACTAAAATAAATTTGGTGCATCATGTTTTGATAACCATGTCAATGACACCAATGTATTTTCATGTATACATCCATCTTTGATTATTCTTCATAGGTATCATGAAGCTTATTCTTGAAAGATTTGAACATTACAATCTTATGAAGTTTGTTGATAATATCATGAATTTTGAAACATCTAGAAAGAATTTTCTTTTGGTGGTCAACTGATTTTTCTATTTTGAAATCATGTCAATGCATAGGACAATAACCAAATTTTTTATTCTCAACAAAACTTATTATGATGTTAAATTGGCTTTATATCAAAATAAAAATATACCAAGTTAGCGAGGTATTTCCTCTTAACACTAAGTAATCTATGAATGACCAACACCTCCTTCCCATGCAATATTACAATGATACGACATCCAATAAACACAACTAATGACCAAATTGTATTAACATCCAAAGGGTTAATTTCTTTTCAGTGGTTACACTAAGTTCTTCCAATATCATTTCACATTGTAATGAACTGTCTTTCACATGCATCTATACAACAATGGGGAGTGTTTTTAGAGTTATAGAATTTTACTTTACACAAGATGATAATAGGTCATTTTACAAACATAAATGCAAAAACATAATATAATTAAGCAATAATATTTACTTTACAAACTTGAAGGTTTTAATTTTTTATGGTTGACAATAGAAGCATGTGTTATCAATTATTTTAAGGAAATGAAATTTGATCTATATGTATTATTTACTCATTAATTGAAATCTTCTAGTTTATGTAAGTCCCCACTATTTGTGTGGGAATCTAAACAAATTTGTAGGCTTGTGAAACACTTCAATTGAATGCAATTGGGGCATATAAGATTATCATGTTGTTGGGTAATGCACTCCTAATGTTGGATAGCAAATATGATGTGCTTTCATGTTGTGAATTATAAAAGGCAAAACACATGCATGGAATAAATTATTTACCAAACTATGAAACTTAAAAATTTCATCCCAATATTTATTAGGTTGAATCTACATTACCACCTACAAAAAGGTACCCAAAAACTTGTGTATGTCCACACAAATTTTTTTTTGTAGATATTAAAATGAATGTAACCTACCAAAAATTTATGTCCCACTATTTTTTTTGTGGGGCCAATAGTTCATGAAGAATTTCCAAATGCATACACATCATGTGACAAAAACCTTTGAATCAATGTAACAATAAGTTCATAAAAGGGCCTCATGTAACATATGTTTAGAATATGTTTAGAATGGCTTTAAAAATAAGTGTTTGATTTCAACTTGAATTTCATGTAAATAGGATTAAAGGACCTTATAATATATGCTTTCTATTTGTATTTCTATTTTTTCCCCATAAAATGTTAGATACACAAAACTAAGGATTGGTTATAATTGCTTTGCTACATGTTGGCATGGTGGAACCCACATTATAATACATTTAATAACCAACATGTAATAATCAAAATATCAAATATATATTTTTTTTTAATTATATATGTAGTATATAATGTATTATGAAATATTAGTTAATGTTTGTTTTGCTACACATTATTACGGACATTTTGCTTATAACATCTATCCATGAAACTTGTTTGTTTCTTTCGTTTTGTTTGTGATGTTGAAATCCCCCAAACCTAAACACCTTAATGTGATCTTGGTGTTCTTGGAATGTTTTTTTATGAGCAAGGGTGTACTAAAATGGTTTTGTAATGTTTTTAGGTTTACAATTAGGTCACAATATTAGAAGCCAATAAACATGTCAAGTCCCAATGAAATTAGTCAATTTTTGTAGATAAATATATTTATGCATTATCATCATAAAATTATGGTAATCATGGGAAGTGGTGTTAAATGACTAATATGAAGGTTGAAGATTTGGGAGTAAAAACTCATTTATTTGAATTTTAGGTTTTGATTTTAATAAAAAGAATTTTGAATTTTGATAACATTTTTGTCAAATAAGGACAATTTTTCAAAGGCTTGAAATAAGGATTATCTTAACAAAACAAAATTCAATGGTAAGAATGTTCTTTGAAAAAACATACTACCCACATTGAAAAAATAATCATAATGCAAAAGATATGAAATTTGGAAATTTTAGAATTCAAAGTATGTTTCTAATTTTCAAAATTTCAAGAGTCCTTCCCCCCATGTAAATGGGATATAATATGCTTGACACATTGTTTAACAAAGTTGTAGTTTATAATACAAGAACCTATTAAACCCCCAAACAATTAACATATTTAAGTATGATTTGAAATTATGATTATTTTTCCAAACAAACTTGCATACTCTAAAAATTAAAAATATGAAAAGTTCAAAATGATCCAACATAACATGTGATGTGTTAGGGTAATTTTAACCATATTTAATAAGAAATTGCAAAACATCTTGTGCTCTTCCTACCATTGGAAAACCTCATTGAGTATGAGTGCATCAAGTTGGCTTTGTAATATTGAATAATTTATATAAATTGACCTCCACATGTCTACTCACTATTATTAATGATGATAAAAAAAAAAATCTTATGTTTTCATATGGTTTCTAATAATTCATCATTATTTATGTCAATGTCAAATTTGATTTGAATTAATATAAACGTTATGGACATGAGAAGACACCTGTTAATTTGCATTTTCATATCCATGTCGGTGAGCCAAAAAAAAAAGAAATAATTATAAGGATGGAGCTAATTATTAGGGAAAAGGAATGATGTAGTTATTAGAGGGGGAAATGAAATAGTTAGACTTGGAAATAAAGTAGTTGTCTTTGGATTTGTTTTAGGAAATGTTCAAAGACAACCATATGATAGGAAATGTCTTTCTAATTGTCCAAGGAAGACCATAGGATAGATTCCAAAAATCACCCTTATACCAATTCCTTGAAATTTTTCATCACTATAATTATTTTCTTATTATTGAATAATTTAGTTGAATATTAATTTATTTTAACTTATTGAAGATTATGTTTAATATTCAATATCGAAAAACTATTGAGTTTATTGGACATTTATTATCCAATCTTTTTTGTTCTATATATATATATATATAAGTGATTTAAAAACCTTAAGACTCAATGCAACATCATCTTATAAACATTTGTGACAAGTCATAATATGCATAATTTTTTATATGTGGACTTGAATCTTGAATGGTTTTCCATTCAAAATGCATTATTTGTATATTTGATTTTGAAAGTTCATGGAAATTTTGGATTTTTGAAGTTTGATCATTTTTATTTTCATAATTATTGAAGCAACATCAAAAGCTTTATATTTATTACAAACCCACCTTTTCATATTCCTTTGTCTTTGAAATCTCAACACCATATTCATAATTTTAATTTGTGTTATGAAAATTATTTTAACAAATCTTTATATTCCCATTAAGGTTGTTCAACTTCTTATTTTTCCAACAACATGTTTTTGAAACAACAAACATGTGCATTTAAACTAACAAAACTAGAATGACACACCCCCAAGCTCCTTGATGGACTCAACTGTGAGTCCAAAGGTGAAAACAATGAAAGGAGAAGGAATTGGGGTGCACTCTTGGTTCGTAACACTTCAAGGGTAAAGGGGCGTGCTGGAACTTCGGGATGGGACTATGACGAACGACAAGCAATTCACTTATTCACACTAACTTGCACAAACCAAACAACAAGTTGGTTAGTGCAAAATCGAAACACTTTCGGTGCATGGACGAGCCATATGCAAACATGGACTCATAAGACTCACCACAACCCGGACTTAGAGGAAGCCACCACCTTTTCCCTTATAGTATTCTTTATGCCTAGCCATGGGACCAACACCCAAATGTCATTTTGTTCCACGACTCCCAAGTGTGAATCCTAAAATTCCCAAATTGTTTGTTTGGGCATTAAAATTAATTATAATATTTATAAGTAAATAGTAATATTATAACATTATAAATTAATTAGAGTAACCTATTAACAATAGGCATATTAATATAATCGATAAAAATAAAATAACATTTATTAAATAATAATAATAATAATAATAATAATAATTTGTAATATTTATTATTAATATTTATAATATTATTACATAGCATACACTAAAATATTTATAGGTTAACAAGTGTAACCTGGTAGGCATTATTTAATTAAAAATTAATATTAGTTTAACTAAATTAATTTTCTTATCTATTTAGCCATATTTAACCTCCTAATTATTTAGGTTTCTAGTTAGTATAACCATCGTTAATTTTAACTTCTACTTATTTTCACCATCATTAGCTTATCTTAAGTTTGTTTAATCATGATTAGTTTAGTTTAGGTTAATTTGTCTTAAGTTTAGTCGATGTTTAATTGTGTTAGCTTAAGTTTAACTTTATTTAACATGGGTTAGCCATAATACTAAAACTGAATACTATTATTATACATAGCCTATGTAAATATATTGGGTATATTTACTTATGTATGTATTAACTTAAATTGTTAGTTTTTTGACATATGTTCATTTTTTTCAACATTAGTTAAATGTTAGTTGCACAAACAATCGTATGGCCCAAAAATTATAGGGTATCAATTTTGTAATTATACACACCAATTTAGTTATAAATGACAATTAATTGAATGTAGTTGCATAATGACTAGTTGCAAACAAAATGATTTTTTCTAGTGTTGAAGCCATGGTAGTAATGACATTGGACATACATGTGGGCCTAAATACCACCATTACATTGTTGAACCCTAAGTGAGTCATCGACGCATGCCCATTTGTAAAATTGAAATTCCATTACCATAACATGACTCAAATTCAAACCATGCACCAATCTTTGATTACTTACAACATCAAACACATTTTTAGCCTTAGGTGAGGTCAAGATTGGTTGCAATGACTACTTCCATGAACCATCTACATTCACCTATTCAAAATTTAGCCATATAATGGGTCATTTGAATTAAGAGACCCCATTGATAAAACAACAAGGACTTTCGTAGGTTAACATGATTATGATCGACTTCATATAGATGGCATTTTAGATATTCACATTAAACAAATTGTGACAATAAAAGTGGGGTTGAATATCATTGTACAACCTTGTGTGGGATAGACATTTTAAAGGTGAAGGAGCAGTGCAACAATGATGACTAATGTGAGCCCTTATTCACCACCATTGTTCTCTAAGGCCTCATTATTAATTATTCTCCCAATTATTAATAGTTTAGGATAGGTAAGGTTGCATTTAGGAAATTTTAACCCATATAAACTTAATTTCCAAGTTGGTCAAAGCTTATTAATTCAACTTTGATAATTATGTAATGTTTAAGTTGGATAGCTTTAATTGTAGTATAAGGTGTAGGGTGTTCCATCATTTTCCATCTTCAAGCCAATAGGTTCATTCACACATGGTCGCATACTCAAACATAGTTAAGTCTTTAATCAATGAAGTTGAGTTAGTTACTACATGGGTCATTCACTTTGAAAGTTGAACATTATAGTACTGTGTATGTTTATGGGTATTAACCTTTAGTCTTAGCATTTTGAAGCAAAGTTCCAACAATTAAAGTTTGTGATCTAGTTGACACATCAAAATTGAAACATAGGCATGTTGTGGGCATGATAAGTAAAATGAGATAATTAGTGGACCAATTAGTTCTATGAATCATCATCAAGATTGCAAAAACTTTGAAGGGAACTCAAGAAGAGGTTTATTTGATAATGCCCGAATACAAAATGAAATCATAGTTGGATAAAATGTTAAATCAAATAGATAGTTAACATGAACGTCTCCACATGTTATTACAAATTCCTACAAGGGATACAATGCCATGACCATCATGTCCTTAGAACATAGACTAGCAAATATTCATCTTATTTATAAGAACCTCAAAATACGATAGATAGTGTGTGTGAATAGTTCCATTTTATTATTAGCCAAAATCTAGAACAATGGACCATGCAACCATTGATAATGACTTAATCCAAGTTCTACTCATCACACTAGAATATTAGTTTCATCCCCCTAGTAGACGCCTTCATACAAAATCTTTGGCTCACCAGCTATAACAAGTTCAACTTCTAGCACCAAAACAAGGGAACGTGCATTGGCACTTAACCTCTGGTGCCACAGTCTAGTGATGTGCTCAAACTTTAGTTGAAGGTGCGTTCTTTTTCGGATTGGTTTTTCATGCTCGGCCAATTGTGTCCAATTCAAGTCAAGAGGTGATTTATGTCTTTCGTCATTTGGTGACATAGGTCAAGAAGGTTCATGCCCTCCAAAATTGCTTGCCATCTTAACAAACTAATTATTCCATGAAATCATATTCTCTTAAATCTAATTATGATGAGGGTTATAAGGTTTGGTTGATGGCCGTAACAATGGTAACCAAGCAAAATGCCTAGTTCCAACAAAATTGATGGAAAACCTAGATTGAATGGTAAATTGGGTGCAATGGAAATCTTGTGGTAGGAAACCTATCTCTTAACTTGACTATGTATTACATGAATAAGTAGTACATGGGAGATAATAGTAATATGCACTAGATGGATGAATAATACTCTTTTTTTTTATAAATGTGAATAATCCCCACATGGACCTAATGAAGAAAAAAAAAACCATCATCATCCCTTGTATTTGGGTAAAACTAACCTAAAGGTTAGTTACCTTGGATGATCTAAGATGGAAAAGGGAAGGTTCTACTTGAATGAAGGAAAAACTTCATCCCAAGGATTGCGTTCAAGATGGGTTTTTAAACCCCATTGGATGGGGGGGTGGGGGGGGAGAGGGGGGTTCCATCTCACCATGATTGGAAGGGGAATGTATAGATGGATCTTTTCATCAAGTTCATTGGTTCTCAAAGTTAAAGAGATAATCTATTGGTGGAAACTTGGCAAATAAGGATTCCCTTCATCTTCATTGGCCAAGGAAAGGAAGCGCTTGAAGAAGGGTCTTGAGATAGGCTCACTTTCCTACAACACACACCAACTTGAACTTGGACTTGGTTGGCTTTACTCTTGGTCTTTGGAGAAGGACTTATGACTTTGAGAGGAGTTTTGGCAAAGAGGAGGTGGTAGATTCATGAGGAGGAAGAAATGTTATGATAGAACAAATTTTCTTTTCCTTGAAAATAATCTTTGGACTTTTTGTTCCAAATTCAAAATCTCTTAATTGCAATAATGGATTAGTTAGAAATTGACGTAGTGTTAGATTAGTGCTTAAGGCATATTCACACACAAATTTAGCTTCATTGAACTTTTTGTTGAAAAAACATAATTGTTGAAAGTAGAAAAGGTTTGTTGTGAATTTAGTTTACATTTAGTAACTTGGGGGTTGGATGTTCCAATCACCACTATGGTGCAGAAGTTGAACTTAATGAACATAAGCTTTTAATCCTTAGTTTTCCACCAAGCCCATTCTTGATGGTTTTGGATGGGTGAAGTGGAGTCAACGTTCATTGGAAATGAAGGAGTCAACTTGATGTATCACAACAATTTGCAAATGGGTGAACTTTTCTTTGGCCTTAATTAAGTTATTATTTTGTGACAATCCTAGTTCATAACATTGTGAAAGTATGTTTTTACCTTATTATCAAATTCATTGGGTTACAAATGCAACCAAACGACTCGTTGAATATTAATCAATTATCCATAATCCAATGCAAACCCATTGTGAGGTATTTATAGGCCTTAGGGAGGGCTTGTAAATCATTCACAACAAAGACATTGACATTAATGATGGTGGTAGAAAGGCACCAAATGATAATGATTATCATAAATGGTGACCCCAAAATATAAATATCGCAAATTGGTCATGTTTCCACATTTAGAGTTGTTAAGGTGTCACAATCTTGCTTATTTAAATCAATTATCCACTAGAGAATACCAAAAAAATTGTGCATATTCACATCCACACAAAGGTTTACAACTCTAATATGAATTGTATGCCCTCTTGCCAAATCCTCACATGTCTACACCCCATGCTTGAAATCGATTGGGTGTATTATATTGATTATATTCATGATGTTCCAACATGACAACTTGAAGGTTAAATGGTGCATATAGATGATGATGATGGAATGGGTCTGTACATTGTGAACATCTCCTCCTTGCCACCATTAATGTTATTAAAGCATTGCGAATGGTACATGTGTGGACGAATGCTTAATTGCCATGAACTTTCTAGTCCATATGAATTGCAACAAATAACACATTGGTCCCCACTTTTAGTGAATCATTTAGGTGTAGGCCAAAGGTATTCCCCCATCTTTATAAAAATGGTAGTGATATATTCCCATTCAAGCTTAAGGTGCATTAACCAATCTATGCTTCTAATATATTGCATCTTTTATAAGTTATCCATAAACATCTCAAATGTCCTAGGCCATGATGTCAAACCATGTGATCAAAAAAATATATCATCATGATATTCCTCTTGAATGCACATTAACTCCACTTCCATCTATGTAGATTGAAATGCACCTAAAATACATGTTAATTGCATTTTGTTTGAAAGTAGTTGGGCCACATTGGTAAACGCTTCAATAGTTCAATAGTGCTATTTCATGTCAATCAAAATTTGATAGTAACATTCAACATCTTCTATGGAATTGAAGCATTCTTTTTCCACCTCAATTGCCCTTGTCTTTGCTTCTAATAATGTTGGTTAATTATGGGCAACCTCACATTCTAGATCTTCAATCCTTATTTTCATCCTATGTACTTATTCACACGACTCATTGTGGTCCAATTCCACTTCGTGTAATGTATTTTGCATTGTTCCCAATTTCCCTCGCAATGCTTCAAGGGCATGTTTTACAACCTCAACCCTTAAGTTTGCCTCCTGAAAATAGAGATGTGGCATATGTGTGCTTGCAATGGATAAACAAAGAAGAATCACAAAGAAAACAAATGTGCTCAATTTTAATGTGTGAATTAGGCTATTAATTGAGCACTTACTCTACCTACGTTCAATACATGTATCTTTTTCATTTTTCATCTATTTTGAATGATCTAAATGGCCATGGGTGTGCTAAGTTGAGTTTTAAAACATCATTTTGAGCTTGAAAAACAAAACAAGGATGTATTAGGATTTAAAATTCTCTAGTAGCTTAAGTGTGTGGTGGTTGATTAATTTATCTTAGTTGTAACATTGTGATAATGTAATTGCAACTTAATTACAACTTACAAATTACAACCTAGTTTTAATTTAGTTAAACCAAAACCTAACTTAATAGTTTATTTAGCCCAAGCTTGTTTTTTTCTTGATTACATGTAGTAAATATTTACCAACAATTTTTAATTCCATTTTTTATAATTAATTAAATATATTTTATTAAAAATATTGTTTAAAATATTTTATTAATATACATATATTGTGAATACATTTTTATAGTTATATATTTTTAAAATGGTTAATATAAGATAAATTTCTATTTAAATATTATTATTTTCATTATTATTTAACTTATTATAACTATTGTAAATTAAAATAATATACATTGAATAAAAATAAAATACAATAAATATATTGAAATAAATATAGTTGTACTAAAATAGAAATATAATTTTTGAAATTATATAATTACTTGTTAAAATATTGTACAAAATATGTTAATAAATATTATTATTTATTATCAAATAATGAAATAATGAAATAAATAATTTAAAGACATATTCAAACCAATAATTAACATTTGATTAATTATGAAATTAATTCCTTGTCATTACTTTACATTAAATATTACATTAACTTTATTACATGTATTTAAAATTTTAATGAATTATCATCATAATTTTTAATAAATATTAAGCTATCACACAAAATGAATAAATAAACATTACAATGCCACAATTTAATCATTAATTATATATCATTACTTGATATGCCATAAAATAAATTTGATCTACGTAAGAAATAAAATATTACATGTATGAACATATACAAGATTAAATTATTAAATGATATTTTTAAAAATTATTCAAAATTTATATACATCACCAAAATTACATCACACCTAACTATTCATTTATACACATAAACTTTACATGTAGTTTAATGTTATCATAATTTAACATAAATACTAACATATATCATCCTATATATAAAAGCAAACATGGTGGTGTCTGTCTGTCTGTCTATGGTGACAAACAGGGCAGGGTAGGGGCAGGGCAGGTACCAAACATAACATTTTCAGTTACGCTTGCATTTCCAGGCTGTTATCTTCTAGTAGCGCCACAAGAAATCTTTTGGGAAAATTGGGGGACCTGCATCTCACTATCCATTCCCTATAGAGCCCGTTCCCTGTCTGTGGTGACAAACAGGGCAGGGCAGGGGCAGGGCAGGACAAGGCGGCCAGGTTAGCCGCTGCGGGGGGCCCTGTGGTGTCTGTATGTTTGTGGTGACAAACAAGGCAGGGCAAGGGTAGGGCAGTCGCTGCGGGGGCTGAGCGAGGTGCCATTTCTATTAAAAAAAGCCTTGGGGAAAACCAGGGGACCTACATCTAATCAAACAAAAATACAATTTTTTAAAAATTATTTTAATTATAGAACATATTAAAAAAACTAGGATCTTTTTGAAAAAGAAAATAGAAACAAAATAAATAAATAAATAAATACATAAATGTAGAAAAAAATGAAGATAGACAAAATAAGAATAGAAAAAATAAAAACATGAAACAAACATAAACCAAAAAAAGGTGAAAACACAAAAACTATAAAAAAGGAATGGAAACAAATGAAACAAGGAAAAGGAAATACAATAAAATAATTTTAAAAGAAAAAAAATTCCAAAAATGAAGAAACCAAATAAAAAATAAAAAATAAGAAAAAATAAAACTTATAAATATTGAAGAAAAATCCTACTTGAAAAAGAATGAGGTGTGTCTTCTTTCTCCAAACTTCAAACTTGCATCCAAATTTTTAAATAAAAAAAAGTGAAAAAGAAACACTTTATTTTTATTATACAAAATAATAATAATAATAATAGAAAACACATAAAAATATAAAAATAAAAAAGTTAAAAGTATCTATAAAAAACTAAAACATGAACCAAGTTTAAAGAAACTGGGGGACTTCACAGTGGCTGAAGGTCACGACCACCCACTAGTATGTATAAAAACAAAATCACTTATTACTTGTTTAGTTAAGTTGAAGAATAATTAAAACAAAGTTGCGAATGAAATTGCATTCCATCCACTCGTTAATATATTTTATTATCCATACATGTGAACATATGGTGTCACCAAAACAATTGAACATTAATTAATGTATTGAATATGTGCCAACTATAAATTCTTTAATCAAAACATGTTTCTCACTATTTACTAACATAATAAACATTTCAACTTGGAAACATTGTTGATGCCAAGAATACTCATTGAAATATTCAATAAAATACCACCTAGTTGAAAACTATTTTCAACTATGTACCAATTTAGTTGATGAGTCAACTTAATTGGTAATTGCAATTATTATATTTTTAAAAATTAAATTCCAATTACAACATAGTTGCAAATCACGTTTAATTGAAAACTTTTTCGTTTAAAGGGGGAGTTTTTTTACTAAAGCTTGCTCATGTAGCCTAGAAAAATTCAAGGTATATAAACTTAAATACCTTGATTTATCTTCAAATTATACATATTTTAAATATAGTTTATGTAGCACATGATCCAATTTGAAGAATTCACACCTCATATGTGGATAGTAAATTGATAATGTTTTATTAGTGGTGAAGTAATGGCACCGTAATGGCCATCTAGTTGTAAAACAATGCCAATATTGTGGCCCTATAATGGCACATATATATGTAACAATTAGTGGCATGATTTGGGCAACAATGCTATGAAATGAATACGTGGGTCTATGAGCATGAACTTTTAAATAGGAACCCAATAGGAACCAATATATTCCTAAAATCTCCTTATGCCATGTAGGAATGATGTGAAAAATATTTTTCCACGTGTACATGGATGAAACTCACAAATTGGATGAAAATTTTGGATGAAAATTGAATATCAATGAACTTTTTGGATGATAATTACAAATAGATGAATTAATTGGATGAAAGATTCAACGTGTTGAAATGTATGGATGAAACTAGTTCCAAAACAATTATGTCAGATGAAATAGTTACAAAATGGATGAAATATTTGGGTGAACATGGGACATGAATGAACTTTTGGATGATAATTGGAAATAGAAGATTTTTTGGATGAAACTTTTGACTGATTAAATGTATGGATGAAAGTAATTCCAAAATAGTTATGACACATGGAAATTACTAGACTTATTTAATTTTCATGTCAAATTTCATCTATGAAAAAAAAAGTCAAAGGTGAAAGTCAAAGGAGCTACATTATAATGTAATAGGGTGAAACAATAACATGTGTAAAGTAAGTTAAGTCACATAATAAGTCAAGGGTAGGAAGTCCACATAATGAGGGAACGAAAAAATGCTTGAAAAATCAATGAATAGTGCACTACACTCAACCCTAAACCCTAAACCCCTTAATAGTCCTATTTAACAATTATCTAATGACATTGCAACTAAATTTACTTCCAAGATTTTGACATGAACTAATAATCTATGAACCTCATTCCAACTCTAGGATGAATGGTTTTCAAATCCCACAATACATGGCATATTGTAAAATGTAATGCAAGTGCTTACATTGCACCCATAGCCCCCATTTGTTGAGGGATGCAAATACCATGGAAAAAAAATCCATACAACTACAAGCAGAGTAATCATTAGTTGTTACCTCATATTGTTTATGGTTTTTTAGTAGTCTCGAAAGGAGGTGGTAAATCTGTCCATATTTCGGAAGAGGAATGTTTGAGGGAGTTAATAGTGTGGCTTCAAGAATTCATCCCACCTCCCATTTGTTTTCTTGCAGAATGGATAGTTTGAATGTGTTGAGATGATGAACTGTCTTCCCATTCCTTGATTTTGACCAAATGTTTAGATCCAATGGCTTATAGACATGGGGCAAAAGTACCATTGCTAAAGACATTTCGAGGGGCACATGCAAACGATTAGTTTACAAGTGTAGATCTATCGTCCCCAACATAATTGACAATGGGACATCTTAACTTCTTTGAAAGCAAAAAACCAACCTCTTCCAATGCCACCACCTCAATTTGAGTGGGATCTATCCATGCCTAACAAGTCATAATGAAGGCAAGGCTAGCCTATCAAATGCATATTTCCTGCTTGTCCTTCCTACACAACGAATAAGGTCATCATGACAAAACCAAAACTTATATAGCTCAATTGATACACCTTTGGTTGTAGATTAATAACCAACATAACATGGAGCAGGAATACCATGATCAGTTTATTTGGAAATTATTTTGGCTTTGCAGTAGTGTTTAATGTCTTTTTGCAATGTTGAACAAAGAGTGTTTGACTTTGAGGGGCAATGTTCAATTTGCCAAGTGACATCCCCAAAAAGGCATTCAAAGACCTCCACACCATTATGGGTGATAACAAGAATAGGGTGGTTGGTCTCCCCCACATCCATAGTTGATGACTAGTTGATTAAAGCCATTGCATTGGCCACTTTTGGACAAGAAAAGTTCATCCAATCATGTGAATTTTCTTTTGACCTAGGTGGAAGGTTTGCCTTTTATTTGGGATCCAAACACTTCCTCACCTTCGAAGTGAGGTATTTTAGCAAAAAGACCAGAGCTTGAGGTGTATTTGGCAACTATAGCAACAATTTGGACTAGGTCCCCAAACCAATTAGCCTTATGCAAGCACAATTTTCATTCTTGTTTGAACTGATCCCAAATGCACCTCCTTGTAAGAAAGCATAATACAATGAAGATTGTATGATATGTTGACTTGTAATTTATCTAAGATATTCTACAAGCACATAAGAGGGATGAAGTTAGAATTTAGGAAGGACAAATGGAAAATAAAATTTCAATAAAATACTCTTGAAGAACTTACATCCAACATGAAACCTCCCCATTGTTGCACACAGAAATACTAGAAGTCGAACCAATTGTTGAGCTCAAGAATGGTGCCTTTGTTGGCAACTCTAGATGAGTACCACCAAGATTGAATGGTAACATATTGAAGGTTAACTTCCTCCAAGGACATGGTTATTTTGTACCCATAACAAAGGGCTTTATGTTGATCATGGAACTTAGGTGCGATCAACGACTTGGTGTGTTTGTAAAAATATTGAATCCAATGGAAAGAACATGTTTGCTCTTTGTTAACCATCTTGACCATAGGATCTCCAATCCCATAAACAATTTGAACTATATTCCAATTCTCTTACACATTATTTGCCATGAACCCCTTGAAAACAAACATACCTAACCTTTTCTTCTCAATAATTGCGTTCAACTTCTTCCACAAAATGAATTAAGCTTTTGTGTACTCGAGGTGCATGTCGCAAACTGCAATCAACATGACCTAACAATAAACTAGGTCATAAGCATGACATGCCATGGTTGTCCATCCTTGAACACGTTTTACATGATTAAACATCATCCACACATTTTGTAGATCACCATTTGGTTACATTTGCTATATCAAATCAAATCTACACGCAATTCTTTCGACAAACATCTTAAATAGATAAAGCTTTCACCCAACCAATTAACCAAGAAAAAAATTGTCTTGAATATAGTCATAACCAAACAATGCCTTCAATTTTAAAATATAGTCAATAGAACCCAAATTACCAAGATGATGTTTTAGTGAAGCAATTAGGTTGCATATGCCAAAAGAGCACCATGGAATGAATTTTAAAGATGTTTGATCTAGGTTTTCACCTTCGAGAAACTCCACATGACCTTCTCCATCCTCATTGAACAAATGATGAAAAAAAATATTCTTATTTGTAAATAAATCAATAACCAAAGTGGTAGTAGTTGGCATGCAACAAACCTTGTCTATAACCATGTTCTTCATTTCCTAGAAGGATAATCTACACTTGTCCTTTACAACTAAATGGGCGTGGGTGCCCAAATGTTTCGCGGCTCTTAAAAGATTTAGAAATTTGTGAACAACATAATACATTTTGCAATTGTAAGTTTGTAAACAAGTGGGCAAAGAATCACAAAACTTACAACAAGTGGTACAAATCAAGGATTTCATGAAGCGCTATCTAGATATTGGAAGCTATGAACAATCGCCACTCTAAGTAACTTCATTGCGTGCAGAAAAATATTGCAACAAAGGACAAAAATCATTTTGACAACACTAATGTTTAAGGCATTTTGTTGTTTTAACATGCAATTAAAACAAATTTTTAATGTTATCAGTTTACAACTTGCACCAAGCATGGCCATCTTGTTCATACCTTGCAAATGTCCGGAATGTCGCAATGGATGATGAATAGGAAAAAACTCAAATAATATTTCACCATTAAATTTTGTGGGAAAACAATTCATAAACTCAATTGTGATGGCAATGTAGTCTAAGGGCTTCAATTTAGAACACGTGTGTGGGGTCAGAAACATTGCTTTTAACAATTCAATAACATTAGAAAAAATAATTGCTCATGGCACATCCATTTACAAAAGTTGTTTTTTGGCATCTCGTGAATTCACGGAAACAAGGACAACATCCAGATTGGAATGCCTCTCTCCATCAAAAGAATCACAAAGGTTGATAAATGATGATTTCGTAATCAAAACATAAAACTTTGATTTGTGAGAAATTGCATTGTGCTCTTCCTTCATCACAACTCTTTATGTAGCAATGTTGGCCATTGATGTATTTGTGCCTAGGGTTAAAATAATACCTTGATAATTGTTAAGCACATTTTTGTTAATGATTTGACACTTGCTCTTGGTGACAATCTAAAACAACCCTCCAGCATTCACATCTAAAACTTAATAAATGGAACTTAAAACAACGTTGTCTTTACGTAAGAAATATCTTTAGAAACATGCACAAATTTTCATCGAAACGTAAACATTGCATAGAGGACATTCTTAGTCATTTGTACAACTCCAAAATCAACAACCAAGATGGTAAGATCTGGTTTCCCTACAACATTGAAAGTAGCCATTGATTAAAAAAGAAGGCAATCAATAAGATAAATCTAACAATTTGACAATTGGACAACAAAATATGCCACTATATCAAGAACTTTATTTAAAGGCAAGATGAAGAACTAGAAATAAAAAATTCAACACAAGAAATATAAATCTAGAAGCATATTATTAATAAAATGCAAGGACAAGTAACAATAGGGTGAAAAAGGTAATCTCCAATCGTAAGCACTACAACAAAAGGTGTCCATGTATGCCAAGTGATTTCACTAGATTTTGAGTGAATTCACTATTTGTAGTGAACGGGGATTAGTGAAGAAGCAGTGAATTCATTGGTCTTGTGAATGAGGACTAGTGAACTGCACCCACATTTCGAAGTAATGAAAGAACAATGTGAAAGGATTACAAATATTTAAATAAAAATGGATATATTTTTCCACATAAAATTTAAAGATACAAATGCCATTGCAACAACAAGAATGGTATTGGTGGCACAAAGAGAAATAAAAATTAATTACCATTTATAAAACATTAATTTTTTTTGACAACAATCCTAACATTACACAAAGGACGACATTGAAAAGGCACATAAATTTGTTCAATTCATCCTCTAATAATCCTAGTGACTAAATAGTAATCCCAAATACATGGTGGGAAATATGATTGGAATGATTTGGAGCCAAAGAGATGGTGATATGTGTCCATTAATACAAACCCAAAAGTGGCCATTTTAGACCATTGTCCCAAGACCAAGGTCAATTGGAATCATGCAATCCTATTCATGAAAACATTCAAATGGTCCCAAGGCATTTTGATTTAATATAGGATGAAATTGATTCAATTTGTTAAAAAACATAATTGGCATTAGCCATGATAGTAGTTCCATGGCCCAAAAAAATAAAAATCCAAGGGGAGTGTAGGGAACAAAATAAAAGCATGAAAAAGGAAGCAACGTTTGTTAAACTACATAAATGGATTTCAAAATAGAAACATGAAAAGTTCACATGTCAAATAATGTAGCAAGAAGTTGCATAGAATAAGAAAAAAAAGACTATGAAAAATTAAATATAAAATAAATATTTTGTCTCATGACCAACCTTCAAAAAAAACTTTTGATATATTGAACATTGGAGGGAAAAAAAAAACATTTACAAAACATTTACTAATGACTGAGGTCATTAATGGCCATGAAACTTTTAAGAATCAAGGGAAAAAATGGAGAAGGCATGGGTTTCTCCTAAGAAAATCCATAAGAAACAGACAATATGTATATAACATTTTTCCTACAAAACTCAGTGGGTGGAATCTAGTGGGATTGCTGACAATTTGATGAAAGGGGAAAGGAGTAAAATAAAGGACAAGCAATAATAAATAACAATAGCTTAAAACAATTAATAAAAAGACATTAGGTGCAATCAAGCGAATTATACACAAATAGTCACAAATCTTCTCCTAAAAATCGACTAAAGATCACAAAATAATATGATGCAGAAAAATTGAAAGATAATTATTTATTGTCATTATACATATATATAGATATATGATGTCTCACATATATCCCCATAATAGAATAATTACGGATGGTTACAAAAGATAAGTACAAATAGTAGACTTCCTGTTGAAGGGAATTTTGTATAAGAGATAATATTCTCGTCCTAAATACAAAGAACATAAATTAATAGTCATTGCAAACAAATGAACTAAAAGATCAAATGGTGTGACTTTAAAAGCATTAAAGGAATCATAATCCAAACAATATGTTAGCGTACTTGAGCACTTGGTTTTGTGCATCTGACATTGAAATATATGAATTGTTGTGAATTTGGATGTGGTGTAAATGTACATTTCACATATGTGTATGTATTAGACATGTGGATGTTCCATACAAGACTACCATTTGCATGTGTTAGAAGCATGTACTTAATGTATGTGCAATTAACATTTAAGCACCAACAACATACATCAAGGAAATATGCATGTGAGATGTATAAAGTTGGGACATATTAAGGTGTCTATGATATATGCATATCCGCTATAACAATTTGTAAGTGGACCATGTGTGAATATGGGAAATGTTTCATTATAACAAAAGTTGTCTATGTACACTAAGTGATTTCATAAAATTTTGAGTGAATTCACCGATCCTAGTAAATGGGGACTAGTTGGAAAGTAGTGAATTCAATGGTCTAGTGAACAAGGATTAGTGAACTGCACCCACATGTTCAAATTTTTTTAAGTGTATCATTAAGGACAAAAATGACCTAGTCCTTAATGGAGTCCCTTTTTGTCCTATATTTTGATCCATGTCAAAATTAAGTAGTCAAAATGTTCAAATATTTTATAATTACCATATTTTAGACCATTACAATTATAAATTCCATCAATCCCATCCATTTTGTGTCTTTACATGGTCAAATAGAACTATGTAACGTAGTATAAAAATGGTGACACCATCACAATATTTTTGCACTTCTTAAAGAATTTGGACCTTCACATTTTGTAATAATGTCTCTAAAGAACATGTGGCATTCATAGGATGTCTAAAGCTCACATTTGATTTTCCATATAATTATACAAGAATTGGCAATTTGGAGATGACACACATGACACACATAATTCTCATGTCCTAACATATTTGGGTGAACATGGAACTAATAATAATAATAATAATATATTTAACTAAAATTATTCATTTCCCCTTGAGCTTTTATGAAAACAAATGGGGATTATCATGACCTATTCTAATAGAATGAGCACAAATCCATAATGATGAGGTCTATATATACAAAATGCAACCAATCTCCAATTTAAACATTTCCAAACTTCTTCATCAAACTTTGTTTTGTCAACTCCAAAGGTGTGGTTACAAGGGCACAATTGTTTTGAAAGATCAGATGTGGCATTATTAGTGGATTCATTTATATAAAGGCAAAAGGTGTTCTAGCAAAACTCCAAGCTGCATTTGAAAAAACGTTTCAATCTAGCAAAAGTTAATGATAAAGATTGAAAATTCAATAGTTTAGGAGGCCAATTTGAAGCCATAGGGCAATGTTCCCACATTTATTAAGAGTGCAAGATTTACAAGAAAAATGTTTCCTAACACAACATCAATTTCTTTTAACTTTTTGTTATTGACAAAATCAAATCTAGTACAATAGTCCAATAACAATAACACCATTCATTTTCATGAAGGACAAAAATTATTACAGTTAATTTACATAGATATGATTCCTTCAAATGATTACGAAGAGGTCATTAGAATTTTGATACTTGAAATAAGAGTTTGAAAATTGAATTATGCGACAACGTTACGAAAAAATAGAAACTAAATAAATAAATAAATATAAATGATTTTTAAAAAATCTATCTTGAAAAGTTGTGTTGTCTCTAATGATGAATCAAATGGTCTTTTTATTCCATAATTGGAAAAATAGTGTTTTTTCCCATGAATAAGAAAATGTATGTTTTCAAATATTAAAAAAAAAACACAATATTAAATATTATTTTTAAAATTAAAATTTAAACCACTAATAAGGTTGTAGTAAATTCAAATCACTTTCCTAATAATATTTTAAGTATAATACATAACATATATTTAGACAAGAATAAATTGAAATCCCTTGATTACTCATTACTACTAATTGAGTGCTCAAATGTATAAACAAGAGAAAACATCTTATAATTGAAAACAGTATCATTTTCAATTAAGAGCTAAAGTTTATTTTATATGATTGAAAGATTCAGATGTAGGAAGAAGTTGTTTGTGAAAAGAACTCAAGAATTCCAAGGTGAGGAAGATGGAAATCAAGTTTCTAGTGGACTAACTTGAAACAACACCAAAGAAATATCAAGATGTTGGAAAAGAAGAAATTGGAACCGATAGAAGATATGCATCTTTTCCATTCATAGTCTAAAGAATGAAACAAGCATTTTTTGTGTTATGCTTGAAGATCATAAGCCTTTGGAAACACAATCACCTTGGTTTTTGCAAGAAACACCCTACGAATTTGTGAAAGAGATGTAACTTGGATGTTCCATTAAAATCAAAAATAGATTGGGTCTATCCTAGGTGGATAAACGAAGCATTGGTTTTTGTACCAAAAGAGGATGGAATTGTGCTTGAAATCACACATAATAGCTTGGTTTCTTGAAAAAGGTGTGAAGAAACCCTAATTTTTTACTTTCGATTCTAAGATATATATTCATTGTGTTGTTTTTCTTGTAGGAGGTGGAGGGCACACATTCAACTCAACACCTTGAAGTAAGCTTCTTTCTCTTACCGTATTTCAAAAGTTTTAATGTTTCATGAATTATTTTAATGCATTTTCTTTGTAGATTTGATCTAGAGTTTGGCCTTGGCAATTTTTTTCCTCATAGCCTCTTTTAGAGCTTCCAAAAATGGACTTTCGGAGCTCCAAAAGAGGTCAAGGCAAATTCATATGTGTTTGATTTCCAACTTTAAGCATTGAAAGTTGGAGGCCGAATGCATATGAATCTATTTTAGCCTTGGAGCTTCAAAGCTTTAGAACCCCAATAGAGGTCAAGGTTGGGTTTCAAACACTTGAGACCTTTAAGCTTCCAATTTTGAAGCTCGAAAACTACAAGATAGGATGAGGCAAAAAAAAATTTGTAGCCAAAAGTTGTAAGCTAAATGAAAATTTGTTTGTCTTAGCCCCCCCTTTTTTTTTCCAAGGGTGAGGTGGATTCTTGCACTCTTGGCCTTGAACTTTCAACACCAAAAGTTGGAGGTTGAACACAAAAAAAACCTTGTGTTTCACAACCTTCAAGCTTTCAAACTTGGAATTTAGAAATTACAAGACAAGTCGAGGCAAATTGTTTTGTGTTCAGCTTGCAACTTTCAACATCAAAAGTTGTAGGCCAAGCATAAATTTTTTGTTTCAGCCTTTTTTTTTCTTCAAAATCAAGGCAATTTTTTTTGTGTTTGACATCCAATTTTCACCTCTGGATGTTGGAAGCTAAGTGTAAAACAAATTGCTTTAGCCTTTGATTGATGTCATGCAAAGCTCCAAGCCCCCAACTTTTGGCGTTAGAAGTTAGAGTTCAGGAGTTTTTTTTTTTTTCATTTATACATTACAAACATTTACCTAAAGCAAGAGCAAACTAAAAAACATTTTTGTCTTGATGTCAAACTTTCAGTGCCAAAAGTTGGACCACAAATCTTGAAAGGAGGTTTTTTTTTCACTTCTTGAATGTTTATTTCTTTTAAAGATTAAAAAAAACTCATTGTCTTATGATTTCAATTTTTTGGGGATATTTTCATTGTGCAAAGTTTTGTCATGATAAGAACTCGGTTGGAGGTATGTGGAAAATATCTTTTTAAATTTTTCTTTGAGCTGATGATTTATTTGTATTGGTCTCATTTCATTATGTTTTATAGGCTATTGTATCTCAAATAGGGGGTTTATTTCATGAAGTAGAGGAGCTCTAGAAAATATTAGAGGAGGTAAATTACTTTCTTATAATATTTTTTGAATTGAATGTATTCATGTTTTTTTATTTTTAAAATTGATCTTAATCTCAATTATGTTCTGGAATAAGACTTTGATTCCTAAACAAGATATGGATGTCCATGAGTTTCAAGATGTGCCAAAAACAACTTCCACATGGTCCAACCACACTATGAAGACCACACGTCCCCCTTAACCACTACTTTATTCCTAGAATATTCATAGAATTTTTTTGATACGTCTTTCAAAAAAAGATTTTAAAATTTAAATTTTTCTTAATAGTATTATGTTAAGATGTATATTAAAAGATATCCCAAAATATGTCATTAATGTTTTTCCCAAATTATGTTTTTAATGTCAAAATTGTTTTTATGCAACTTTTAAACAATGGTTACAAGAGGTTAAAAAGTCCTTATATGTAGTTTTCACTCACTAGATTGATTCCAAATTTTTATGACATATGCAATGTATTCACAATAACATTTTATTTTTTAAAATCTATTTATTATTATTATTTTCTTACAATCCAAAGTTCAAAAAATTAAGCAATGGTTACAACTACTTTTGGTACATGTTAGTATGATTGCATCTTTCACTAGTATTTTCTCTTCATTGTTGCATTCTATTCATACCACCCTTTACTTGAATCTTCAATGGGGATCCTTCATTGTTTGTGCACAAAACTGACTAATTATCTCACAAAATGTCTTTTCAAGAGATAGCCAAAATTCTTTGTCATCTATCCCATTAGATGCCTTAATATCATCTAGAAACAAAGGCATGTTCCAAGTCTAGATGTAGCACAAATTCAAGATAGTGGAGGTTCTCGAAGAAAACAAAAATTCATCTGAAGGCAAAAGCCTAAATGAACATTCCCCTTTGTCACGTGACATCAATGCCCATTGTGAGGCTGACCCTGAAGATTAATGTGTTCAAAATGGAATAGGTGTTCCAAATGGGTTATCAAAAAGGTAATAAGGTTTTCTATATCTCTCCTACTAACTAGAAAGGAGAGGAAAAATATGCTCAAAAGACCACATTTAGGAGTGGGATGAACATTGGAAGGCTGTGAATGCTTCTTTTGAAACATCCTTAAGCTTGACCGTTGGTCTACAAAAGTTAATAGGGTGGATGTTTTTTGTTTAGGATGACAACCATTGGCTACAAGCATGGATGCCATATATTTTTTAAGTTCATGGAAACAACCTCTCTTGGCACATATCGATTGATTTGATCATGCTAGATATGAAAAGGGCTTAATCTAGCTTCGAATTACAATGACAAACATGAACAAGTAAACTATTATATCTGACCACAATAAATTTGAAATTTCATTTCTTTTGTCACTTTCAATTTGCTTTGCTTCAAGTCAATGCTTGTTAGAAGTCGTCATTGACTTTAATTGCAACTCCATAGGTCTATTGAATTTGATCATGTTAAGCCAAGTCTTGCATGAATTTTTTCGCAAGAAAAACATTGGGATGATACCTTAATTCAATTCAAGGATGTCATTAGTTATGATGTTTACAAGAAATGCGAAAACAAATCTCAGAAGACTTGGTCTTTGACTCAAGACAGTTTGTTTGACTACATGTATATGGTCAAAATCTCACATAATCCTTCGCTTTCAATCTTTCATTATGTAAATTTGAATCATTTGAATGACAAGTAGTTGTTTTTATTTGTGCAACGTAAACTTTCAACAGCCACGAACGTTGTTGTAAAGTTCTATTATGAGGAAATGCAAGATGAAAATTTGAGATCATCATCCAGAACCCATGCACTGATGCACAAAGTGATGGAACATGTGTGAAAAGATCATACCACTACTTTCACAAAATATTTGCCATTGTGCAACCTTATGTTTGGTTTAAAATTCCTAAAGTAAACTCACTCCATTATGACATGAACCCTGACCCAAAAAATGTTAACCAAGAAGCTACAAATGATAGCTTCCACATAAGTAACAAATGAGCAAAAGGTTTTCTAGTTGAAGCTATGGAACCAATCCGAGGTTTTGAAAGAGGCTTTGAAGTTTCCAAAGCATGGGTTCTTGGATGGCACATTTGATAAATGGTAACACAAGGCTACTTTTTGGTCCCAAGTACAAAACTATCCAATTCTAGGCTTTGAATTTATTGTGCTTGTAGCTAATCCAAACTAACATCAAAATTGTTGAAGTTGGATTTGAAGCATAGAAATTATGTTTTGCAATTGTCACAAATTTCAACCTTCAATTCACAGAACGTGAAAATGTCCCCCCCTTGTCACAATATATTCATGAATGGAGAAAATCACTTTGGGGGACATGCTTCTTTCATGAATTTAGGTTCAAGGACACCATTCAAAAGTAAATTGTGGGAATAACAGATTGGTGGGATGGAAGCTCTTAAACATGTTATCTATAAGTAATCCCAAATCAAACTTCCATTGATCTATTGCAATTTTTATAGTATTTTCATTTGAATAGTTCCCATTATAATAATTTTTCTTTTATTTTGGATGTAGATATTTCCATTTTGTGCTTTTGCAGAAGGGGGCCATTTCTAACATACCAAGATTCACAACACATCTCGGGTTTTACAACCAGTTAATAAAACAACTTTTTTTTTTCACTATAATTATAACTACAAGTTCATGTTAATGACTATGTAGTTGTAAAGGACATTGTGGTGCCATATGGCATTATGATTTTATGATTATATTCAATATCACAACTTAATGGATTTTACACAAGTATCAAATTTTCATATTTTTAATGTATTTTAATCATCCAAAATTAGGTAATAAAAAAATTCCATTGATTCTTGCAACTTTTGGTGAATTATAACTTGTGATCATGTGATGCCAATGTCGCATGCCAGATGGCAACAAGGTTGACTATTAGTCGCAATACCTCATGACTTGTGACACTAACTTCACATCATGATTCATGTCATTGATTTGATGAATTAATCTCATTTATAAATTAGTTGAAAATATTATTTTCCTTTGCAATTAATAATGACTAAGTCTTCCATGTGATGATGACATGACATCCCATTTAGCAACAAGGTGTCACAAATTTTCATGGCAATCCATGAGTTTTTGTGACACCATAAGTTTTTTTGTGTCTTGAATTTGTAGCACCAATATTTGTCATGGCATGTCAAAAACATTTGTTTGCCATGAGGTTTTTGAAGTCATGAATTCATATGCATGTGTATGTGAACTAAACAATCTATTTTTAGCTTGTAGTTATGACTACAATATTAATAGTCATTTTGAAAAAGGTGACACATAACTCAACTTTTTAACTACTTAACACACTAGCTTAGGTTAACATACCTATTAATTAACCTATTTATGTAGGCTACTTAGTAAAAACCTACTTTGTAATATTGGTTACCTTGTAAGTTACTTAACTAGACATAAGAAATTTACTACATATAATATAATTAAATATACTTAGAATAGTCACCCTACTAACAGGTTAACCTAAGTAGGCTTGTGTAGGTTCCTAGCTTTAGGTTTTTTTCCAAGTCATCCTAGGTAGCCTCATTACAAAATATTTTATCATGTTTGCAACCACCTCAAGTTTGTGCAACTAGTTACAACTATGATGCAATTATGATACAACTAGCTAGATACAACTAGATGCGACATAATTATCCTATTTTTTAAAACCTAAGAATGCCTAGGTTAACTTAGGCTAGGTTAATAAATAGGTTTACAAACTAATTCATCTTAAGTCAACCTAGGGAGGTCTAGGTCTAGGCTAGGTTGGTAGGTAGTAGGTAGGTTGATCTAGGTCAACCTAGGGTGGCCAAGGTTAATTAAAAGTTAAATTTTTGGCTTTATAACTTTGTGTTAAATATAGTTAATCTAAAAAAATGTGGTAGTGCAATGGATGATGCCTTGAACCCCAAAAGAAAGGTGAAGTGTTCAATTTCTTATTCTTGCAACCTATGATACCTGAGCCACTTAGTTTAGGTCAAGTAGCCTAGTCTAAGCTTCTTGGGCTAGGAATCCAATGTTTGTTTTTAATCTAGGCCACCTACCTTAGACCTTAGGTAGCCTAGGTTGCTTTACATAGGTAATTAACATAGCTAGGTTGACTATTGGCAAGGTTATGTTGACTTTTGGCTATGTTAGCTACATGGGCTAAACAAGGTTGACTTTTGGTGTAGTGCAATGACTCATAATGTGTTTATAGATTTTTCAAACATGTCATCCATCCATCAAGGTGTCTTTTGTAACACTTAATCCATTACAACAAAGGTGTCTTTGTATGTTAAGTGATTTCACTAGATTTTGAATGAATTCACTAATGATAATAAATGAATATTAGTTGGAAAGTGTGAATTCACTAATCTAACGAATGGGAACTAATGAACTACACCCACATTTTATAATAATGGTTGAATCAAGAAATTAAATTGAAATAGCATGTATTTTACACATCATACCAAGGTTAATGATGACATGGAGTTTCATTATTACAAAAAAATATATCCTAGTTGTTAAAACAACTAGGCTTTGCAACTAAACGACCTTGTGACTAAATGGGTGAAACAACATGGGTTTGACAACTCGCTAGTTTTTAATTACATATGTCTTTTGTCGCAACCCCACTTTGGCCAAGTGTGAAGATGAAACTCACACTCCCAAAGCTGGGGATTTGGAGTCCTCCGGGACTCCCGAATGTTTAGAGTTCAACAAAAGAGGCCAAAACACCTCACATTGGGGTGCTCTTGGTGTTATTGAAAATTTCTTGAAGTGTAGATGTCGAAAATGGCCTTGCATTGGTCATTTGGACATTTGCAGCCCAAGTTATGGGCAAAAGAAGGGTCGGGAGTCAAATTGGCAGTTTGACTCCCGACCACTAAAAGTCAAGATCCGACCTCTTCCCAACATTCGAATCAAATGTGCAACATGGCGTTGAAAAGCTCTCAAAGAGAGCTACAACTTTGGTTTAGACCTCGCCTTGATCAGATTTTGCAGTCAGGAGATATGAGCTCCCAAAGTTTTGGGACTCCAACCCAAGACAGTTTCGGGACTCCAACTTGGGAGTCCAGGGAAAAAGAGTCATTTGGATGTAACCTCCACAGAGTGACACAGAGAATACTATATGGGAGAAGGTGGTGGCTTCCCCCGAGTTCGGGTCATGGTGAGTCTAGTGTGTCAAAGTGCCAGTGGCTTGTCCCAACACCTAAGGGTGTCTCGAATGTGAACTAACCTTCGTGTGGTTGGTTTTTGGATGCATATTCAAGCTTGATAATCTAGTCCCTCTTCCTAGTTTAATCCTGGGACTTCTAGCATGCCCCTCTATCCCCTTTTAGTGCTGGAAGTCAAGAGTGGCCCCTGAAGTCCCAACTTTCCACAACTCCACATAGTTGGACCCTCAAGTGGGTTCAACAAGGGACTTAGGAGCGCGTCACCTTTTCTTATTAGTATGTAGTTGTAAAGGCTAGTTGCAAAACCCAAAATGTGTTGTTGTGATTTTTGGAAATATGGAAGGATCCCAAAACTAACAACAAGATGTACAAGGACTTGCTAAAAGTTTGGACATCTTCACATCTCTTGGATTGTCCTTGGTATCTTAATTGTCCAAAAGACAGTATTCCCTAATTTAAGATGGGGATATGGGAGAAGTATGAACCAAGATGTGTTGAGTGCATTGAAGCTTTAAAGAAGGATACCCCAAGTAATAATACATAAGAAGGGAACAAGATGAGGGGAAAGAGTAAGTTTTTTAAGTCTGGAACTGAGTTTCAAGAAAAGGAAGATCTTGCCACTTAATCCTAGAAGGATGTAGAGCTTGAGTTGGCATTAACATATGTTGTGGAAGTTCTAGTGACTTCCAATCATAGAATCTTGAATTAGGTGGACAATGCCATTAAATATTTTGAAGACTTTCAATTTCCACAACAAGAGTGGCAAACCACACATCAACATAAGAATACCCTTAGCATGAGAGCCTCATGTTGATATATGACCTATGAGTTTTGAAGGAGATTCAATCTTTCCTTAACAACTACCATTTGAAGGTTCGGATGAAATGGATTATTGTCAATTACAATCTTCGATACAATATTGAGGATCTGTCTTCTCAAGTAGGAGTTGAAGATATTTACTTCATTCTTTTACAAACATCATCTTTTATGAAATCTTTCATGTCTTGATTTAATCTTATTTTTATGGTAAACTTTTGTTAATCAAATCACCCTTCTTGTGAAGGAGGTAGCACCTAACGCCATGTTCTCCTTTAGGTTTCATATCTTTGCCCCTTTTGTTGAGCTCATTAATAAAGGAATCAATTCGAAGGCTAAAGACAATCTATACGACCCAATTGATGTAACCTTTATGACACGATCCAAGACTAGAAGGGCCTTTTGTGTAGCAAAGGAGTTCTTTATGATCATGTTGTATGCCTTTATTGATGTTTGTTTGACACCAAAATTTGCAGTAATCAACCTTAATTGTGGGACTGGTTAGTGCAATCCTCTTTCTAATTCTCTCTAATTCCTTCTCTATTTTTCTATTTCACATCGTTTTAAGCTCTAATTTTCTTATTGATGCAAGGAATAACATTTGTGCTTGTCACGGTCTTGGGAGGTCTATCTTATGATTCGAGGGTGATTCCAAGATCTTGGAAGAAATCCTTCGGCCGTTATTGGATGTACAATCAGCGAAGACTAATTTTGCCTTTGCTTGTATTCTTGACATGGACTCACCAATCAAAAAATGACCCATGATCAACCTCAATTGTGAATTAGTTGTGACACATTATGTGAGTTTTACATATGAATGATTTTTCCAATTTTTCATGTTTCTAATGTTTAGATTTCTACTTGTAGAGATGTAAATGGAACAAGGACTCAAAGCATTCCCTTCTTTGCCCATCACAATTTCCTATAGAGTCCTTTTCGTAGCTTTGTTTTGTCATCATATGCTAAATCCCTTGCACTTACATTAGCACACATGGACTCTTAGCCTCCATCTCCAAAACTTAGGACCCATTACCATGCAAATGTGTAGAGATATATATACAATGAGGTTAAGGAAGCTAGCTCTTAAGATGTTTTCAACTTTGTCTTTTTGACACTATGGATTTTGGGTTTGATTTTTGTTTATGCTTTTACATTTACTTTGATATTTGCTTCAATTTGGTTTCAATTTCTCAAATTTTCATTCAAGTAAACAATGCCTTAGAAAAAATATAGTTCAATGGATCCTACAATTTCAACTCTAGTTAATTTCAAGGTTAGCTTGAATCTAAGGCCAAAATCACAAATTTGTTTTAAAAGTGAAATGAGATTACAATTAGATAAAAAACATTGCACTTGTTCAAAGAATATTTTCAACTGCCTACTACCTTTCTATTTGAATTCATAAAGGCCTTTTGTTTTCAAAATGCCAAATTTCATTTATGTTTTCAATTAATATGACTATTGAGCTTCAATGCATTCTTAAGCAGTCCTTGAATTCTATTGTATCATTTTTTATAACAATGAGAGCATCCTCCTCATAGGTCTCCATTTAACCTTGTGATTCTTTGTCAACTTAAATCATTTGATTAACAATATTCCTTGTCATATTTTTCTTGACCACTCTTTGATTAGATTAAATACAAGTTTTCTGCAAACTCTTCCTTTAATATGTCTATGATACTTTATTGCTCAAATCACATAATATTCGATGGTGAATTCTCATCCTCCTTATGCATTTCTAGCTTGTAAACTTCTTTCCATTGCAAGATATGTGGTGGAGTGAAATACTTGTTTTTTTCCTCTTTGTTCGTTGTTTGCCCCATCACTATCATTAACATGAAGCAATCCACTTTTCTACATTTATTTATTTTTGGTTGAACTCTAATAACTCGTTTTTTAATTATGCAAATATAATCACATATGGATGTCAAATGATTAAAAATTTGAAATTAAGATAAATATATCAATCCCTAATTCTAGGATTCAAAGACCCATGGAAAATGATGCAACTATTGATTGGATTGGTGTACATGTGTTTTAAAGGGCAAAAATATAGTCTCCAAATAAGTCAATGATTAGACAATGACCTTCCAATTCCCTCTTGCATATCATAGTTCCATTTAACACATGTTGTTCTTCCTCTGAATGGAAACCACTATTGTCATTACAATCTCCATTGCTTCATAAATATCTTGTGATTGTTTTGTGCGTTCTCATAGTTGAACTCTTCTAGTTCTTTCTTTTATTGTTTATTGTCTTCCATGTATATTGTTTACAAGCCTATCAATGGTCGCATTTATTTGTAAATTTTAGAGGATTTGAGCTCCTTATATTCCACATGTTACTAACCCTTGTATTCCGAGTTTCCAATGGTCTCATTTATATTTCAATGCATTATTAATTTTCTTCGAATATCATCTATTGTTCAATTGAATTTTTTTCGATTTCAATAATTATTCCCATTCAATTTTATTGTAATTACTACAATTGATTACATAGCATAACTTGATTTTAACTATTCCATGCTCAATATAGGAAATTTCAAAAATATTGTCTTGTCTCATGTTCCAAGGATAACATTGGTGAATATTTGTTATTTCATGTTTTCACAAAGTTCAAGAATTCAAATGAAACATGACTATTCTTTTGAATAGGAGCATGTTTATTATTTCATTAAACATACTTTATTCCTCAAAATTTAATAAACTACATCTTCAGTTCTTGTTATCTATCTAGCCTTGTAATTTGTTTTTTACATTCAACATCATTTTTGTTGTCGACTCATCATTCTAAGCTTTTTATTTATTTATCATTGATTTATCACTTTTATTTTGTGCCACATATATAACAAAACCACTTATTTCAAGTGCATCTTCAATAATTAATGATAAAATAAAAGGAAAAAATTTTAAGTGTCCTTTATGTCACAATGTGATGCATATTTTCATACCACTATCCTCATACTATAATATATGATGGATTGTTCGCTAATTGTTTTTCTCCCCTTATATTGTAATGACACAAAATTTGTTTTTCTATGCATCAAAGCCAAGAAACTTTATGTCTACAGGTGTCTATTGTTATTTGTATCACTATCAACTCTTTTCTTAACAAGTTTTGCACTTGATAATAATTTCAAAGGTCTCCCCATATTCACTTGCAAACAAACTGAACTGAATCGAGTGCCATTGGTGGGTCGGTTGTTTTATAGGAACCCATTTTAGAATGTGGTGTAATTGTCAACATGGTGCCCTTTGAATTTGTGTTCCATTCATTTGAATATGTCATTGTCTCTTTTGGGTATGGTGTTGGAACTTTCTTCTTCCACTTTGGTTGTGATATTATAACTGGTCGACATTAACTAATCCACATATATGTTATCGATGAGTGATGGTGTCTCATATGCATCATTTTCAACGTCAAAAGCATTCCTTGGCCATTTTTTTTACCAAGAGTGATTTGTTGATTTTGGAGTTAGCTTGAAATCTAGGTAGTCACATTGTTGCTAAAATCACATTCTATAAGTTCCATTTGTTGAAATTGTTGACCATGGGTTGTATCTTGGAGGTTGTTGCAAGTTGTTCAAAAACTCCAGGCTAAACATTTTTTTATTACTATTCTATATATATAGTAATCCTACAAGTGGTGGGAAGAAGCCTAATACCTAACCCTTGCCTTGAACTTTGCATTTATATTCTTGAATTATTTACTATCTAGTAATGAGTACAAGTCCAAGTTTCTGGGCATTCAACAAAAGTGTTTTGGATACGGATATCAAAACTTCATCCAAAGTGTTCACTGAAAGAATTTGAACTCCAATCGTTCAATGAAATAAAATGATGATTACTTCCCACAAGATAAAATTTTATATGGTTATTATTCAATTTTTGCATTTAATGGCCTTTTCAAAGTTGTTTCATTTCTATTAGAGCATTTTCATGGGATTGGCAATTTTATAACATTTACAAATGGCAAAATAACTAAAAGAATTTCACAAGCTAAGAAATATGTTTCCAAATTTTGTCATGCATTATATGGCCGATGCAATACTTGTCAAAGCTTGACTACCCCTTAAGTCCAATGTTGGTGATTGCCATTTTTGCGTTAGGTTTCTTGTTTACATGCCATTCATGGCTAGTCCATTTCCCTATTGTCAACAAGGATTGGGTCTCATATGGATAATTCTCTGCACACAAATTATTCTTTGGGCATTTTTTTTCTAAAATTGATTTTTTTTTTTTTGGCAATATGTTGGCCTTTTCACAAAGGATTATTTATGGTTGGTATGGTAGTCTTCCCTAAAACTCCATGATAAACATTTGATAATTATCCCACGTTACTAGATTACCTTTAGTATACAATCTTTGGTTAGATCTTTCCAATCACATTCTTCATCAAAATGTTTTCAACAAATGACTACATATCCAAATCTAGTGTTCACCATTATTATTTTCATTGACTATTTGTCATATTTTCAGTGATTAGTTTTCACAATATTCATGGTAGATTTTTCAAGAAACAACTTCTATGTTCAACTTTAGCCCTAATTCATTAAAACGTCTTTTGAACCACAAATTATTACAAAGAATGGTGTTTTGTTTTCTCCTTCATTTGTTGGGACGTTTTTTTTTCTAACTATCATAAACATCTTGTGGTTTCAATGTTGTGCCTATCATTTGACGATTCCAAGTTGTTTTAACATGTTGTTCATTAAATCTTGTGGCACCTAGGCTCACCTACCTAGAGTTGCATAAAGTCATATATTAGTTGCAGTCATAATCCAATAAGCCAAAAAGGGTGTCAAACTACAAAGAAAAATAGTTAAAAATAGATAAATATTTATATTTTGCCATTTAAAACTATGACAATCATGGCAAGATATTGTGTTTTCATTCGAGTGAATATTAAGGAATTCAAACAAAAAATTCATTTGATGAAATTTTAAGTTTAAGTTTTGATTTAAGACCTCTAAAAGTGAACATCAATATGTTAAACATGAGTCAATTTGTAAAGGACTATCGAAAGGACTCAAATAATAAAACATGTTTGATTGAAAAAAATAAAGAGGATAAAGACCTATTAACCACATTAAAAAAACACTCATACCTTAAAATATGTGGAATTCCAAAATTTAAAAATTCAAAAAAATTCCAAAATTCATTTAAAAAAATTAGAACTTAAAAAGTCCTTTGCCACACATAATTTTCTCTTTTCCATTTTGTTCTCAATGTTTTAATTTCTAACAAATGTTTGAGGGGGTCTAGCAAGGTGGGATTTCTTAGATATTCTAGATTTGTTTTTTTTATCATTTTGCATATTTTATCTAGTATGCTTGCTAATAAGGTGTATTCAATCATAGTTTTGAAGTTGTTTGGTGTGGTTGCCCTTATTAACATCCTCGTTCAAACATTGGATCGTCTCATTACTTAGTCAAGGAATGTTTCCCAAGGTTCCATAATTGTTGTAGATGGCATATGTACCCTACAAGTGGCTTCTTTGTCCTAGGTATTCTTGTCATGGTATATTGTACTCTTTATGGAATATGAAACAACACTACATCGTTTACAAACTACATTTTCTTCTTCATTTTGTTACATGGCTACCTAGTCTAATTATCTCTACAAACTTCATGTTACTATTTGATTTATGTTTGTTGCCACTCTGCTATTCTTCTTTGGAATTTTTTTTTCCATAAATTTAAATCCTTTCAACATCAATTTGTTCAAATTTAATTTTTCACTAATTTTCTCCACCAATTCTGAATATGTAGTTTAGACAATGAACAAAATTCTTTGCAATAATTTTTTGTACCTATTGCCACACAATAAAACCAAAGCAATTCATACAACCCAAAATTCTAACCCCAAATTCATCCCATCATGGTTACCAAATGGTAAATCTTAATATTCTAACACTAGTTCAATTGTAGTTTTTGTTTTTGTGCAGGTTTTTCAATTATGAAAATTTTGCACTAAAAATCCATACATAGTTTAAAATGTTTCAACAACCACATTTCCCACAACCCAAGTATTTGCACAATTATGAATATGTCATAATCCTACCATAGTTTTGCTTATCATATTAATATATTGGAAAACAAATAATAGATTTTACAAAAATTACAGAAATCATTTACGATAGAACTTTATGGTTCAACCATTTTGTGTATAACCTCAAAATTATTCTATTTTCATAATTACTAATATATTCTCCCTCTTCTTTGTACTCCCACATTGGTATTAACTACTTTAAGAAAAATCCCCCAAAAATCTCTAGAATCTTTTTAATTTCAACTTTCCCACCTTAAACTAATTTGAATTCCACCTTAATAGTCTTAATTTCATTTACCATGTAACCATTGAACTTGTTCTGTCCAACTTGTCTCAAAATAAACATTACAATACGTACTCCCTATGGTTATTTGGTCTAATTATTATAGTATAATCTTGCCCTTAATAGTGGTTCCTCCAAGAGGTTCAACTTTAAAGTCCAACACAATTATTTTCACAATTGGTGTTATGAACTTTAAAGCTTTCCAAAGAACTCCCATTTTTTTTCCAAGTGCCTGCCATTGATTGCTCAAAGCAAATAAAGTCCTCACACATCATGGAAGAATATACATGGAATGATAAGAATGTGGGTCTTATAATGGACCACATAAGCCTAGAGGCCCAAGCCAAACTTAATTGCTTTTGGTCGTAGCCCAAATTCCCTCATGATTAAAAAATTTGGTCACCATTTGACAACCTGCATGAATCATGGATGTAAGGTTATCAAATGGTGACCAAAAGTGGTTTGGTCGCCATCAAACCATTATTGCATATGGTGACCAAAATTTTGATTACCTTCAACTCTCGAGTATACAATCAACCAATTGGCAACCAAAAAATTTCAATTTCCTTTAGCTTTTAAAATTGGCAACCAATTTTGTTTTATTATTGATTACCTAGACGGCCAATTGGCAACCGAAATAATTCAATCACCATGTGACAACATTTGATAACCACACGCAATTATTGCATAGGAATGCCATCAAATGGTGATTGATTTTTTTTGTTTGCCAAATTTTGTGGGAACCCCGTAGTTTTGGGGGCATCCATTATTTAACCTATATAAAGATCTTTGCATTTTGAATTTCCTCACTTTTTTTTCAACGTGTTGGACTCTGGTTGTTTTGGATAATTGGTGCACAAATCCATGCACTATTTTATATTATTTTATGATTTCAAATTTTTTCACAAGATGAAATATGTCAAGCAATCAATTTGAAGGAAAAATAATCAAGCATGTTTGCGAAGGGGACGATCACACCATTGTGACTTGGGATTATGAAGGGGCAAATGTCATATATTTCCCAACCCAAGAAGAAGGCGAATATGATGCGGATATTTGTCAATTACCAAAAGATTTATTGTACAAGGACATGCCATTGACATTATATGTTAGAATTGAGCATGTAATAGATAAGGAGAGTGTGTTCATAACATGGGATCACAATGCTATCAATGTCAAATATGTGCATTCAAAGGAGTCTATGTTTTAAATGTTTCAAATTTGCCTAAGGACTTACTGTACAAGGACATCCTGATAGAGTTCCATGTTTACGACACATGATTATTTCAACACAATATGACATTTGTTAAATTTTAGTTGAATTCATGAAAAAAGGAACAAACATTTTTGCCATGTGAAGCTTTTTATAAAAATTATTGGAAATAGCATTTTGATAGTGTATTATTAAGGTTTCATCTTTTTATAAATATTGCAACCAATTGAATTAGAGTAAATTTGTTTACAATGTTTTTTATATTTTATATTTTATATTTTATATTTTTACTACAATAATTGTAAATAAACATTCCTTTCTTTAAGCCCCCACCAAAAAGATGTGTGCCAAAATTGTGTCAAATTTCGTTCCCAACAAAGAAAGATTATTTTTCATTTTTCCATTTGTTCCCAACATGTTTCCTTCAAGTTCCCAATATGTTCTTTAGGTTCCCAATGAGTTCCCCAAGGGTGTTCCCAAATAATAACTCACTTTAATCCCATATGTTTTGTCCAAAGTCCTCCCCTTCCTCACTTATATAGGTGGGTCAAATGGGGAGGCACGCCATCTTTTGCTAGAATATTCTATTTTGGGGGGCCTCCATAGTTCACCTTTTTTTGGAATGGGCCAATCAAATTGGCTCATTGCAAACAAAAAAAGTTGGACATGTAAAACAGCCCCAACTAATTAATATGAAATAGAATAAGCACCCCTAGTTTTATAAGACATGATCACACAACATGGCAATCGAAAGGGTTTTAGTCACCATCAAGGGGGAAAGTGGAGAAAAAAAAATGGAGGGGGGCCGAGGGGTGTGGGGGAGGGGAAAGAATTATGGCAACCAAAAGGTTTTTGGTCACCATAAGGGCGTGGTGATCGAAAGGTTTTTGATTGCCACAAGGTTTCGGTCGCCATAGGGGCATGTTGACCGAAAGTTTTTTGGTCGCCATATATAGGGGCTTGGAAACCAAAAGGTTTTTCAATTGCCATAGGGGCCTAACAATCAAAAGGCTTTTATCACCATAGTTTGATGGCGATTGGATTCAGTCACCATCCAATGGAAACAACTAAATTTAGTTGCTGAATGATGACTATGATTTTTAGTTGCCCAAGATGGATCAAGTTCACTTTTGGTCATCATCTAGGAACTATCAAATGATGATGGATTTTTTTCTCATTGTTTAATGGCAACCAATTTTCGAAGAGGTCTTCAAGGATATATAAATTTTTAAATGCAACTCTTAATTCATTTTTTAGCACATCTATTCTCATTTTGGTTTTGTGTATTTGGTTGCCCACTTACAACCATTACATGGAACCCTAAGTGAGTTGAGGTGATCAAGTCCTTATTAAAGGGTAATGTTTTTGGGACACGTTAACCCTTGACTTTTCAAGACTCTAATTGCTATTAACAATTAGTGCATGGAAAGTCTTTGGGTATTTTTCCATCCAAGATTTCAATGATGTTGTCTAATAGGCAACCAAACAAACAACCATCGGGTGAACAATTTAACCAAAACCCCTTAAACAAGTTATCCCATACATCATTTAATATTTATCCCCCTAGACCTTTGAGCGACCCACCTTCAAGCATGCATAAGTGAGGGGTTATAGAAATTTCCAGTAGGGAAAACATTTATTTGACACAATCCTAAAAACATTAAAGGCTTGAAAACAATGACTTTAAACAATTTGACACATGAGGAAGAAATTATCATGACATTTTTCATGTATCACACAATGGCATGCCTTAATATTACATTTATTAGTAGCAAGGAATTGGTTTGTAGAAGTAAAAACAAATCTTGGAACATAAGTTTTTAATAGAACTAGATGGTTCTCTGCAATACACTGAACTTCAAATTTATGAAGGGTTTATGGAATGGTTTGAATGCAAAATTTCAGATGTAGCCACAAATTTATTGCAATGGTTGATTTTTTTATCCATAAAAGGATAAGGTGCATTGGACCACAGAGGTGGCAAACTTATGGTAGAAAATTTCATGGTGGGCCAAATTTTTGAAAAAATGGTTGAAGAAGAAGTTGATACTTGCATCATGGATGGAAGAAGGCGATCAAAATCTTCTAGCCCAAATTGGAAGTTGTGGTGTGTTATCAATTCTAAACACAACAAATGTGCTCCCATTGTCATGTGGAAACGATTAGGGTGGTTATGATATGGTGCACATGATGTGAATTGATCACATCCCAAGCATAAGTAATTTAATAAGGAAAACACCCACGATAGATGATAAGTGGGAAGCACATAAACAATGATCAGTGAAAGCTTTGGCATGTCCATGAGCACATCCAAGTGTCATCAAATTCCTTGACATCCACATAGAGACCATGGAAGCATACACATTATGGTGGAATGGGGGAACTCTTCAAAAAATGTTGGATTACAACACAGAGTACTCCCCATTATGGATAATAATACCTCATTATGGCAAAGGGGGGCCAAATATGGAAATGCAAACACAACTTGTCGCCTTTAGGCAAAATCATGTGAAGTTAGCATGGGCATTGATAAACATTTTGAATGCAATACATCGTTTTGGAATTTTGCACAATGAATTGTCCAAGGACAACATTATGTTACATTTTTCACAAGACAAACTAGATGTTGTGTACATCGGTGTGTGCAATTAAGGTGAAATTGAGAACTTAAAAAAGGTGATGCCATCATTGTATGGGTTTGCAAAGGAGCAAAATGCCACCAACACAAAATAAGTACGTTGTTAGGTTGCCCTTGAATTATTTATTGTTTACAACAAGTCAAAAATTACAAATTGCCTTTGATGAATGGCCAAGCAACACACCACAACTTTGAAGTATGAAACATATTTAGTGAACGAATTAGCAAATGTCATATGAGGTGAGAATTGGGATGTAAAATATTTTGTGGACTATTCAACCAAGATTTCATTTGGGAAATTGATCCATGACATGTATGACCCAAATTTAAAGGCACGAAGAATTGTTGAACACGTCGTGTGCACATTGATGAGGCCTCCATATAATTGAACTACATTTGATGAATGTTATTGAAGGCAACCAAAGATAATTTGTAGTTGCTACATATGGAATATGGTGTAATTTGCATGATCTTTAAAAAATGACATGTTTTGGACTTGCGGATTTTATAAAACCCAATGTTGTAAATGAATCATGTTGTGATGTGTAATCAAATTTGAGATTTGTGAATCCATCCTCTTTACATTTGAAATTTGTATTCGGATCCATGTTTTATAATGATGATGGGTTTCTTGTAAACATAAAATATAATGATCATCTATAGTTTTACACGAGTATTTCCCATTTATTTATTATATTTTTGAATTATGGATGATTGGACTTACCATTGATAGTTTGCTTCAATAAATGCTTTCATATAATTGATAGACATCAAGTAATGAAAATAAATCAATAAAAAATCATTTGAAGCAACATTTCTTAATGCAAGTACAAGGACAATATTTTGGCTTGTGTTGAAACTTGGGATTATTGATAGAATTGTGATATCTTGAAAGAATTCAGTTTCTTTTAGAAGATTTTTTTAAAATATTATATTTTTTCGTGGTAAAATATTGAAATTTCCATAATTTTTATTTTGCTTTAAAATCGTCCTTAATCTAAATGGCACGGCCACAATGTGACATATCAAAAAGAGGGTGATCAAAACTTGGTAATTTCAATCACCAAAGCTTAGTGAGCAAAAAATTTCAATCGTCATAGAATTGATCAAAATCCATACTCAATCACTAATTGTAATGGGGGTAGTCCAAGTGTTAACAAATATTTTCTTGTGTCCATCTTGATGGATGTCAACATGACACCTAATGCAAAATGGTTGCATCACATTGGTTTTAACAACCTTGGAGAGCACAAGAAAGGAGCACATGACAACATTCCATTAAAGATTATTTGTTTATGACCCATGACTTGGTTCAAAGTTTCTTCAACAAATACATGTCATAATAATATGAATTTCAATCATGAGATAATGATGGAGAAGTTTAGCTTCTTATGTCCTCTTAAGTGAGCAATGAGAAAGTTTTGTGGCTCAAACAATGGAATCAATTCTTGATTTTGAAAACGGTTCAAAAGTTCCCAAAAGTTGACTTATTGGATGTTATTTTTGAAAAATGGCATGATTTCTCATAATGACACCATTGTGGGCTTTTGCATAATGATTTGTTAAAGGACAACATTATGTTGCATTCTTCACCTAACAACCTAAATGTTGTGTACCAATGGCGTTTACAATTGGGGTGAAGCTAAATGTTTGTAAAAGGTGACTCCATTTATGTATGGAGTTTTCCAAATAACATAATGCCATTAACATGAAGAAAACATGATGGTGGGTGGTTGAAAACGATTTTTCGTTCATAGCAAGTTGGGAACTACAAATTTCCCAATTTGGGGATGAGTGTTATGAGAGTAGTTACTTTAATGGGCCTTTAACATATGGCAAAGCAACACCAAACAACTCTAAGGTCTAAGGCATATTTGGTGGGTAAGCCATCAAATGTGACATGGGGTGAATATTGGGATGCATTTTAGACAATTCAACTAAGATGTCATTTGTTAAGGTGATTCATGATATGAACAAAGTGAATCCAAATGTGCAGAAAAATGTCCAACATGTATGCACATGTTGCTAGGGTCTCCATATAACTAAACTCCACTTAAGGAATGTTATTGAATGCAACCATAAGTTGTTTGTAGTTGTTGCATACATGAATTATCAAAAGTGATGTGTTTTGGACTTTTGATTTAATAAAATGAAGTTTTGTCAAGGGGTCATGATGTCATGTGTGATTATTTTTCAAATTTGAGTAATATTAGGCTTTTCATTGAACATGATTAGAATTTCACAAGTTTTGATTCACTTTCATTGATATTGCACAATTATCCTTGTGCACATGTTAAAGTTGTATGTTACAAGCTTAACATCAAGTTCGTGACTAAATGTAGAGTGTAAAAGCCCATGAGTCAAAAAAATGTGTTCGGGTGTGAAACACATTTTCACAAATGAAGGAGGGTGCAAATATGGAGCCCAATGATTCTTGAATGCACTTCCATTTTGGGAGTTACATTTGTGCAGGAGTTTCAAATGTTTAAAGCCTTGGTTGAAAATGCAAAGAAACACTCAATTGGGCCCCCATGATACCATTGAAAATTTCTTGAAGTGTAGAAGTTTAAAGTGCCCTTGCATTGTTCATTTAGACCAAAAATGCATGAGTTATGATGAATAAGGTCGGGAGTCAAATTGGGAATTTTACTCCTAACCACAAATTTCCTTAAATTAGGGGTTGAATTATCTTCGATTGGAGTGTGAAATACACCATTGGAAAGATATTTTAAAGGGCTATAAGATATTTCCTTCACATGCTCAAAACAAACTTGATTTGAAGAAGATATGAACGTCCAAAGTTTCAGGACAACAAAAGTCCTAGTTTTAGGGCTTTCGGGAAAAAATGCCATTTGGATGTAGCCCTCACGAAAAGGCATAAAATAGGGAGGGGAGTGGTGCCTCCTCCCAAAGGTTGTGGGCCATGTAAAGCTTGTGTTTGAGGTTGTCCCTATTAAGTCTACCACACTTCTTGCATTCAATTTGCACTAACTTCTTTCTTTCCTTGGTTGTGCATGTTGATTTCATCTTGAACTCTTACTTGTGAGTTCATCTTCATCCCAAAGCTCTAACAAACCCTCCTACCCCCAAAGTGCTATGAGTTAGGGAGTGTGTTTCGACTTTTTTTTTTGGTTGTTTCATTTTGGGACACACCTTTGGGTCCCTTTAGGAGTTTGGGGTGTGTCACTATAAATAATAGCATGCATCCCATCATTTTATGTCCCCAAATTATTTCCTTGCTAATATTTTAACATGTTGGAGGATCCATGTGTCCATGTTTAAATATAAAATGTTTGAGTAAAAGGTTGTACACATTAAATAATGGAATAGAGTCAATAGATGTTAATTTCAAATAATATTTTCTATACAAATGGAAACCTTCCATAATCTTTCTTTAAAAAATTGATGTCAAAATGTTTATGAAATTTAACCAAAATGTAGGAAATATGGTTGTATTTACATTCAAAACCTAGAGTTTTCCTCATTTTCCCCAATTTTTCTATCTAAAAAAATGACAATTTGCCCATAAAACATTGAAAATTTGTATTTTGAATTGCCATAGTTTGGTTGTTAGTTCTTGTGTAACAACCAAAATTTTTGGTGACCAAAATAGGTTTGGTTGTTGAGTACCTATGGTGATCGACATGATTTTGATCATCAGTTATTTGTGGCAAGTGAAACTATTTCCATCATTGGATGCCTATGGCGACCGAACGCCATTTTGATTGCCATAGTCTTTAGTGCAACCAAACACTGTAATTTATAGTCACTCTAAACCCTACTCCAAGCAACCTAATTTGGGCATTGACCTATGTTGACTTTATTCTAACATGATGTTGGGCAACATCAGCCTTGTCGCAACCTCACTTTGAGGCAAGTGTGAAGATGAGACTCGCATTCCCAAAAGTGGGAACTTGGAGTCCTCTGGGACTCCCAAAACTTCAGAACTCGATTGTAGGGGGCAAAGCACCTCTCCTTGAGGTGTTCTTTATACGATTGGAAAGGTCTTGAAGTGTACATGTCGAAAATAGCCTTGCATGAGCGTTGTAGCATAAGTTATGGTCGAAAGAAGAGCCGGGAGTCAAATTGGCAATTTGACTCCAGACCACTAAAAGTCGGGAATCGACCCGACCCTGGTGCGTGCAGGTGGATTGCAACACACCATTGGAAAGCTCTTGAGGAGAGCTACAAGTTTGCTTCAGACCTCATTCCAATCAGAGGTTTGAGCTGGGAATTATGAGCTCCCAAAGTCCCAGGAGTCCAAACTGGGACAGTTTTGGGACTCCTCCTTGGGAGTCCCGGGACTAAAAGCCATTCAGATGCAGGTGCCATGGAGCAACGTATATAATACTATATGGGGGAAGGTGGTGGCTTCCCCTGAGTCCGGGCCATGGTGAGTCAAGTGAGTCCATGTTGCCCGTGGTTTGTCCCAACACCAAGAGTGATTCCGAATGTGAACTAACCAACTTGTTGGTTGGTTTTGATGCAAGACCAAGTAACTAACTAAGTTGTCTTTCTTCCTAGTTTAATCCCAAAGTTTTCAGCACGTCCCTCTCACCCCCCTTTAGTGCTGGAAGCTGGGAGCGGCACCAAGTTCCAACTATTTTCATTTTTTAACATAGTTGGACCCTTTTTGGGTTTAATAATGACTTGGGGGGGCGTCAAACCTCCATATCCAAATGGCAATTGATAACCAAATAGGAGATCTACTCAAGTGTAAACATAAAACTTTATTGAAAGGAAACTATAACATAATGTTCACAACACAAAACATAACATCAAGAACTCTTCAAGGTTATGATCACATGAAATACACAAACTCATGTAATGAAGAAAAAGAAAAAGAAACCATCAACACCAAGGTATTTAACTACAAGACCAAACCACAAATAACCAAACTCCTATAAATAAAAAAAGTAACTCAACCTTGTGAAAATAACGTAGTTACTTTCCTACTCCAGTAACTAATGAAACCTAACTAATTAAGTTTGAATTCTCAACACTCCCCTTCAAGCTCAAATTCACTTCTAGTACACCAAGCATTTTTCAATACTTTTTTAGCTTGTTTGTACCTAAAGCCTTTGTGAAAATGTCAGCAACTTGATCTTTAGTATTGACATGAATAAGGTCAATTTCTTTTGTTAAAACTTTTTCTCTAATAAAGTGGTAGTGCACTTTAATGTGCTTTGTCCTAGCATGATAGACTGGGTTGTTAGCAAGTAGTATGCTATTGATGTTATCACAATAAAGGACAACAATAGTATCCATTCACTGTCCCAAATTTGAGAATTGTTTTTACAACCAAACTACTTCACATGCAACAATTGCTACACCTTTGTATTCTGCCTCTGTGCCTGATAATGCAACAGTTGGTTGTTTCGTACTGCTCCAACTAACAACACCACTTCCAAAAGAAAACATGAAACCACTAATTAATCTTTTATTTGAAACATTACCAGCCCAATCAGCATCTGTGTATCCATGTACTTGTAATTGGGTCTTCACTTCATAGAAAATTCCACGCTGCAAAGTATGTTTTATGTACCGCAGTATGCGCCTCACTGCATCCAAATGTGGCTTTTTGGGTGTTTGCATGAATTGACTCACCACTCCAACTGCATAACTCAAATGTAGCCTTGTGATGGTCATGTAAATCAAACTCCCCATTATGCATTATACATAGTGGTATCTTCCACAAGGTCTCTTTCATCTACACTTAGCTTCACATTTTGCTCGAATGGAATTGAAATGGGTTTATAACCCATCATCCCATATTCAGACAATTTGTTCAAGGCATATTGGCTTTGTAATAACCATATCCGTTTCGGAGATTGGATTACATTAATGCCGAGGAAGTAACGCAATTCTCCCAAATCCTTCATCTTAAACTTTTACTTCAAAAACTTCTTCAAATCAAAGATGTTTACATCACTATCTCCTGTGATAATCAAGTTATCAAGATGATTATGACAACAATTCCATGATCTATCTTTTTCACATATAATGAAAAATCTACATTGGATGTTTGAAATCCACTTGTGACAAGATATTGACTTATCTTGTCTCACCAAGCTCTAGGTGTTTGCTTCAAGCCATACAAAGTTTTTTTCAACCTACAAACCAAATTAGGACGTGTTTGGTCCACATAACCTAGTGGTTGTTCCATGTACACTTCTTCTTGTAAATCTCCATAAAGAATAACATTTTTTACATCCATTTGATGTAACGACCATCCTTTTGATGCTGCCATAGCAATGATCGTTTTTACAATTGTCATTTTGGCAATTGGACTATAGGTCTCCTCATAATCTATGCCATAAGTTTGGGCATAACCTTTGGCCACCAATCCTGCTTTGTATCTATTTATAGATTCATCTGCATTATGCTTGATTTTGTACACCCAATTGCTTTCTTATCCTTTGGTAATGCTACCAACTCCCAAGTAACATTAGCATCCAATGCCGCCATCTCTTCATCCATGGCATTATCCCATTTAGGGTTTCCAAGTGCTTGTTCAAAACAAGTGGGTTCAACCTTTTATATGACTCTCACCATGTATGCGTAATGATGAGCTACAAAACCATCATATGTGAGTCTCTGGACAAGGTACTTGACTCATGTGGATCTTCGTATTCCATTGTTGTTGTAGGGAGTTTTCAAAGCTTCTTGGCCATCCAAACTTTAAAAGTAATAACTAAAAGGATTCTTGATTCTTCATTCATGCTCTTCTCTGAATCACTTGATTCATCATCTACAGGAGGATTCTAGATGATGTTTGAAATCTATTATTTACAATGTTTGAAGATCTTAATCTTCCTTTCCATGGAGTGCTATTGGACCCACTAATTGAGGATTCTTGTGGTCCATTAATTAATTGTGATTCTTATTCCACATTTGATGGAACATCACCATTTTTAGCCTTTCCATCTTTGGCTATCTTCAGTGGTGGGTACCAATTAACCATCTCATCAAACACAACATCTCTACTCACTTGCAATTTCCGAACGGAAGGGTTGAAGCACCTATATCCTTTTTGTTCTAAGGAATATTTAATTAAGATACACTTCACAGCTTTTGGATTTAGTTTTGATTTCTTCTCATTAGGAACATGCACATATGCAGTGTGACCAAACACTTTGAGGTGTGAGACATTTGGTTTCTTACCTGTGAATTTTTCTTCAGGTGTCATGCCATGAACTATTGCTATGGGTGTTTGATTCATGATATGGATTATAGTTGTTATCGCTTCAGCCCAAAAGTAATTTGGCAAATTCTTCTCATTCAACATGGCACGTGTTATTTTTGCAATGTGCCTGTTTTTTTTTATAGCAACTCCATTTAATTGTGAGGAGTAACTACATGAGTACTTCCTTTGAATTCCATGTTCCTTCTTGTACTCACTAAATTCATTTGAAAAGTACTTTCCCCTTCCATCGGACCTTAGGCACTTGATGGTCACACCCTTTTCCTTCTCCACCATTGCTTTGAAATTCAAAAAATGTTGAAACACTTCACCTTTGTGTTTCATGAAATAGACCCACACCTTCCTTGTGTGGTCATGAATGAAACTCAGGTAGTACTTGCATCCTTACAATGGATTCTGTTTTCGTGGTCCACACATCTGAGTGGATCATTTCCAAAGGTTTATAACTTACATGAGTTGTTTGAACTGGGAATGGATGCCTAGCTTGCTTCCCCAATTGGCATGCTTCACAAACTTCTGACATCACCTCTTTTGTTCCAAATTTGGGAAAACTTCCAACAAGATTTTGTTTCTCCATTAGTTTAAGATGTTGAAAATTAACATGGCCAACTTGTTTGTGCCAAATTCTAATGTCTCTAGCTCCTTTTCCACGTGTGAATAACATGGAATTCACCTCAGGCATGTTCACATCCGAGGTGAACATTCGTCCATTCCTTTCTCCTTTGGCAATCAATTTGCCTTGGTTTTTCATGTTTTCCACAGAACATCCATTTGGGTTAAATGTCACTTGTAAACCTTGTTCCACCATTTGGCCTACAGAGACTAGATTTTTTGTTATGGTTTAAACATGAATTACATCTTTCAAGTACTTTGTTTAACCCATTTTGCATGGATATCTTGCATGGCAGCTTGCCAATTTGTGTGATTGGATGTGCAATGTCATCACTAGTTTCCACAAAACTTGGTATCTTCAAATCCTTTGTGTCTTTAAACCATTCTCCATGACTAGTCATGTGATTTGAAGCTCTAGGATCCACATACCAAACATTATTATTTTGATACACCTCCTATCATTGAATTTGCCATGTGCGACATCAGGAACAGCTGTTCATCGCCTTGATTGCTAGTTGATGCATAATTCCCTTATTGCAACTTTCCATTTCGTGCATCATGCTCCCTTTGATAACAATTCTTTGCCATGTGCCCAGGTTTCCTATAATAATAGCGATTTGAGTCACTATTTGGTTGTTAACATTGATGATTTCCACCATGACCTCCACGACTTCCTCTTCCTCTAAAGTTTCCTTGTCCACCTCCATAAAACTGACCTTCATGTTGATGATGTCCACCATGCGAGCTTCCTTGTTGGCCTCGAAATGAGGTTTTAGCACCTCTACCTCTCCCTCTATTAAAATTTGAGTAGAAAGCACTTTCTTGCCATCCTCCATTGGATGAGGTACCAACAACTTTTATCTCTTCACTTAGAAGCAAGGTTATTAAATCTTGGAAATCGAAAAATGTTTCTAGAACTATAATTGAAGTACAAAATTGGTTATAGTCTTTTCCAAAACCATTCAAGGTCACGGCCACTAAATCTTCATCATCTACAAGGGCTCCTATAGATGCAAAAACATCTGCAAGGGTTTTCACCTTTGTAGAATAATCATTGATGTTCATTTTGTTTTTTTGTAGATTATGCAACTCTTACTTGAGCTGCATTTTGCAGGCTTGTGTATTAGTGTTATACATCTTCACTAATGTATCCCAAGCTTGCTTCGGTGATTTTGCATCTTGAATATGCACAATCATGGAGTCAGACACACTCATAGAAAACCAATATAAGACTTTTCTTACTTTTTCATGCCAAATTTTATTAGCTTGAATTTGTTGTTGTGTGGGGTTTTATGGGAGAGGAGGTTCTATTTCATCACCAGTTATGAATTCCCAATAACCTTTCCCCATCAAGAAATTCATAATCTTACATTTTCACACTTGGAAGTTGTTCTTGTTTAATTTTTCAATTACAATTTGAGAAAGACCATCCACCATCTTTCAAGGCAACACTCAATGTCATCAAGGGTTAGGATAATGTCTATTAGGTTATCAAGGTCATATGTGAGCAGTATAGTTTCGCAAAATTGTTATGACAAAAGTTTACATTGAAAAGACATCAAAACAAACATGTCACATCCTAATAGACAGTAGGAGGAAATGACAACCTTATTTTGAACCCCCCACGCAGTCATTTACATATCATTTGGATAGAATTAAATTTTGTGAACCTTGAGAGGTCCACTTGGGAATTGAAACCATAAACCAAAACAAATGAGGGTAGGAACACCAATGGTAATCAACTTGGTAATTATCCTTGTGACGTAATAATGGTTGGTGGTTTTTTGTAATGATGAACAATAAATGTGCAACGTAGGGAAACGTCATTTTATATGTCATAGTCCATCTCCACATTGAACTTCCAAGACCTCAACACTTCCATTAGTGTTATCCATATGTTCGTAAGGATTATCATTATCAAAGGTTCACTTAATTTACACATGTGATTTGCTAGTTTAGATGTTGACACATGGTTGAGAATAATTGACATAATTGTGCTTTGTGAGTCGTGTTTTGATTAGGAAGAAAGTTTACCTTTTGTTTGTAGGAGCCAAAAATCTCTTCACCTTCCATGTCGTAACCTTAGTTTTGGGCTCATTACCAAGGCAAAGGCTTGCAAAGGTGCGAGCCACAAGTGAAGCCTGGCAGTCAATTTGATGCTCCCAGGAGCGTGAAAGAGTGTGAAGGAATGAACCCCCACACCCCCAAGTGAGTCACACTTTGGGAATTGGAATCTCGATGAATTCTCAAATTTTCAAAAAGCAATTGCAATGATCAAAACCCATTAAATTAAAGAAATCCTGATATCATTGGAAATCTCTTGGAATTTTAAATGCCCAAAATGGGTTCACATGACTCATTTGGGTACATAAAACACAAGTTATGACCAAAGAAAGGTCAGAAATCAAATTGCCAATTTGACTCCCAACCATTAAAAGCCAAAAATCGCCCTAATTTCCTTGTGTTCAAGTGGTGTGCCACATATATTTGGAAAGCTCTCGACAAGGGTTATAACTTTGCTTAGACCTCATTTAAATTAGAAGTTTGCACACAAAGTTATGGGACTCCAAAGTCACAAGAGTCCCAATTTTGGGAATTTTGGGACAAAATGACATTTGGGTGTTGGTCTTGTGGCCAGGCATAGAGAATAATATTAAAGGGAAGGTGTTGGTTTCCCCCAAGTTCGGGTCGTGGTGAATCTTGTGAATCCATGTTTGCTCATGGTTCGTTCGTGCACCAAAAGTGCTTTAGCTACGCACTAACTAACTTGTTGTTTGGTTTGTGTGAGTAATCAAATTGCTTATCAATCTTCCTAGTCCCTATCCTAGAGCTCTAGCACACCCCTCTACCCTTGAAGTGTTGTGAGCTAAGGAATGCGCCCCAATTCCTTTTCCTTCTGTTGTCTTCACCTTTGCACTCGAAGTTGAATCCATTAAGGAGCTTGGGGGTGTGTCGTTCCATTTGTGCAATTATGATTTTGAAGGTGAGTCTGAGGCATATTTTAGAAATGTGTTTTCAAGTTGTTTCAAGTCACCATATTGTGTTATTTTATGCAAAGAAGTTCATCCTTATGAGGTTTTTTCCCATATTGACCACATTTCTTGAAATGATAATATAATGTCATTTGCTTGAAATTTCAAACATAATCATCAAATGTTGTAGCATATAAACGAGTTTCCTTTTTCCCCAATTCTTGAATCCATATGTTGTGTATTATATTTGACAAGTTGCACATGGGCATATCCCTAAGCTCTTCCAAAGTGAATTTCTGAAATTCAAAATTTATGTTTATAAGGACAACCTTGAATGCATTGTCTTCCCATCCTTCTAGTTCAACTTTCAGAGGATATTGCCTTCAATGATAACCCTTTTTAGATACTAAGTCGCTTCATTGCTCTACTAATAAATGTTTCTCAAGGTTCCACAATTACTATATACAATGTTTTATACCTTATAGGTCACTCCTTTGTCTTAGGTATTCTTGACACAATGCATTGTATTTTTTCGAAAGTATGAAACTATGCTGCTTCATTCAACATATATGGTTCCAAATTTTTTACATTTTTTTCTTCGTTTTATGAAATTCCAACTTGGTCTCATTGTCTATATAAGTTTCAAGTCACCATGTGATTCATGTTCATCCCCACTCTATCTATTTTTTTTGGAATTTATTTTTGCTACATATTTAAATCCTTACAACAACCATTATACCCATATTTGAATCCTGACAACTTTTTAACCAATATTGAATTTGTAAAACCAAAAAGCTTACATAAACTTTCTATGTTTATAAACAAAACAATTCAAAACAAAACAAAACAAAACATGGAATCTTGAATTATTTACCCCAAATTCATTGTTGGGGATGGTTGCCAAACAGTAAATGTTAATATTTTGTCACTGTTTTTTTTAAAAATAATTTTTATAGTGGTTCAACATATTATCATGTAGATTTTTAGAATATGTAGTATTAACCGACTACAAAAAATCAAGGAATAAGTCCAAACAAAATTCCTTCCCGAATCCATATCTACAATAATGCAATATTTATAATAATTTGAAAATAGATTTAGACTATATGGAATTGAGAAACCAAAAGAAAATAAAATGCAATGTAATAAATCAATGTTCTTATTTATCAGGACTCATATCTAGCTCCTATCATGAATTTCTATTCTTCTTCAAAAACTAATCAAAGGTTGCAATGATCACAAACCCATAACTCTTCCCATAAGTCCATATGATTTCCCACCATGCACATGAATTCAAAATATCAACCAATTTTAATCACTTAGCCTTATGTTGCCACTCCATCCTATAATGACATTTCCTTTTGTGAGCTTTGTCTAATATTGACAATATAGTCTGTCAACTATGTTGAATGGTGATGGAACAATTTTAGAACAAGTTTGGCCTTAAAATGCTTATAAAAATGAAACACAAATATAACATTCATATTTTTAGGCCTCTATGAACCCATGTTGTGATACCATATTAGATCATGACATATGAAGATATGTTTCATGTATAATGAATATTTTTAAATATATATTTATATCCAAAGAAGAGGCACCACTAAAAATTGTGTATGTGATTTAAAAGGTATATCTTTTTGGTAATGGAACAACACATTTCTATAGATCATGTGATGTTAGTTGACATGAACCACTAACTAACTACAATATGCCACTTAACCCAAACAACACCAAACATTTATAATCAAAGTTTTTGGAATAAAATCTATGATATGGTTGTCAAATGTATATTCATGAGCTCGATAAACCCCGTTCCACACTGAAGGAGGATTTTCAAGTGTAATCATTGTTTTTAAAATAACAAAACTTTTACCTTGATATTGTTTTCCAATAGGTAGTCTTGCTTTCTGAAGAAGAAAAAAAAATGTTGGAACTTGAACAACCAACACAAGATTTCAATATTGTGGGAGGAAAGTAACTACTTTCTTGTCCAAACTTCAACTTTGTGACAAGTTGTCCCAAGAAGGACATATTTCCTTCACCATTTGAAGGTGTTGCCTTCTACTGTAATTACATTCCATGTTGTTACAATTATTGTCCAACAATTATTTATCGAGGATTTTTTTTAATTTTTAAAAGTGAGAATATATTTTACATTATACATGAACGAATTACATCTACTTGCAAGTAAGAAAATAAAGGCAAATCGAAAAGAAAAATAATCACAATGCCCTTGGATTCTAGACTTAAAATATTTTTCTTTTTTATTCCAATCACCAGAGTACATAATCTCCTTACCAACTTCATTCCAAGTCGAAGAATTCATCAAGAAATAATGAAGTAATTAAATTCCTTACCACCCATTAGTTACATGCAAGGGCAATTCATTTCACTAGTAAAAATTATGGGTTTTGCAACTGTCGTTTGTAACTAAAATTTAGTTGCATGTGACACATGCAACTGCAAATTTGTGTAGTTGCATAAGACAAGTTGCACACGACATTTAGTTGCATGTGACATTTCGTATGCAACATGTATATATGGTGTTAATATACATGTTCATCCATACATACTAATCCAAATGTAGTTGCACCTTATGTGCAACTCTCCTTGCAACTACAATGTAACTAATAAAAATATGACACTTGTTTTAAAATTGGACAACTAGCTTGTTGACATGTGTCACTAATTAACTAATTTTTTGTTTTCAAAATAAAAAATTAATTGGATTAACCTCAATCATTAAAATTTATGCCATTAAGATGATGACATGTGGCACACCATGGAACGTTCATTGACCAATTGACACGTGTCCATTTTAAAACACCAATTATATGGTGACACATGAAAATTAAGGCCCATCTATTTTTAAACATTGAATAATAATATCTAAATTTTCCAATTTATGGCTAATAAAATGTTGACAAGTGTTGCCTAGTTTGTTAGGTTATTATTAAACCCTAATAGGTAAATAGGTTTACTTAGGTGTGTAAGTAGGTTGAACATAACTCAGTTTAGGCTATATATGTAAGATTAGAATAATCCGATTTTATTTTAATGATTAACCATTTCATAAAAGGCAAGTTTTTTTAATTCACTCATCCGCAATGGCATTTGATGTTTCGTTACAACACATCTATTGTTCCTACTTATATACTGAGCCAAATAAATTGGAAGCCAAAGGATATGGGATAAAAAATTCCATTGCAAACTTCAGGAACCAACTTAGTTGCACATCACATGCAACTAATGTATTAGAGTATAACAGCCAGGGGAGGGTTTTGTTGATTCTAAAGTCCAAACAAAACTTGAAGCCCTCCTCTTGCCACATCTAACACAATAAGAATTGTTAAAAATGGATTAGAAATGAGAAAGTTATGGTCCCCCAAAAGGAAAGGGGGTCAGAAATTCAAAAAAACCATTGAACACGACAAAGGTGGATTTTTAAACACCCAGAAATTTCCTTTTATATTGGTTTTTTTGCTATTAAAGGAGCAATATGATTTGTAACACTTTAGTTGGCGCTCCTATAGCACTTTAAATCAGTTAAAATGAATAAGAAATAAGAAAGTTATGAGGTTTGAAAGTAGGACGGGTCCAAAGAAAAGAAAAAACCACGTTTTGTAACTTGGAAAAGTATATATTTTTCTTATTTTTCATGTTTTTCTTCTTGTTAATTTTCATTACTCCTTGTCTTTTGCACTTCAAAAATGATTATAGGATTTTTTAATAATTATAATATTATTTAATGAAAATATGATTTTAACATTATTATCTAGTTTAAGCTAGTAATTAACTTAAAATGTTTTTGTACTTGTAGGTTGATTTGTGTAGCCTATTTACATTAATATACATAAATAATAAAATTTATTATAATACCTATTGAATGTATATATAATTGATTATCATTGTAATTATAATAAACATTTAATTGATAATTATGAACATTTATAATAAATTTTAATATTATCATATTAATCGATTCTAAATAATTTTTTCTTCAATCAAATTTACATTTTCTGAAAAATATTTCAACTAAAATAAAATATAAAAGTTTTACTTGCCAAAACAAATATTTAAATATATTTGACAAATATAATTTAAAAAATTGCAATATATATTTAAACCATGGTTTAGTTTAACATAATTTTGTTTAGCCATAATTAATTTACCCTAACTTAATTTAAACATTGTTGGTTTTAGCCTAATTTAATTTAGCCATAAATATTTTAACCTAGTTTAATTTAGCCATGATTGGTTTAACCTAATTTAATTTAGCCATGTTTATTTCATGTTAAATTAATTTGGCTTAATTTAATTTAGCCGTAATTAGTATATTTTAATTTAATTTAACCATAAATAATTTATCTTAATTTAATTTAGCCATAATTACTTTTTCCTAACTTAATTTAGCCATATTTAATTTAGCCATAATTTATATATTATATAATATTTCATTCATAATAATTTAACCTAATTTAATTTAACCATAATTTTTTTTGCCTAATTTAATTTAGCCATGTTTAATTTACCATAATTAATTTAACCATAATTAGTTTAACCTAATTAATTTAGCCATGGTTAATTATAATGTAATTTAATTTAGCCATAAATAATTTAACCTAATAAAAATAGGCATGGTTAGTTTAATTTTTTTGTTTATTTAGCCTAGGTTAATTTAACTACGATTATTTTAACCTAGGTTAATTTAAGTTAGCCTAAGTTAGCATGGGGTTAACCTTAATATTAAAAGCTAATAATATTATTTTACATAGCCTATGTAGACATATTAAGTATAATAATTTAAGTATGTATAAGCTTAGACCATTATTTTTATGACATGTGTCCATGTTGTACACGTTTAGTTGCACGTTAGTTGCACACACAACCGTATGGTTGAAAAATTATACAATATCAAATTTATAGTTGCAAACATCACCAAGATAGTTGCAAATGACAACTAGTTGCATGATAGTTGCAAATGATAACTAGTTGCATGCTAGTTGCAAATGACAATAGTTGCATGCTAGTTGCATAGTGACTAGTTGCAAAAAATAAAATTTCTAGTAGTCTTTTCTCTTACAAAATAAGGAGCTCATTCAAATCTCCTCCACAAGTCCTTAGATAATGATTTGCCATTTGCAAATCATGTTATTATCAAAAAATAATGAATCCAATAACTTCATCCACTAATAACTTGGAGAGAATAAGTCTACACATACCATTAGTAACTGGATTAGTTATTAATAGGCCCTCCAAGTAAATTACATAGACTAGGAAACTTAAATAATCACCCACAATCTAGTGGATTGCTATTAGGAGGTTTTTGGTATTCAATTTGTTGGATTGATTCCATTCACAAGGACACCAATGATAAGGTTATTGTTCATGTTTTGTGTGGACTTGCTATTTACATTGTCCACAGTGATTTTGCAAATGACAATATATACAAATGTTATTCCAATTATAAAAACATCCACCCTTAACATCCATGTGGACTTTTTTTTCATTTTGGATGAGGTAACTAACATTCATATTTATCTATTTCCATCCCGTTATTTAGTACATCTTATGTCATTGTTGTTACATGACAATAATTTTCTTATGTATCAACATTCATTATTTGATATTAACCTTAATTACCCAATGCAAATAGTTGCATAAATAAAGAAAACAAAACAACTTAAAAATACACTGTATTGATATTTTGGCATGCTTTCATTGATATTAAAAAAACATTTGCCACTAATTTCCAAAATGACCTTGGTGTGTTGTTGATTATTAGTTGCATGCAAGAAGAGCTTCTAACTCAAGACTTTAGTTATGGTATACCTATGTGATATCCTAGGTTAATCTTTATAAAAAATTTGGATTGAAAAATCATTGGAATAGATGAAAAACTGAGATTTTTGGTGCCCCCAACACATAAGGCCCACATGATATAAGGGAAAATAATTGCAATATACTTGTAAGGAAGATGTCTTTAGTTGCCATAACTATTTGTTTAGTTAGCATCAAAGTCTTAAAGATGGAATGTGCTTTGTGTTAATGAGTAGATGACTACTAGAGGTTATGGAATGTTCCAAGATTTGGGGTGGCATGTGATTAAATAAATAGATACACCCATCAAGCATTAATTTGTTACATAAGAAATCTGACATTTCATGCACCTTGATGCCAAGGACTTTTAGTTCTTCAATTGACCATCACATTGATAATCAAATGTTATAACACATGTTTTCATCATGACGTATCAGTACCATGCATTGTTTGTGTTTAGGGGCAATTTTGTTTCTTGGGTGCAAAACAAATGTTTTTGGGGGTTTTGATCACCAAATTTCAAAAAAATTTATTAAATTTTTCCTTGGTCTGGATTATACATTAGGTTATAATAATTAGCCAACAATATACAAGAATGCTTCAATTAAATGTCTTTTAATTTGGCAAATTGTATATAACCAAATAATGTTAAATTATTTTAAAGATGATCACAATTGGTACCATATACTCACACACCTCCAATTCAACCTCATGTACTTCTAATATTTTCATTTTTCAAAGATTAAAAAGGATTGTACAAAACTCTTCAAATCTTCCAACTAATAAAAGATTTGGAAGCTTTTGAAGTCTAGATAAGTATAAAAGAGGGTGTGTTTATTACCATAGTGAGGGAAATGATGACCATTAAATATAGTACATGTACAAGTTACAAAACAATATACGTTTATGGTCATAATAGCTGTGAATGTGCATTTGGGTGAGTGCTAGTTGCCACAAATGTACAACTAAACATTTATTTTTAAAAATGAAAAAAAAATGCAACTACACAACAATATTTTAAAATTTTTGAATTCTACTGTGCTTGAAGGAAAAATAATTTAAGACGTATAATAATAAAATAAATCATTGAAAATAAATTAAAATTGTGTGACCAAAAACAAACAAATAAAAAATGGATGAAAAACATGTAATGTACATGTTTTGAGCTTAGATTTTCACATTAGGCAACCCAAACAATGGTCAGGACAATGATTCACATCAAAAGGTAATCAAATATAAAATTACACATAGTTCATGCAAACCATGGTTTTATTTCAAGCTTTTGATATAAAAATTTTGGTTAAATATTTTTCCAATAAAATTAAAAGATAAAAAGGATGATTTTTTTTTAAAAACAAAAAAACTAATACATACTATGAAGAAATGGAAACAAGAATTTTTAAAATATTATTTTCTTCATAAAAATGCCATTTATGGGACCATCTTTAAGTCTCATGTAGAAGAGGTCATAAAATTGTGCAGTCCAATCTAAGTATTTACCTATAACTACCCACATATATTAGGTATTGTAACGCGAAAGTAGGTTGTCAAGCCAGTGTGAACACTAGGCTGATCTTGGGTTCTAAATCTGATTGATTTAGCCGTCTTGTTGTGACGGCGCCCCATGACTACTACATGGAGTGCATGGTTGTCCTCTCTCTGGATATGTGTGCTGTAAGTGACGATGGAGAAGGCGGTTGATATTGATGATGGAGGATGGAGCCGAATTGATGAAGGAAACAAGCGGTGACGGCTAACGGTGGGAGCTGGATAGAACGAAGTGGCTGGATTCAGAAAGCCAACGGAGATTGGTGAGCTTTTGGTGTGTCGCTGAGGAGGTGAGGAGATCTTTTTGGGACTACAAATGCGATTTAGAGGTAGGAAAGTAAGGACAATTTTGGTTAGAGGAGAAAGATCAAGAAGTTAGACTTAGAATAGGACAATAATTCTAAGCAAAAAAGATCAATTGATCTCAAGAAGTGGGAGAGAAAAAGATTGGCAGTCGAGGGACATAGCGAGGAGGAGCTCTGTAGTGTGGAGTCCTAGGTTGAATGCCAAAACTTTCCGCTGCGCCTGTTGATTAGTCTAGTTGCTGCTACAGAGGAATTCGAGAGAAAGAGAGAGACACCGAGGGAGACTAAATAGCACCGGATCTGGTGTTTTTGTGAACATCTTTGATGGAAAGCAGTGCTTGTGCTTTCGGGGAATGTACATAATCTGCAATATGATGAAAGAGTTTCCTCGGATGAGATTAGTGTGAATGAGCATGACAACAGAAAAATTCTGTGAGGTTTGCCGAGTTGGTGTGTTTGTGCACTTTCGAACTGGAGTGGGTAGGCGAAAGAGTCAGCAAGCAGTTCGAGTGTTAGAGAGAATTGGATGTTTGTATGTGTGAGAATGAGTGGGAAAGCATGGACGCCTAAGTTCGTTGAAGTCAGTCCATGTGCTGTGTGTTTTTGGACCCTCTTTTTTTGGTTACAATATGACCATCTACAACTCATGCAACTGCATCATATTCACAACATCAAACTTGAAATGCTTCCCATTCCTTCCCATATAATGTTTATGCAACGAGGATGCTAATGCAACTCTAGTTGTCCACTTTTCCTTTAATTTAGTTACACAATTATAATACCATGTAGAATTTCACATATGTGACTACGACACCAACATATATTGGTTTAAAAATATAATCCAAGGCTTGTAATTCTTATTATTAGATGTTAAATTAACACACTATTGTAGGTGTTGGTGCACAAACTTTCCCTAACAAAAAGACAAGAACTCATGGTTGTTGGATTAATGTGAATATAGATTACATCAGATGTCTAATGCAAGCACATTTACGAGGAAAGTGAAGGGGTCCCTACTAGGTTTTTGGGGGAATGTTTTTTTTTCTTTCTTGGACTAGGCAAATCAAAAGAAATTCCTTACCTAGAGCCTTAGATAGAGAGGTACTTGACACTAAGAAGGGAGTCCCCACTTCGTGCAAGCTTTTAGTTTGCTCATTAAGAATATCCCCAACAATGCTTTGTATGTATTGATGCCTACCAAAAACATGTGTGAATGTACCTAAATTAGAACCATTTATTTGATTGTTGTGATGGGTCTTCTTGAAGGTCAATCACAAAGAACTAAAGTGGAGACATTCTCAAGATTCAAAAAGTAGAACTAAAGTGAATGTATTGTACTTAAGGCCACTTCACACTTGTTGATATGTTGTCATTAACAAGGGAAAATGTTAATTAATTAGTAAATTCTGAAATTTACTAACTCCATTAACCTATTATTCATTTGTTTGTTTACTACTCATATTCACATATGGTGTTCCAATTTATGTAAATATTGTTATCATTATGAAAAAATTTATAGTTGTTCAAGGTTGCATCAAAAGGTTAAGCCTATTATCTGTCACTATGTATAGTGTTCCACCTTCTAAAATCCAATCAACATTATACAATTTTTATTTAAGATGTTTTTAATGATGCAAAAGATTTAGCTTAATATGGCTATTAAAAGATAAGAAGTACAAATCAATGATTATCCTTCAATATACCTGGCTGTATTTTGAAAACCAATAAAATTTAATCTCACCATTTTTCATTTTTTCATTTTTTCACTTCCAATGATTGAAAACCTCCAAAATCACAAGTTTATTTAAATTTTTTTCCAAAAAACAAATGGTAGTTGATGATGAAGTTGCATGCCCAAAAGCTCCAAAGCCCAAATGTTTCATCATCACTATGTATGCATGCTCTTGTTCTTGAATTGTATTCACACAGTCATTGTAGGAGGGCAAGCTTCATTTTCAATTCTTGTTCTGACTTCTAATATTATAGGACTTTACTTTTGGTTTTGTTGCAATGTGTCATTTGAGGTTCTTTATTTGTTGTTGTTCTTTCAATTGGTTGTGCAGGTATAGGATTAGATTAAACATGGCTATGGCACAGAAGTTGAACTTCGCAACTTTTCTTTCTAGATGATAATATGCATTTAAAAAAAATCAATACACAATTATTTGATTCTTCATTTGTTTTAAATGTGATGTGTCTATGAATTCTTGGGGAGTTGGGAACTTGGTGAGGTTAAAGCCAAATTGACCACATGATATTCCCATTTTTTATTGACACAATACAATGAAAATCATTGGAGAAACATTTTCATGTGAATAGAAGGTTGGTACAACATCCAACATCAAAATTAAAGTTGATGATGGAAAAGTATAATATGAAGTTTTGATTTGTAGTGCCTACGAATAATCATGTGGCTAGTAGCTTGTACAAGTTGGTTCATGCATTTCAATACCTACATTATTTTGAGCTTTTTGTAATAAAAAAACTACTATGCATTTGGTGTTGTATGAATTTGTTTCTATTGTGAATGCAATGTTGAAACTTCAAATCAAATAACATGAAGGGAGTGATTTCATCGAAGTTATGGCTAGATTCAAAGAACTTTGTGGCTTGTCATTAATCCATAACATTATTGATGTAACATTGATCCATTTGCAAAAGCCAAAGGGTGAAATTCTTGTTGAGATGATTATTATTCATTCAAATCCAAAGGTTACAACTTTTAGATCCAAGCAGTGGTTGCTCACCATAAGAGTTTTCATGACATCTTTGTTAACATTCCCGGCTTGGTGAATAACGTTCAAATCTTGAAAATAATTTCCATGTATCATTGGGAAATTAATGGAACTTGTTTGCAACTAAACATAAATTAGAAAGGGACCAAGACATACATCCTTGGTGACAAGGGATATCCCATTTTGCCTTGGTTGATGGTACTTCACAAGCAAATTGATGTTAGGCACATAGTTCTTGAAGCATTGTTAAATCAATAATTGTTTTGTGGCAAAAGCATTGTGGAGAATGTTTTTTGGGATTTTGAAGCAAATGTTCATGGAATTGTTACTCAAGATGAACCTAGATATTCTTTTTTGACTTAATGTTGTCATTTATTACTACATGTTACATAATTTGATAATGAATGGTAAGGATAAAGATATAGATATTATAATGGCCCAATTGGAGTTTGAAAATGATTAGTTAGGTGCAAGGATGAAAGATGAATCATAAGTAGGCATTAAAGTTGAAACTGAATATGTACATTTACAAATCAATGAAATGTTTGAAATTGCACAAATAATTCAACTATAATAGTATTTAAAAAATCATGGGCTTCAAATTTGAAAGCATTGAGCAATGGTAGGTTCTATTGTTGTTTAAAATGCACATGCAAGCAAGCTATATCAACATTATCAAATAGAAATAATCAAGTATGATTTCAAATTTTCAAAATCTTTTTCATGTTCATCATTAAATTATATCTTTCATTTTTTCAATTTTTTTCATTAGCATTATCATCTATGTTTACATTTGGACTTGCTGCATCATCAACTATATTTACATTTGGATTTGCTACATTTGAATTTAATAAAAAATAAACAATAGTTCCACCAGTGTAAGCTTTTCAACAATTTTGTAATTCATGAAAACATGACATAATGCCACATTCATACTTGTGTGAAGACATAACCAAATTTTATTTGTGCAATGCACTTTCATGTTTATGCTCTTTGAGTATTTTGGTTGTTCCTTAGTAGTTTGATGATGGAATTTGTCGCAATGTTTCTCAATCTCCAATTGAGTGAATCCATCCATTCCATACTGTCAACTGCGATTTTGTTGTTCTCATCTACAACTTCAAGCACATTGGGAAAAACATTTGACCATTTGAGTATTATGCTTGTGTTTCCAAAAGCTATCAAAGTTATTAGATTGCTTGTAGGTGTCAATGGAATGTTTGCAAGATTCACAAAATTATATCATTGATTGCATTGGCTTGATTACAATAATTCATCCAAGTTAATGAATTTTGGCTAACTCCCTTACATTATGTGAACCCTTGCTCACCACCATCATTCTCCAAGGCTTCATTATTGGTTATTTTTTAAATTATTAATAGTTTAAGATAGGTAAGGGTTGCATTGAGAAAATTTTAGCCCATATAATCTTTTCAAGTTGGTTAAAGCTTATTAATTCAACTTTTGATAATTATGTAATTTTAGAGTTGGATAGCCTTAATTATAGTATAGGATGTAGGGTGTTCCATCATATTGCATCTTTAAGCTAATAGGTTCATTTACACATGTCCACATTGGTCAAATTTAGTTAAGCCTTGAATCATTGAAGTTGAGTTAATTATTACGTGGGTCATTCACTTTGAAAGTTGAACATTATAGTATTGTGTATGTTTATGGGTATTAACCTTCAATGTTGGCATTTTGAAGTACAGTTCCAATGGTTCAAGTATGTAATCTATTTGAAGCATAAAAATCGAAACATATGCATGTTTTGGGCAAACTACAACAATAGGTGTCCATGTACACTAATTGATTTCACTAGATTTTGAATGAATTCACTAGTTTTAGTAAATGGGGACTAGTTGGAAAGTAGTGAATTCACTAGTCTAATGAACAAGGACTAGTAAACTACACCCACATTTTGTAATAAGATAAGTAAAATGAGATAATTAGTGAACCACTTAGTTCTATGGGTCATCATCAAGATGGCAAAAGACTTGAAGAACTCAATAAGAGGTTTATTTGATAATGCATGAATATAACATGATATCATAGTTGGACAAAATGCTCAAGCAAATAGATAGGTAACATGAACTTTTCCGCATGTTATTACAAATTCCTATAAGGGATACAATGCCATGACCATCATGTCCTTAAATCATAACCTAGCAAATACTCATTTTATTTGCAAGAACCTCAAAATAAGATTGATAATGTGTGCGAATAGTTTTGATTTATAATCAGCCAAAATCTATAACAATGGACCTTGCACCATCGATAGTGGCCTAATCTAGGTTTTGCATACCACACTAGAACATTGGCTTCATCCCCTTGGTAAACACTTTCATATAAAATCTCTAATTCACCATCTACAACAAGTTTGATTTCTAGCACCAAAACCAAAGAATGTGCATTGGCACCCATGGTTTGGTGATGCACTCAAATTCTAGTCAAAAGCACATTCTTCTTTTGATAGTTTTTCATGCTCAATCAATTGTGTCAAATTCAAGTCAAGAGGCGATTCATGCCCTTTGTCATTCAATAATGTTGGTCAAGGTTCATGCCCTTTGACATTGCTTGCCATGCTAACAAACTAATTATTCCATGAAATTTTGTTTCTTTAAATATAGTTGTGATTAAGGTTAGAAGGTTTGGTTGATGGCCGCAATAATGGTAACCAAGCAAAATGCCTAGTTATGACAAAATTGATGAAAAACTTAGATTGAATGGTAGATTGGGTGTGATGGAAATCTTGTGGTAGGAAACGTATCTTCCAACTTGACTATGTATTACATAAATAAGTAGTACATGGGAGATAATAGTAGTGTGTGAAAAATAAATGAATAGAACATGGGTTGAAAGGAAGGTCAATAGTGTTATAGAGTTGACTTAGCTAAAGAAGAACCAAAAGATGTTTGTTTTTTACTATCGAAAAACAATCCTACATGTTTGTTACTTTACAAAAATTAGGATGAAAAATTAAGATGTTGGGGCCAAACGGATATAATTGGCAATGATCAAACTCGAGACCCATCAATATAACCAAGGTAAGGAAAAAGATGGATCCTCCAAATTCATCGGTCATGAAAATTATTATCTTATTTTGAATGGACGATTGAAACCTTTTTAGCATTCTCATTGGGCACAAAAAATTTCATTATAACCATCATTGGAGACTAAAATCATCTTCAAGTCCCATTGGTCCATGAAAGGAAAGGAGGCCATTGATTGGAAGGAGGGATTTTCACAAACTCTCATTGGCCAAGGGAAAACAAGTTGAAGGAGGGGTTTTATGGGTGGCTCCTTGAATATATGATTTCTTGTTTATGTTGAAGGAGAAGGACTTGTGATTTGGAGAGGAGTTTTGATGGAAAGGAGGTGCTAGATTGAAGAGGAGAAAGAAATGTAATGATAGAACAATTTTTTTCTTCCTTGAAGGTAGTTTTTGAACTTTTTGTTTTAAATTCAAGATCTCTTGATTGCAGTAATGGATTAGTTTAGAAATTGACATAATGTTAGATTAATACTTAAGGCATCTTCACACAAAAATTCAACTTTATCGAACTTTTTATTGGAAAGATATAATTGTTGGAAGTATAGGGGGTCTACTGTGAATTTAGTTTATATTTAGTAACTTCGGGGTTAGATGTTCCAATCACCACTATGGTACAAATGTTGAAATTAGTGAACAGAAACACCTAATCTTTAGTTTTCTAACAAGCCTATTCTTGATGATTTTGGATGGGTGAAGGGGAGTCAACGTTCATTGGAAATAAAGGACTCAACTTGATTTATCACAACAAATTGCAAATGGTGAACTTTTCCTTGGCTTTATTTAAATTGTTCTTTTGTGGTAATCTTAGTTCATATCATTGTGAATGTATGCTTTTACTTTCTTATTAAAATCATTGGATTACAAATGCAACCTAATGATTCATTGGATATCAATCATTTAACCATAGTCCATTGTGAACCCATTGTGAGGTATTTTTAGGCCTAAAAAGAGGGCGTGTAAATCACTCACACACTCCATTTGCATTTGCAGTTTCATTTCCTTGATCTTTAAAGAAATAACCATTTAAAAAAAACTTTTGCACAATAGATGTTTAAAGTGCAACAAAATCTTGATCTAGATCTAACCCCTACATTCAATGGGAATGTAAATTGCATCTCCTTTAGCATGAACATTTATGATGTGTGCATGTGCATTTATCATCCTTTTTTCCTTGGAATGCTTGAATTGCTTCATAGAATTCATGGTTGAATTGTTTAGGAAGATGATGATAGTTGCATTCTTCTGTTTTGAAATCCCAAAATTGAATCTGATGGCTAGTCCCTATGTGATAATTTGCAACTTTTTGTAGTTGAAATTCAAGCCGTTCCATTTATCTTTGCACATTTTCTTGTTGTGAAGGACTTTCAACTTTGTGATCTTTTGCAATTCATCAACCATTTATCCCACTTTTGTGTGGCAAGTATCGTGCGAGAGTGAGGATCGACCAATTTTTTCAAAGCAATGTGCTCCCATATTTTGCATCAAATCAAAACTAAAACTTTAGACTATTACTTTGTCGTTGGTGAAAAGGTCCAAGATCTATGTTTGGTGTTGCTATTGGTCTTGTGTTTGCTTTCAATGTTGTAATTGTTACTCTTATATGTGATGCTTCTTGTGATGTTGCATGTGTTCCCAATGTTGCAAATGCTTTCAATTACATTTGATGAGACGGTCTCCCCCTTCCCCTTTTTCTCCCTCTCCTTGATCTTGCATAATTTTGCAATTGATGATCTTCCATCACTACATTAGCTTTAAAGATTTGCAACAAAGGTCAACAATGATGGAATCAAGTGCATGCAATGGAATCAAACATGTGTAATGGAGTTGTGCAAGAGGATGGAGGGGAACTTCCAATGGTTTAGTAAGCTATTATCCTAGGTTTCATATTGGTTACTTGCCAATCATGATTTAAACATTGGGAATCTTTAAACCAGGGTATGCAACAAGACCTAAAGTGGCAACCAAGGAGTACTTGGTGTTGTTGAATTTGGGCAACTTTATATTTGTCTGCAGCTGGTTTCCCCTTGTACCTGGTACAACACTCAAGTGATGGGCTTGTATTGTTTTGTGTTAATAACGAGCACACTACTGAATGGTGAAAATGGTGTCTGTTTCTTCAACCATTGTCAAATGTAGGGGGCCAACATCTGGTTCCCTATTGCATGTTCAATGATCTGCTCAGTGGATCAACTTTGGGGCAAATATCAAGTACCCTAATATATTGTCATGTTGTCTTTCGTCGCCTTTGGGCATTCCTATTGGTTGAGGTCTTTGCTCCACTCTTCCTTCAATTGCAATTTGCCAAGTTTGATAAGTTGCAACTTGTAACTGAACCACCATGGGTGATTCTTCACAATTATGGAAATTCCCTATGACCTATCTAAATTTTGGCCACTGGCATTCTTCTCTAGGAGGTACTTGAATCAATCCCTATTGTAATAAGTACAAGATTAGGGATCCTTGCCAGTCATGCATCTACTTTAAATTGCGAGTTATGTAATAATGTCCACCAAGTTTAACTATGTCTTCTTAGTACTTATAAGTACTAAGAAGACATGGAGCTCCAAATTTAAGTCCATGTTGGTCACCTTGGAACCAATAGGGCCCACTTGGAACTCTGAGGGCCCTTAATGATCCCTAACGACTACCCACAACATCTAGGTGTACCTTAGAGCAGAGCCAGCCACACCCAATTTGTGAGCTTCTAAAGTATTAGCACATCCAAATAGCAAGCAAGTTGTTTCCCCATCCCCACCCAAAACCATGAAATCTCAAATAATGTAAAGTGATGATTAATTAAATGTCACCACATGAGTCAATCATTGTGATCAACCAATCAAACCAAACCATCCTACTTAGTTAATAAGTATTTCAAACTTATCCTATCTTTATATATATTACCCAACTAATATATCATTGAGCTTTACCTTTACACATGGGAGTGCAATTTCTTTAAAACAATTAAACAAAGTTCATCTGCCAAAATCATTATCCAACACATATGTTTTTGGCATGCATGTGATTCAAAGAAAACACTCGCGCCTACCTTGAGTAGCATTGATCACAACCTCTTGGATTTAGTTCAAAACAAGAACTACTACTAGTACTAGATCATCCCTACAAGGTGAACAATTGAAAACCTTTGCTGGAAAACCCATGGTGATAGTTGTTCCAAAGAGATTTATAGCATAGCACATCTGCATACATTAGTTCCAGAACTGTTCAAAATATGGTGATTAACTATTGACTATATCTGTTTTTAGCTTTTAAAATTTCCATGACATATCATGACACAAGCTTTTAACCATGACATTCACCCTAAAACCTTAAAACAAGAGTGTATGCAATATATCTACTTACTGTTGGTAGTAATTCTTCTACTGTGGCTTATTAACAAAACAAATTGCTCTCATGCTCAACTAATATTCTTAGGTCGTGGACCTTTCGTGCTCATCAAAATCAAGATCATGCAAATTGCTGGACAAACTTTAGTTGTCTCACCTGGGCTCTGGCCCTAGGTCTTATTGTCATTAACTGGATGCCTGGTCATGTTTTTTGTTTTGCAAAAGTTGAGGATCTTAATGTTTGGACGAGCTGCTCTTTGAGCTCCAGAAGCCTCGAATGTTGCAAATCTGAGGCTCAAATCATGCCATGCTTTTGAATCATGACTGGGTTTATTATAGAGATTCGCATCAGAGGGTGAGAGACCAATAAGTGTCCCCCTCTTGCCCTACCCCGTTGTTGCACATTGGGCACATGATATCAATGACATATGCCTCTGAAGGCCCACCCAAGTTTCAAGGTTTTTCCATGATGGGACTGGATTTACAGACTTGTGAAGGATAAATGCTCACGAATTTAGATGAGTTGGGTGGGTGGCTTGGATTGTTGCCACCATCATTCAACCAAACATATTCTCATCAACAAAATGCTACTTGGTGGTGATTCTGATTATGATGTCAAGCTAGTGATCTCAGGGATCAAAAATGATGCACCTGATTGAGCACAGACATGTGTCACAAAAACTGCAATGATTTCGAAACTGGAAAGATTTGAAGGAACCTGAGACTCAGCACTTGTAAGATCATCTGGCAAAACATCGTGTCAAGTGTTAGGTTAAGTGGCCAATCTTCGGTTTACATGAAAAACTTCAAACATGCCTAATCATTGTGCAAAGAATGGGAAGGGCAAAAAAAGTGTTTCCTTGACAGTCTTTACAATTAGGGAACATGTTGTGTAATCGATAGACATATCTGTGAAGTACTGGAAACTGTGGACGAGATGAGAAGTCAGGATGAAAACAGTACATGTCTTAATTAAAAAGATACAGGGTACCAAACTAGTTTTTATCATCTAAATGGGTCTGCAAGGGAGTTTCAACCCCAGTTTTGGATTTGCCTTTACCTGCTCCTTCACTGCTGGCTCATATTCTTCATTAAATCAGCCTCGTCCGAATATAAGATCCTGCAAATCTTCTGAACTGATACCCAGTTTCATGAAACAATACCTGATTTTGCTCAGTTTTAGGACCACACTCAAATTGGGGGATGAAACAGTGATTAGAGCTTCGAACTATTGCCACTTTACAGATCACTCTAATAACTGCATTACTTCCAAATGCATTCCTTCCCCTCAGTTACTGATATCTGTGCGACTGGAACGTAGTTCAGCACAGTAAGTACTCTATTTTTCTTTTAAATTTCTCAGCTCGGCATGGTTTAGATCAGCTTGGATCAGTCCAATTTTGCCATCAATCTGTGAACTGTATTTTATTATGCTCTAATTATTCCTGACTTATTCCTCTCATGTGACTAGTGGGATGCTTGGAATTTGAGGTAGATATAGGCCGTGCATCTTTTGGACTTTTAAGCAGCATGTAATATTTGTATATAAGTAATACCGTTATGGTAGAAGAACAACCTGACAGACTCTTTCCAACTCGCCTTGAAACAAAAGCATTTTCAATAGGAAACTGGGTCTTGAACAGAAGAGATCAATGCAACTTTGGAGGACACATGTCCCCTGTTCCAAACAAACCCAAACCAAAATTGGTGTAAAATTCCTCACATAACAGCTAAATGCACTATCAGATCTAATGTTGGATGATTTGGCTGACTGCATAGCTTTTCTAAATGGAGCTTGATATTAAAGTTTATACAAGGATTCTCTCCCAAACTCAATCGGAATCGTGATCTTCTTCTAGCAGAAATATAATAAAATGGGGTTCACAATCTGGTAAAAAATTGTCACCCAATGAAGTTGGCAATTGTCTTTTTAACCTTGAAAGTAAAGTGTATTTACTTCATCTGGCACATATGACCAGTAATTAGGTCTACAAAAGCCAATTGTAGACAAAAATTTAATGCAGAAAACTTGTGTGTCTAAATCTTGAAGGGGCCATATAAATTGCCATTGTTGTGAAACTGTCATGAATCACAATACTCTTGTTTGATTGGTTTGTATGCCCAGCATAACCCTATCCTAAATACTTGCAAAACGGTTATAGCAATGAGACAAGCTTGACTGAGTCAGTGGTCCTTGGAAAGGTTACGGAATGTTGAGAGTCCCCATATGTAAGGGGAAAAAATGGTTTTGTTGCTAGGACTTCAAAAACACAACTCAAGGTTGAAACTTTGAAACTATGGTCTCTCTGTCCAATGTCAGTCACCTATTTGATCCCTTGATGCGATGGGAGGGGGGCGGCTGTACTTAGCCTAACACACAACAACAAGAATACCTGATACAGGAGAAGGTTCAGCCTGACCTCATGGAGTGGGATTTTGAAACGGATACAATCTGGAGTGAGAAGTTGACTGTGGTTCTACTGAGGTACTACTACACAAAAGTTATTCAGGCCACCATAAAGAAAGCTGCCATTGATCTTACTTACTTACTTACAATTTAGCGTCATTAAGTGGGCCAAACAGCACCCGGGCCAGAGCCCAATTGACATTAAGTCTAATAAAGCAATTCAGATCTAACCGTCTGACATTGCACTAAGAATCTAGCAAGGATGCCTTGCTGCTGACAATTCAGCAACTTAGCCAAAGGTGTGATGGCAGTTAGTGGCAATGAACCTCTAAACCTCTCTCGAACACTTTGATAGGTAGGGCAAACCAATAAGAAGTGGTCCTCATCCTCAACCGCACCCAAGTTGCACAATTTGCAGTAACATTGCTGCACCGGCACCTTCATTAGCTTGACTTGCCTTCCTAGCTCAATCTGCAGCTTGTGATTTACACAACGAAAACGTGCCAAGCTTCTCCTAAGCTATGCATTGTTTACCCTGGAGAGGTATTCTTTGTAGCCATAATGTGTTGAGCTATTCAACCCCAAATAGGCTCTCACCCTGCTGGAGTTAGCTGCAGCCACTTGATGGTGTGCAATGTATTGCCTTTCAGCCAACTGCTTGAAGTGAGCACATGGTGGCAGCTGATCGCTATCGATGCACAAATTGTATGTTGATAGTCGTTCATCTACTAGTGCTAGCCAACAAGCAGGCAATCTGCTCTTTCTACCCATAGCACTCTGGTTCCCGAGTAAGACTTTTCGCCTGGCTGCAAGCAACTGCAGCTATACATCATAAGCTAGCCTGAGCATGCGATCTGAGTCAACTTCAGAACTTACACGTGAGAAAACGCATGGTCTGTTGCCACCAAAATATGTCTAGGGGAAACCTGCGAAACTCTGCCAGCACGACGTAACTAGATGTCGTGCTGTTAACCCCAGCAATGATTTCAGAAAAAGTTCGATGAACCACCTCTAACTGTTCGCATGCCATGTGGTCTGACCATACTTCACACCCATAGCTAAGCATTGATTTGACTAATGCATCAAACAGCTGACATTGCAATGTTGGGTCAAAGATGCGCAGCTCTGCGCATCTACGCTGTAATGCAAAAACTGCCTTTTTCCCTGACATTGCTAATCGTTGTATTGCAGCTTGCATACCTTTTGTGCCATGCAATTCAACACCTAGATACTTGAAAAAGTTTAGTTGTTCTATAGCTTCGCCCTCATACTAAAAAGCTTGACACACAAATTTGCGTGCTTCAAACACAACAACCTTGGTTTTCTTGACATTCACAGTCAATTGACGCTCACAACAAAAAGCTTGCAAGACATCCAGTTACTTCTGCAATCTAGCAGGAGTGTGTGACATGAGAGCTAAATCATCTGCATACAAAAGCAAGCGAACAGCTAACTGGCCCAACATTGGTGGTGCGTCACCCTCCAAAGCATTCAGTTGTTTCTCTAAGTCATCTATGAAGAGGCCAAACAAGAGCGGGCTGAGGGGGCATCCTTGCTTCACTCCGATGCGGCAAAGGAAAGTGGGCGTGAGCCCTTCCTTTGGATGGTGCAGGCAGGCCTGGTCTTGACGGTACATGGAGTGCAAGCACTGCAATATCAACACCTCTAATGATGCCAAGTCCCTTTAACACCTGCCACAATAGGTCCCTTGGTACTACTATATCAAAGGCTTTTTTGAAGTTCACAAAACAAATGTATAGCTTCTTTTTCTGAAATCTGGCTTGTTCGGTCAAAGTGCGAAGAATAAACAAGTTATCTGTGATCGACACCCCAACCTTCTACCCCAAAAAATGGCCAAGTACAATGCAAAGTTATTCAGAGCACCATAGAGAAAGTTGCCATTGATTTGAACACCCAAAGTTTTTACAACCACCCAAAAAATAAAATCCTACTTTGCTAAGGACTAATAGCTGCCAAACCTGATTTATATGATTGCACATGGACACTATACATGCTACAAATGTCCTTCACTATATCCAAAATGGGCACCAATTCACATATGAATTTTATACACTGTAGGTAGTGGGGCTGGTTACTTGTCCCGACAAATGACAATGATCCCCTATTTCAGAATATTGGAATTTTAAAAAAAAAATCTCCTCTGATTGCAACAATGATGACTAAGCATTTTTTAAAAGTATTACTTGAGTATTGAAACATTCTTTTCAGCAAGAAGAAGGTCGTGGTGGGGATTTTCACGTATGGCTATGTAGTAGTAAATAAGCACCCAGAAACCTTAGTTTCCAATATTACCCTGGCCAACCCAAGTGCCTATAGCTGGCTGGGCAAGGGTCTGTGCCACTGTTTTTTCTAGCATAACAGATTTCTGGAGCTTATCTGTTGCTGTTGGTGAGCCGGGCTGATAACATGCCAGCTAGTATAGGGATCTGTTGCCATTTTGAGTCCTGATTTTGTAACATAAATGTCCTGGAGAAATCTCTTCACAGGATTATGCACAGATAACAAGCTTCTAGATCCTTATTCACACTACTCAAGTTAGTGCACATTTGATGCAAGTTAAGAAACCCACAAAGTTACCAAGTCTCACACAGATTCATCACCCTCCCTTCAAGCTAGGCTCCCAAAAACCCATTGTAACTTCCAGTTTCTTTTTATCAATCCCCAAATTCATCAAGATGCATGGGACAGTGTGCAACCCAATGCCGATCATGGTATTTTCCAAGAGGAGCATTATGGGCACATGAGAGAGAGGTCCTGGTTTGAGACAGAACAGCAAACAGCCCAAATCAGAGGGATCACAAACTTGTATGTAAATAAGAACCTTTTTCCCCCATGTCAAAACAGAAGATCCAACTTCTGTAGATTATTGAACAACCTGCTGACTGGTCTTGTATGTAAGAAAATACAGGAGGCAGCTATTGTAATTTGACAAAAATCAGAACATGATCTGGTGCATTTTTCCATGACCCAGTGAGCTCAAACGTGAGAATTGCCTCACGGAGGATCCACTTGATTGTCTATAGTCTTCAGAGATATCATCTTGTGGAATTGCCAATCAAAGCACAGCTGACAATTTTTTGACTCCCATATCCCCATGCACCAGGCATGATTGTGCATAGTGTGCCAGAGGGAACCCCAGGCATTTTCCATCTCTTGGGTTTCAGCTTCCCTCTATGGTGCATCTGTGACTCTGTTTGCTTTACTATCATAGATGCTTCCCTCCACTTCTTCTATGGAACCTACCTGCAGATCAGCAACAGATCAAATCAACATGAAAACAAAAATTTCTGCAGTAGGTATTTCCTTCCTGCTTTTGGAGTTTTTACTTGAATCGCACCACCACCACTGCAGGTCCCACCAACTTCTTCTACCTGCCACTAAAATCTATTCAACACAAATTGTGTGTTCACCCCTTGAACATCTGGACAGGGTTCGCCTTGAGTGTTCACCCCTTGAGATCTACACTAAGTCTGCAAAGTAGCAGAATTGGAGACAGAGTTTGAAGCTTTCTCTGGTAGTCTGCCAGTATTGTACTCCAACATTGACCCCTGGCGCATCTTGCACTGATCACTGTGATATAAGTAGTTTGGACATACATTTGGTGACTTTCACCCTCTAAAATTTACTACTTCTCTACACCTTTACTTCTGAACTGCATAAATTTGATGTTCGTCTCCCAAGCTTATCACTGAGCTTTCCCAAGAGAAACAAATTATTAACATTGAAACAAGTCAATGCAACAAATTCAACACAAATAAGATGAGAGAAAACAGATGCTTATCAATGGAACACATTATAAACACTGAAATGTACATCATTTTCTGTGTGGCCTGGACATATATCATTGCAACTTTTGAGCTTCTACAAGTCTTGGAGACTATACTGCCACATAAGAAATTCAAATGTTGCAGGAATGCTCAAAACCACTAGGTATGCAGATGAGATACCACAATGTAATACATACACCAGAGTGTTACATCATCCTATTGAAGTCTATGTTATGCATGGATCTGCCACGACAATAACTTATATTTTATATTAGCACAATATCTTTCACATCCAAGGTGGGTCCATCACAGGCAACCCACTTGGCCCCTGTTCTCAGTTTGTATTGACCTGGGCAGATCAAATTTGCAGAGGCAGGAAGCTCAGACTTGACATCACATCTTGAAGGTGAGTAGAAACATTTGGACTTCATCACTGCAGCATTTCACAAGAAAGGCCAGCAAGTTGTCATGGAAAAAGCTGTGCAGCTAGAGAGCATGAAAGTAACTCAGAGAATTGAGCTTGTGGGTGCAAGGTTCTCACATGCCCAACCATGAGTTAGGAAACAAAAAGGACATACCTTCATGAGTATGGAAAATTTCTCCATACTCACATTTTAATAAACCCGAAAAGAATTGAGAGATGACCCAATAACAAGATTATTGATGTTTCAGATTTGACAACATAACAACAACCAAACAGCCAGGATGAAAAAGAGGAAACCATATACTAAAGAGAAGAAAAACCATGACCAGAAACAAAAACTGAGCAATTTGCACAACAGTGATGGTCAAACACATGCTCAGGGAGGACCTTTGGAAACACATGAAAACATGGTTTATGAAAAGCAGGTACTACCTTCAGCACTAGCTTATGGCAGCCACGTCCTCTTCATCCAGGATATCATCATACCCATGCACAGCACAAGACTTCCTCTTGTGACACTTTTTGACACAGCATTTTATATTGCCTCAACATCTCCAGTAGTCAAAACATCACAGCTGACACCTTCGGAATACCAGCCATCATATGAAAGCTTGTCACCCTCCCAGCTGCGGAAAGGAATCTGTATTCTGCAGCAAAGAGCTTCTTAAAGGCATCCCCCTTCCTCATCTGCAATGCCTGTGCCCATGGTCCAGAATCCAATCAGGTATCTATCAGCTCACATGTGCATAGATGATGATCTGCAGCACTTGCAACCTCCTAGAGTTATTGCATGTTGCATTTTTAATAAACCTTTAGCATGTCAGACGTATTGCATGATCAATCCTGTGACAAGACAAAAGGACAGAATATAGTCCAATATCTGCTGTATGGAATAGAAAAAAGACAGATGTCTGATACAACATGGATTAGACAGATAATTGCATGGGAAATGCAAGTGAAGAAGCCCTGTGTGTAATGCTTATAATTTATACCTGTTGCAGCATTACCTATGTGATCATCTTACAGCTCTGTCCTGGAGGTGCTTGTCATAACAGTGCATAGCAACCTTACTGATACTAGGATTGACTCAAACCAGAATACATGGACAAAACTTAGGGTAGAAAGCAATGACTTGTACCTTGTCACCCAGTCTGTACCCCAGCCTGCCCTCTTGTTTTGGCCTTCTCCTGCAGTCTGACCCACCTTTCAGCAATTAATCATTAGTCTGCTCTCACAAGAAGGCTCCATGTGGGTGCACTGAAGCCTGGCAGAAGGCTTTTGCTATGACCGCACTTCACACATCTGGTATGCTCTTGGGAAGCCTTTCCATTGGCAATGTGTGGGATGCTACCAGCTACATCTTCTTCACTCTCTCCTTCTGGTGGAGAGATTTCCTACTAGAAAATCCTGGTCCTGGCAGCAACCCAAATGTCTATCAGGACTGCATTCTCACAGAAAAACCAGCTTTATGCCAAGAGTGTCTTGATTGTCCTTGTGTAGTTCCCTCATTTGACAATTTCAAGAAAACTTTAGGCTATGTTCACTCAGCCATTCCCCTGGATTTCTGGCCAGTCCCACTTCCACTGCTTGTCAAAGAAATACATATTGAGTATTATGTTGACATCAGGCACTGCCTGAAGGTATTTTGTAGCCCTAAGACTTAGTCAAGATGATTGATGTGGGTACATTGTCCTGAAGGACCTTGAAGAGCAGCCTTGATGTCACCAATTTTGCCATTCTGGTCTGCTGTACTGTCCTGATGCATCACTGGACCAAGCTCCTGCACAAAAGGATTGTGCAACATGGGCGTTCTCCTCACCAATGGGAAAACTTCCTTGACTAACCAGACATTATTGGCTAGATCAACAGATCTCTGACCACAAATCTGTAGTCTTCCAAAAGCATATTCATAAACTCTGAATACAAGGACATCTGAGCCAGCCATCACATTACAGCAGATTGATGAGCGGATGGTCAAACACATACAAAGGGAATGTTCATGCCCATTTCAATAGATGAAACAAAGGAGATGCACTGGACAGGAAAGGTCTGAATTTGTGATATATGAAGCCAATATGCTACGGGAAAAGTTCAGGTTCATGAAACCCACCAACATGAGATGATGGCAGCTCCACCACAGGCTTCAAAGTCTCCTACACAAGATAAAAGGAATTAGAGTTCCTCTACACATGATGATCTCTGAGTCCCCTTATGGCTGCTCCTCTATTAGAGTATTGAATTTGAGTTTGCAAATGACCACACCTGCTTGCTCTTAGAGAGACAGGTATGTATATTTGGATCTTGACTCATGGGTGGTCCAACTCCAATTCTGAACTAAACTAACATTCAAAAGAAACTAAAACAAAGGCATCTCAAAGGAAGGAATATAGGTCATCAGTACAACAATCTCCCACGAGAATTTAACTGAGAGTCAATGCACATATCAACCCAAGTGTTTTTTCTGCAAAAGATATCAACAATTTTATGGGGGAAAAACAGAACCCCAATTGGCCAAATCATCCATTCATCAATGTTTTTTTACAGTGATCCATGGTGCAACACAAATGGTGTAGAGATAGAAGGAGTTAACCCTAAATGGGTACAAAAAAATGGTGATAGTAGAAGTGGAACCAGCTTTGAAGGTTGTGCATTCTTGGAAGCCATTTTTTCATCAGCTTCATTGCAACTGCCATCCCTCCCCTCCCACCCATGAACAACAACACTACACATGCTTTGAACACAGCAAATTTTCCAACTCCTAAAGGAAATTGAAAACCTTAAAAAAATGAAGAGTCTTTTTGGCAGGTTCAAAGGAGATTTGAGCATGACATGAAAGTCTCAGCCATCAATTGCATGGCTCAGAAGAAGGATAGAACTTAGAACTATAAGCCAGAGAGAGCAAGCTCGAAGATTGAAGACCTGCTGCTGCTGCTCTAGACTTGGATAGCACAACTGTTCATGTGGAAATTTGCCCTAAAAATTTGTACAAAGCAAGTACATGGGAAACCCATTCTGCAAAACACCTATGAGCACATTGTATATGGATGGATGTTGTGTCTCTGCTGATTCCCTTATTATGGCGCCCCAATAATTTGCCTTAGGGCATCCCCACCGGTGCTCAGTATGCGACCCTGCACACAAAATGCGGATGAACAAAAGTGAAAATATGCCGGTTTGGATCAGGAAAGTGGTTTTTCTCCTGCATATTTGCGTAGTTTGCTCAGGCTGGTAAAAAGCCCAGCGAAGGTGTGCACTTGCTAGAGAAGAGTGTAGTAAATATGATCTGACTGCTGCTCCCTGTTTTTGATTGGCCAATCATAATGATTCGTCCAGGTAGTTTGCTATTCGTAGTTCCCACCCATTTGCAGTTCCTGTTTCAGTCTTATGGGCGGGGTTGCAAAAAATAAATAACTAGACTTGGATGTGAGAAATACTTTTGCAAGGTCACATACTGAGCACCGCTGGGGACGCTCTTAGTACTTACCAGTGTTGTGCGAGTTAATGGTTTGGGACTTGCCCTCCATGTAAGTGTAAAAATTAATATATTTATATAATTTTATGTGGTCAAATCAAATCAAATAAAATAAATGTTCTATATATATATATATATATATATATATATATGATTTTAGATGGTTATGCAAAAAAAGTAAGTATATAACAATGAAAAAAAAATGTGATTTTTATTTGAGAAGGGGAGGTTTCATAATTTTTTGAAGATAAGCCAATAAATGGCCCATTGCAAAAGAAAACCATCAAAATATACACTCGCAACTAATTCATACAACTTTGCAAGAAGGTCTGGTCATTGAAGATATTTGGGCTCCAGGTTGTAACGCATTACTAGTGACAATGATTAAATTTTATTTTGTCAAAAATTTTATAGATTTCATTATATGTTATTTTCTTCTATTAATATTTTTTCATTCTTGGTTTGGTAGGCAAAATGTCAACAAAAGTTTGATCCTGTAGATAAATTCACAACAATATACAAATTCCAATGACATTTGAGGAGTTGGTATATGAGAGAGTTTGCACAATCTTTCATAGGTCCATAAAATCTATCGTATGGTCATCTCTAGGAAAATTCTAGAAATAACTCATAGATACTTTATCATTTCTCAACTTAACCATTTCATTTTTTAATAACTATTTTACTCCTTTAACCTACCCACTAATAGGGATATAAAAAAAACCTTATTTCATTTTAAAGCTGAATTATCTCATTCTTTTATTAATAATTATCTCATTATTTTGTTAATAATTATTTCCCTTTTTATTTTATCACCCAGAGATATAATTTTTAATACAATTTATATTAAATTCAAAATTGGTATAAATAATAATGGGATATTGAAAACCAAATGGAAACATGATAAGAAGTAAAAAAGGTTGTCACTTGTAGTGCGTAACAATGCAAAGCCCGAGTTATATTTATTCCAATGACAAAATTCATATATGGGTGATTTTGCAGTTTCTTTTAAGGTTTGTAGAATCTATCATATGGTCATCCACATTTCCAAGAACAATTCTAAAGACTATTCAACACTATTTCATCATTTCCCAAATTAACTACCTCATTTTTTAATAATCATCTTATTTCTTTCCCCTACCCATTAGTAGGCATATGAAAAAAAATATTATTTCATTTTCAAGTTAACCTACCTCATTCTTTTACTAATAAATATTTCATCTTTTTATTAATAACTACTTTCTTCTTTTACTTTACCGACCATAAATATAATGTTTAATATAATTTAAATTAAATTTGAAATTGATATAAATAATAATAAAATATTGAAAACTAAATAGGAACATAATAAATAAATAAAAAGGTTGAACATCATTAGAACACAAAGCCCAAGCAGATTACAAAAAAGAACATTCATAAGGTGTAAAAATAATAACAAGATTTAAATAAACAAATTCATTGAAAATGTGCAATATAAACAACAAAAAATGATTCTAAAATGAAATATAATCTATGATGAAATATAATTTGGAATGACTTTGAAATTGTCATAGTCACAATCACCAAAATACCCATCCTATATAAATTAGTTCCAATGAAACATTATGGTCACCATTTAGTTGCAAGTTGCATAAATTACAAACTTGCAACCAAACCTATCCACTTTTGGTCATAAAATGGACAATGGCATGAACTTTTTAAATTAACGACCAAAAACTTAGTCACAAGTTTGATGGATGCACCCATGATTTGTAACCTATTTTATTTATGGTTGAATTTTGATTTTGTGTTGTAAATAAACAATTCAATTACAAGTTGGACAAATTGTAAATTAAGGCCACCATGGATTTTTTTTTCAAATTTATGATGTAGTTCAAATGGCAACCATCCATAAGATGATTTAATTATATTTGGCATGAAAAATGAAAACCAAATGGAAATCTATGAAAACTCCACTTAATCCTATTCTTCTACTCCTGCAAGGTCAAGGTTTCATGCTCAATGACAACAAAAAAAGACCTCCAAAAGTCCTATATATGTGTTTTCCAAAAGTAACTTCTTCAACTCCCATAGCTACCAAAACTAAAAGATGAAAAAAAAACCCACAAAAAGTCAAATTAACCATGCCATCCTTTCCCTAGAACCTAACTACCAAAATGTAACCTAAACAATAATGGATTACAACCAAAAAATAATTCCATAATTCCTACACAACTCCATTCTTTTTTGTGAAACATTTCATGAACACAATGGTGCTTAGTAATAGGTTCATTAGAAGTAGGCCTACAATCACGTGATTGCCCACAAAATGGGTGGAAAGCCTTGTATTGGGTTGGTCCAAAATCATGATGTGGATTCATTAGCTCCTTGAATAAATCTTGAAAGGCACATGAGCTCTAAAAATCGAAGAAAATGAAAAGGATGATGATGGATCTTTGCTATCCATGCAAACTCTTAACCTCCTACCATAGGATGATTCACATTAAAATGAACACCAAACATTTGGCACCATTTGATCAATACCTTACAATAGATGGAAGCTTGATAACAAATTAGGTCTATGTGCATATAATGTTCTTTATGAAATGCCTTATTTGATAACATCCTTCAATAGAATGAAATTCTCCAACAATGAAAAGCCAATTGTAAGGTAAACTTGCAATGTCCTTCTCATCATCTCCCCTTCCTAGGACACGCACATAATTGTTTTTACTTTTTTTTGGAAAAAACCAAACCTCTCCAACATCCATAGATTCCTGAAAACCCATGGTTAGGACGTCTTCGTTTTAAACAATGTGCCCAAAATCATGACCTAACCACAAAGACAATCCCATGACAAGAATTTTCAATTTTCACATCCTATAAAATATTTTTCATCATTTCCCACAAATCAAAAAATTCCCAATTATGTGGTACATTAGAGAGGTCAATCCTATCAAAGCCAATTCTTTAAATATAGGTTTTTTGATGAGGAAATTTTTTTCCCATCCAATTTCAACATTTCACTCCAATTTAGAGTGGGTGATGCCTCCTACAATCGGTGTTGAATTTGCAATTGGGTCCATGCAAATGCAAGATTTGAAATATCCATACCTATCAACCCTCGGCATCATTGGTAGCATTCCTCCATAATCACTTTGAAAGATTTAGGATCTACCACTTAATCATATATGTTTTTAAGACTAGTCAACCATGACTTGAAATCATTTTGGTATGGGTAGGGGAGGTTGCAAAAAATCTCCATCCTTGGAATCTTATTCCACTTGTGGTGGGTTGCATTACGATGATGGTGTTGAATTATTTGATCCTCTAACCTTTTGTAATTTAAAAAAAAATTAACTTGAAGGACCTCCCACCAATAGAAGAAATGATGCTAGAAACACCACTTTCACATCTCCTCTTATAATCATTTCCACCATTAAATTTTCCATACCCATTATATAGAGTTCTCCCCAATTTTCTTCCAAATCGATAGGTGCATCACTAATGCCAAAGGCTATTTTCACCACCACACAATCAAATACATAACTTGCATTCAAAGAGTTTGCAAAAGAAAATCCTCCAAAGGCCCAAAAACTAATCTTTAATTTGCATGTGAGCTTGCCTTGTTAGAGATCTATATGGGCTTCCAATTCAACCATTTGCTCTTGGGTAATAATTTTTAATAACTTGTACTCCTTTTGCTAAACTTTTCAATACTTTTCAAATTCTTTTTTCAACACCATAATAGTTGGTTCATTAAAAGCTTCTCCACAACAATTGCATTTAATGCCATGGATTTCTTCCTTTGCAACACCACCAATTAAACTTCCAAATCTTCCAAAAAAATTTATTGCTGAATCTTTTGCCCTTCCCTTTCTGTTGGTTTGTACTTGCAACTGTTGCTATGATATCATACGTGCAACATTTTCCTCTTCCATAGCTTCTTTCTCCTTTCCACTTGGTAATCTTCCCATCCAAAAAAGCTGATTTTCAACTTGGCTCTCCCAATGTTATCACCCTCTCCAATTTTGTTTTAAAATCCTTCAACTCCAATTTCAATTTATTAATCCCTTCAACCTCACGGGATAAAACATGGAGTTACTCCAATAATCCTACAAACCTTTCATTCTAATTATGTTCCCCTTGGTTCGCACCTCTCAATGCCTCCACCCTCTCTCCTTTTTGGATAACCAACTCCTTTAGGCTTTGTGAACCAAATGATCTTCCAAGGCAAAATCTTTTGCCTTAAGTTGTTAAGGACATTTGTAAACATTCTTTTTTTTGGAAATAAGCCTTTGAAGTCTTCATGTGATATTGGACGATGAGGGAAATGTAATGCCCACAAAGAAAGGTGTTCACCTTCCATACCTTTTTTTTCATGGCCAATTGTGAGCCATGGATTATACCTCAACAAATAGTTAGGCTTTAGTTCCTTAAATTTCCTTAGTACTAATGATTTGAATGCTTATAAACCTTCAAGTAGTGATTATCAATAGTTGAATTAGCTTTTGTGATAATCCTAGGCATAGAATACTTCTTTATTTTAATCGATGTAACGCTTAATTAGTTTAGAACCTAGTAAACCATTTAAAGTGCATTGTCCTTTTTTATGTTGTGGATAAGGGAAAAGGGATGTAAAATTAGATGGAATTTATTGATATATTGGGAATCCAAGCCCATAATTAACAATAACATTTAACCATGACAATGTTAAGTTAGTATGTAGAATGATCTTCAAGCACTAATGATGTACTTGTAAGATTTTAGGATGTAGTCCTATTACATCTTTATTTAGTTCTCACTGTATCAGATTCTTAAATAGAATCAAAATCAAGCTGAAGTATTAACATTTCTGCCTAAGTAGCTTCAAGTGAATTACAACTGAATAACTGACTTAAAGAATAGATCATAGTTGTAAAAAATTTAAAATGCGACGAATGGTGCGAGCGAGGTATTTGGCTCGATGGTCCAGGGGAAGTGGGTTGATCGGGCCTCGTAGCCAACGATAATGGCCATCACCAGGAACTCACGTTCGACAATGGAGACGGACATCATCATCTTCGCACTAGCACTCTTCAAACCTTTATGGCGTGGCTCCACGAGCAGGAACAAATTCTAAATAAATTGCTAAAGCATGTGGGTTAAGAGACAATCGACGATCCCATACCGAACAATCGACTCGAGTGCGCACCACTCTCTTGGGCAGTTCTTCTTCGCGCGGTCATTGAAAAACATTCAAGTCGAGTGGTGTTTTTTCAAGCTATTCTTGTTGTACAGGTGTGACTGGAGGATTTGATGGCGTAGCGTCATCATCCGCCATGACTAATTCTCACCTGCATTAACAAAAAACCAAGAAGGTAGTAGAAACAATGTGGTACTTACGTTTAAAAGGGGTCGAAGCCTTTTTATTTAACAAATTAGGGTAGGCGTAAGGTGTGGGAATGACGGCAGAACCTCATGAAACTCAAACATCCTAGATCTAATGGATTCATTAAACCTTAATTTCGACGGTGGATCTAGAAGTATGTGCGGGTTTTTTGTGATGCAAAGTTTAATTCCAATTTACTATGTACTACATAGTTATTTAGTGCATGATAAAATAAATAGGTAGGGAATATCAAAGAGTAAATGGTACATGGGAATGTTAATTCAACCATTGAATTAATTAAGTAAGAATTCAAGGACAATTACTTGTTATTACCGATAAATAATCCTAGTAGTTAGTTACTTGAAGTAAATAGGATGAAGAAGTAGGATGTGAAGGTTAACGAACGGAAGGGATGAGGATCAATCTCAAAAAGCTTCATTAAGATATTCAAGATAAGGGGAAGGATGAATATTCCAATCCCATTAGTCATGAGGATTGTCATCATAGTTGATTGGAGGATGGAATATTTTTTGTGTTTCATTGGGGCCAAGGATTCTCATCCAAAACTCAATTGGATGGCAATTTATTCTCAAATTCTCATTGGCTCTAGAAGGATGAAGAGGCCATTGATTGGAGCAAGGGATTTTGAAGTTTTCATTAGACAAGGGGAACGAGCTCAAGGAAGGTCATGGAGGCTTACCAAGGAGGAGGTTTTTTGTGTGTGTATGGGGAGAAGAAAAAAAGAGAAGGAGGAAGTGTGAGGAGTTTTTTAATTCTTATGTGTGCAAGAATCAAACATGGAAAGAGTGTGTGTGTGTAGCAAGTATTTATTACAAAACTTTTGGATTTTTTGTTCAACTAGTTGTTCCTCTCAAATCCACCGTTGGATTTGTGCCAAATTTAAATTAATGTTAGGTTAAGAGGTGTCAAAGCTTCTTCCCAAAATTCAGCTTGATCGGGATTTTTGTAAGGAAGCTACGTGGGTTGGAAGTAAGGGGGGTTGTAGTGGGGTTAATGGAATGATTTCCATAGCAAAGCCTCTGGACTTTTGGTTCAATTAGTTGTTTCTCTCAAATCCACCGTTGGATTTGTGTGAAATTTAAATTAGTTTTAGTTTGAAAGGCGTAAAAGTTTCTCCCTAAATTTCAGCATCATCAGGTTTGCTGTAAGGGAGCTGCACTTGTTGGAAGTAGAGGGGGTCGAATTGGTTGGTTTTCCCCTCAATCTAGACAAGTGGTTTCTAGTTTCGAGGCTTAACTCTTGATCAAAAAATAAAATAAAATGAAAAATTATGAGATGTTCAGACATGTCTTCTTTATTATTAGCTTCCCCAAAATTCAATGCATGTTAGATTAAAAGGTTGTAAATGTCATGACAAATGAAACAGAAGGTTCCAACCATCAAGCGCGACATTGAATTGAACACCAACATACGGCTCCTTCATATTCCATCATGGTAAGTTACGATTCTCTCACCCTATATTTGTATCTTCAAATTGGACACAATGCGTTAGATCCATAGTGAATTTCATTTCTTACCTTGAACCATTTACTTGTTAAACTACAACTACATAGTAGTTCCACTTCCAACCAGATATTTTTTTTGTGAGTGCATATTTTAATGGTGAAGGTGTGCAATAATTCCTCACACCAACTCCTCATGGATAAGCCCATTCACAAATTTCACCCAATTACATATGAACCTTTTATTTGTTGTTATTACCACATGCAATTGGCGAGTTGCCAAGTAAGTTGGATGTAGCTTCAATGCTAACTTCTTGCACACAAATCGCATCCACTCCATCATCTTTGGGTCACTAACATCCACCTTCCAACCATTCACATGGGTTTTGGCCTTCTTTCAAGTCAAGAAATAAACTTGTGGGGTAATATTATATCTTTGAAACCATCAACCTCAATTTCCAAGGCAACTTGAAAATCTCATGGAATAATTGTTCGTCCAATTCAATTTCCTTACCCCTCACCTTCCCCACTTTCTCATTAGGTTTGTAGGATTGGTAAAATTCATTGACAAGGGCCTTCACTGGCACTGGCAAATTCTTTGGCATTAAAAAGAACTCAAACAAACCAACCTCCCTCCATTTTTGTCAATGTTCATTAGTTCTCATAATCACGTCAACATCAACATCTTCCATGGTAGTGATCACCATGCTAGTGCTTCCAATAAAAAAACCTATTTGCTAATGATATTCTCCTTCTTTTAATCAAGCCAATACATTATTGTTTAGGTTCCCATTTTTTACTTAGTACAATAACCATATGGATGATGTATTCCAATATTCATCAAACATTCCAATATCCATTCAATAACCAAACATTTATTCATCACCAAAGAGGCCATTGTCTCAATATCCAAATTATATATATTAAAGGAAGATAGAAGCTTCCCCTTAATCTGTCCCGTCATCCAACTGGACGGACATTTCATGCATCCCGTCATCCATCCAACTCTATCTTCCTTCGTATTGATTGGATGTGCCATTTCTCTCCACCAATGCAAAAGCTCCACGTAAGTATTGATTAGGCCGATTGGCCCAATTGACTACGGGCAGGCGATTGAGAGGCCATCCCGCACCCGCGTGCATGCAGACACATTCACACTGCCCGAGGGGTGCCGCAATTGCCGCTACCGCCCTTGCGAGCTCCCGCGCAATAGACACTTCTTCCCTCAAGAATCCATACGAGCCTTCTACTCCCAGCTTTTGCAAAATCACATGCGCATGCTCAAGCTCCATGATCACTCGGTGGTTAGATGCTACTGCTATTGCTTCTGCTCCTTCTTTAGTATCAACGACACCTCAAGCAAGGTTGGGGCCCACTTATCTTAATGTGGTTTCTCTTTGAGGTCCTTGATGATTATTACAATTTTTATGATATTTATGCTGCTCGAGCTTTTGCCTCAAAACCTGTGTCTTCCTGTTGTTGGACAAAGGAGATCGATGACCATCGATTCATGCAGGCCACCAGAATGTGTCATCCTTAGGTTGGTTTTGTTCAATCCCAACCACATCTGATTTTCTAGCCATGTAAGATCTTCTACTTTCCTTGATGCAAATTTTGTTTTTTTATTATTAATACTTGTGTAGTGTGCAGTATTGGTTCCTGTTGTCAGTAGTTATAAAGGAATATGTAAGTAGTGCGCTTTGCAAACTTCGGTTCTCGATCTAAAGGTCACTGAATTAAATACTTCTTTATCAATAAAACTAGCAATAAGGGAAGTTGTTGGCTATATTCTATTGGGATTTGGGGCTATATTGGAAAAATCATGGTGGTTTTTTAAAAAAAAATTGGGACCGTTCTTTAGATTCTTATCGCTGTAGATACAATCCAAATTGTAATTTAAAGGAGCGGCAACACAATATAATAGAAACCATGCTATTCTAATAAAAATTTCAAAACAAAAACATTGTTTGTTGCATTCAAACAGGAAACTGGGACTTATATGTATTAAGTACTTATTACTATTACTACTACTATTAAGAAAACACTTAATAATAATGGAGCGAGAGTGGCATTATATGCAACCCAGAGTTTGGACAAACCCAGATCCCAGAGTTGCTAATGGGTTGCGTTAATTTTAAGCTATTACCAATCTCGACTGATTTTCGAGCCACAATAGTATTGATTGATGATGCTAGAAGCAAAAAAAAAAAAGAGCGAGCGAGATTTTGGTAAAATATACCAAGCCGCACAATTCTGTAGATGCCATCCCCAGATTAAGCATGGTACCAAAATATAATAAAAATTAACCGGACAAAAGCAGCTGCAAATGCTAACTTAATTAGAAAGCAAGCTGTTGTTACAATTTATTTGTTGCATCTTTCATGATTTTGTTGTGCACGAGAAAAGATAAATTTAAATAATCTCGCTTGCCCATGAGTGCCTGCCTGTGATAGTACCTAATAATTTTTATTTTAGAATCATCATAGTGGATGGATCTTGCACCTACCTACTCCTCGAGAGGGAAGGGGGTGACGATGTTACACTTAAGGTGTAAAGAACCCTCCCCCCTCCTAATTTACTCCTCCTGATTTATCATAGTCCTTAACAAATTCATCATTAATTAAATTATTTTAAATTAATTAAATTCTGAAAAAAGTAATTACCAAGAATGCCAAAATCAACAAAAATAAATTTTTGGGGGTCAGATTTGGGATTTGAGATCTTAGGTTTATGGGGGCAAAACACCCATCACACACAGTTTAGACAAACCGGGATGGCTATATAGTCATTACAATTTGGTGTCTCTTGCTAATGATATTATTTATACTAAAATTTTCCAAAAATTAAAAAATCCAAAACCAACGTTTAAGATTTAAATATTAATTATTTGGCAAACACTTGCTGAATCCGTTCAGGGACTATGATATATATGTTCAAGTTTCGAATAATGTTTTCTTCATGCTTTAATTATGGGTAGAGCACATGAGTTGAAAACATTTGCAAAATGTGAGCCCAAACTTGGCTATTGTGTCCTTCTAGGTCCCTTACTTTAGGAAATGCCCTTCACCCACTATGTAGTCCAACACCTATCCAGTCCCCCTTTGTCATTTAATAGGTAAATCCAATACTACACAGTAAGTTAATCACATTCAAATGAGAGAAGATGAATTTTGATTAATCCATACAATATTGCTTTGAAATACTCACACACACACACACACATTCTCTTCTTCTCTATTGTGATATTTGCAGGAATCAACAACACCTCGAGCAAATAAGTAAGTACACATTAATAAGCCATGGACTTTCATTTCCTCTGCCACCTTGGGGATTGATTTTGGCTCACATTTTGACACCAGTGGCGTTGCTTGCAGAATTCTTCAATTCATGTAGCTAGATTTCAACAATGTCCACACACACGGCACCAGCACAGAAGAGTGCAAGAAAAACCCCCCGCGCCAAGATGCCCGAAGACATACAAGAACGTATGCATGGACTCATTCCGCAACATGGTAGTGCTTTGGCTACTTTGACGGCCCTTCGACAGCACCTAGAAGCTCACCAGAATGACGAGCAAACTAACTCTTTGGAAAATCTTATTCCACATATTGACGTTCCAACAGACTTTAATCAAGGCATGTCAGAATTTGCACATGAACGTCGTAATCACCTCTAGAGAAAGCGGCGTGCTAAGCAACATGAACAACCTTTTCTTCATAATGACACATTACAATTGTTTGGAAACAAAGATGTGTCAGCCCCGGGATGAGGGGATTGTGGAGAAATGGACACAATATGTGGATTTTGCATCGCAAAAATGTGAATCAAAGAACGATTGGCAAAGTCGAGGAATAACAACCCACAATTTTTTTTTTGTTGCGAGAATGGCAAAGTTTTGTTGCCGAATCTTCCTGTAACACCGCAAGAGTTGGAAGTTCTTTTAACCAGCAAAGAGAGCAGTGCCATCAAATTTTGAAATGAGATTCACATGTACAATTCGGTGTTGGCATTCACTTCACTCGGTGCCAAAATTGATGAGTTGGTAACAGGAGGCCCTGGACCATACTCCTTTCGCATTCAAGGTGAACTTTATCACAAAATCGGATCCCTATGTCCTGCCGAAGGACAACAGCCATAGTTTGCACAGCTGTACCATGATATGAAATGCGAACATCAAAACTGCCATGCCGTTATGCCCTCGCTTGATCCAACGACGTTGGATTGGTTGTTAACCAGATGTATAATATCAATCCCTATGTTGAATGTTCAAAATGGCAAGGGATATGATTACAATAGAAGGTGCTCCCATGGATCTGAAATTACGTCTCATTGTTTTTTGAACAAAGGATGCCCGCCGATACAATGTGCCGACGGCCGATGAAGTCGCTACATTGATGGTAGGAAATGGTTCTGAGGCTATAGACAGATGTGACGTCGTCCTTGCTCAGCAAGCTAGCCCGTTTCAGCGCATTTTTGAACTACATGTGGGATACATGGCTTTACATTAATCGTTGTTATTTTCTTACAGTGAGGGTGGATGGCATCCAAATATTTTGCTCAATTGTTGTTGATGTAGATTTGGATGAAGACCATGTGGAAGAATATGAACTTTAAAGAAAACATTGTAATGTGACAATGGCGAAATTTTATGGTTATTGACTTCAACATCGAGACACTGATGGCATTGCGTTGCTTCGAGGTGACCGATTGTGGCATTAATACATTATGGATGTTTATGTGGGTGTCGAACAAAGTCATTTGAAGTATCTGCACCTGAATAAAAAAAAAACTTTGCGCGGATCTTTATCAAGGCCTCCAAGACGCCATTGTTGCAAGTGACACTAGCACTGCTACCATCGGACAGAAGATCATTTTGCCACCTTCTTTCACAGTAGGTCCACGTCACATGGTTCAGAATTATTAAGATGCCATGGCAATTTGTAGATGGGTCGGCTGCCCAGATGCGTTTGCTACATTCACTTACAACCGCGAATGGCTTGAAATTAAAAGAGTGTTGTTACTCGGACAACAACCTCAGGATCGACTGGATTTGGTAAACCGAATGTTCAAAATCAAACTGAAGGAGTTGATTAATGATATTCACAAAAAACATATTTTGGGACGCACGATTGCGGGAATTTATGTCGTTGAATTTCAAAAGCGTGGGCTGCCGCATGCACACATTCTCATCTTTTTTACCGAAGACTGCAAGCCACACACGGTCGAGGATATAGACCGCATGATCAATGTTGAACTTTCAAATTCAGAAACAAACAAGTTGGCCCACGAGATAGTTGCCAGATGCATGATGCATGGTCCATGTGGAGTTGCGTTTCCAAATGTCCCATACATGGAAGAAGGTAAATGCAAAAAATAATACCCACGCAAGTTCCAATCCTAGACGACGATGGATGTAAACGGATACCCTATTTAAAGGTGTACAGATACGGGGCACATAGTTTTGGTTCATGGCATTGAATTGGACAATTGTTGGGTGGTACCGCACAATGTCTATTTATCGACCAAATACGATGCACACATCAACGTTGAGGTCTGTAACAATATTCGTGCAGTCAAATATCTATTCAAGTACGTATATAAAGGACATGATCGTGCAACTATTGAGATTTCACGCCAAAACGACAATGCCACCGAAGGGAATGTGGTTGAAGTTGATGAAATTAAAAAATATCTCGATTGCCACTATGTATTTGCATTAGAAATATCGTGGTGCATTTTCAAATTTGATATGCATGAGCGGTTTCGTATCGTCGAGCGTTTGCAATACCATTTGCCCAATCAATAAATGGTGATGTTTGACGATGATGTGCAGGAATTGGCAACACGGTCAACCATTTCTGAAACGATGTTCACAGACTGGTTCACAACAAACAAAGAATTAAAGGTTGCACAAAGCCTTACATTCGATCAATTCCTTTAGTAATGGGTGTGGAATCGGAAGTTGAAGCGATGGACACTGCGCAAGAGAGGCTTTGCCATTGGTCGCATGTATTATGCACACCCGACATCAGGTGAATGTTATTATTTGCGAATGTTGCTGAACTGCATCAAAGGTGCCACATCCTACAAGCATTTGCGGATAGTGGATGGCAAAAAACATAACATATTCAAAGATGCATGCATTGCAGTGGGTTTGTTTACAGACGACAATGAATGGGATCAAGCCTTGGAAGAAGCTGATGTTTGGGCCTTAGGACGATAGCTGCGTGACATGTTTGCCTCCACGTTGATGTTTTGTGAGGTCACGAATCCCATACAACTATGGGCTGCACATTGGGAGTCTTTGAACGATGACATTGAAGTAATGACACGTTGGAAGCATATTGATCCAATTGTTACCCTTTTTGAAGATGCACTAAAGGATCGTGCATTGTATAAGATCGATCATGTTCTCATGTGTAATGGCACCACCTGGAAGATTTTCCAACACTTCCCAAGTTTAATTACATCCCTTCTGTTCATGGAGGAAATCAATTGGTCGAAGAAAAGTAGGTTTATGATCGATATTCATTGACCATAGATGCAAACAATGCACAAGATAGGCTCAATGATGATCAGTGCAACGCATATGAAACTATTTTGAATGTCGTGACAAACAAAGAGGGCAAACTATTCTTTGTGTATAGCAGTGGTGGAATTGGCAAAACATTTGTTTGAACGACACTTTTGTCTTATCTACGAGGGCAAGGCAAAATCGTGCTTGCAGTTGCCTCATCAAGAATTGCATCTTTGTTGTTTCTGGCGACAGAATCGCCCATTCAAAATTCAAGATTTCAATTGATTTGCACAATGAGTCAACTTGCAACATCAACAACAAATGAAAGTGGCCGAGTTGGTGCGTAAAGCTGATATGATCATTTGGGATGAAGCACCGATGATGCATCGTTGAGCTTTCGAAGCTGTTGATCGCACCTTGCGTGATTTGATGTAATTGGATGACACATAGGCAATCAAGAAAATCTTTGGTGGGAAAATCGTAGTCCTTGGTGGGGATTTTTTATAGATCTTGCCTATCGTTCCCAAGGGGGGACGAGAAGACATTATCAGTGCTTCCTTGCTTCGATCGCATCTTTAGCAACATGTTATAATTCTTCATTATCATATCAACATGCGAGTCATGGCAACTAATTCTGAAGAGCAGCGAGAGTTTCCCAGATGGGTGTTGAATGTTGGTGCAGAAAAAGAAGGTGTCGATCCAGACTGGATCAAGATTCCATCCCATATCAAGCTGCTAGCAGAAGATTGCAATTTAAAAAGATTAATCCGACCCATCTATCCGGATCATCGGTGCCACTCCGAAGATGCCATGTATCTTATGCAACGCAACATTCTACCCCCGAAAAATATTGACGTTGATGAAGGTAACAATGCAATTTTAGAATCGTTATTTGAAGAATCACACACATACCTGAGCGCAAATTCTTTGACTTCAACAAAAGAAGGTGCAAATGTTGCTGTAGGAATTTTCATGGATTCATTGAATCCGGTGGAATTTTTACACTTTGCTATTTAGCGGTATTGCAAATCATAAGTTGGAATTCAAACTGGGTGTGCCAATCCTTTTGTTGCGTAATCTCAATCAATCAATAGGATTGTACAATGATATGAGGTTGATTGTCAAAAGATTGGGTCAACGTGTCATTAAAACAAAAACCATCACAAGAAACAACGTCGACAAACGTGTGTTCATACCTCGCATCATCATGTCCCCCTTTGGGATTGATTGGCCATTTGTTTTGCATCGTTGTCAATTTCCAATTCGAGTGGCATTTGCGATCACAATCAACAAGAGCCAAGGTAAAACATTCAACGACGTTGCGATATATTTGCCGCCTCTGATCTATTCCCATGGTTAGCTATATGTTGTTATTTCACAAGTCACAAGTAATGCAAACATTAAAATTTTCAACGGTCACGGTCATGATAGATACATGCGGAATGTCATATATAAAGAGGTTTTCGGAATGTAATTTGTAATTGTAATTTTGTAATATGTATCGTCAAATGCACACAAACTAATGTGCTCCTAAGTCCCTTGTTGAACCCACTCGAGGGTCCAACTATGATGTAGAGTTGCAGAAAGTTGGGACTTGGAGGGTCGCTCCGACTTCCAGCACTAAAAAGGGGTAGAGGGGCGTGCTCGAAGTCTTGGGATTGAACTGGGAAGAGGGAGTAGATTATCAAGCTTGACTCTTCATCCAAAACCAACAACACAGGGGTTCGTTCACATTTGGGAACACCCTTGGGTGTTGGGACAAGCCACGGGCACTTTGACACATTAGATTCACCACGGCCCCGACTCGAGGGAAGCCACCACCTTCCCCCATATAGTATTCTTTGCACTACTCTGTGGAGGCTACATCCAAATGGCTCTTTTTCCTAGGACTCCCAAGTTGGAGTCCCAAAATTGTCCCCGGTTGGAGTCTCGAAACTTTGGGAGCTCATATCTCCCAACTACAGAATCTGATCAAGGCGATGTCTCAACTAAAATTATAATTCTCCTCGAGAGGTTTCCAACACCATGTTGCACTCAAGATTTGGATGTTGGGAAGAGGTCGATTCTCGACTTTTAGTGGTCAGGAGTTAAACTATCAGTTTGACTCCGGGCCCTTCTTTTGCCCATAACTTGGGCTGCAAATGACTAATGTGACGCCATTTTGGACATCTAAACTTCAAAACCTTTCCAATGACACCAAGAACATCCCAATGCGAAGTGTTTTGGGTTTTGTTGTCGACCTCTAAACATTTGTGAGTCCCAGAGGACTCAAATCCCCAACTTTGGGAGTGTTCTCACACTTGGCCAAAGTGGTGTTGCGACACAAACCTGTGCATTAGGCATGGGGTTCAAACTAATACAACATTATGCCAATGCCAATTCTACTAATATTGCCATGGTTAAGTTGGGAAATCCAAAAATGACGAAAAATTATGCACCTTTACCAAAGAACCCAATTGAAAGTGAAAAAATAAAAGTAAAATAAAACCATATTAAAAACTCATTACAAAAGATTATCCAAACCAAAAACAAGTTTGAAATGGACCATAGAAAAAGATAAATTTCAACCCACACAACTTCTAACCATTTATATTTTGCATTCCAATAATTAAACCAAAATAAAAGAAGAAAAATAAAATAAAATAAAACCCAAATTGGCTCCACATGGAATCAAAAGTCCACAATTGGCGTCCCCAACTTCCCAATCAGAAAAATTCCCATGTTCACAACAACAATGACCAAAATTTGAATAAACCTTTGGTGTATTGTCATTTTCAGCTTCAACATGATCCCATATAAATGAGCAATTTAAGACCCACCACTCATAATACTTTGTTTTTTATTAAATCACTATTGCTACATTGGTTCCTTTTAGAAATGATGTTGGTTTTCGCAAAGTGCATTGTATAATGCAAGAAGGTAAGTATTTTAATTTAGTTGGAAGTTTGAAAGGAATTCGTTGAAAGAATTTTCATTGAAAACCAAAACTTGCAAAGCTCAGAACCACAAATAAACTAATGACACAACAGCAACAATGAGAAGACTATGTCAAAAAGCCTACAATAGTATGATGAAGAACATATCTATAGCAAACACCTATCTAAACTTGAAGTCAAACTAGCACACATGGTGATCAAGGCATAACTACCAAGTGTGGTTTACATCCATTAAAGTAAGGTGGACAAAATGAAAGAAACTTTTTTATAAACAAAAAACTTCACATACACTCTAAAGTAAGATTTTGTTCAAGCGAGAGAGAGAGCGAGAGAGAGAGAGAGCGCCATTCCAGCAAAGGTTCATTCAGGTCACTAAAGGTTACTCAACCATCATGCTCTATCACATCCAAAGAAGTCTTGTTGGTTTCTTTCAATTATGCAAATTGTCTTATATGTGCAAGTCACTCCAATAAAGTGTAGAAGGTCAAAACAAGGATGCCTTGTGGAAACAGATCATGTTCTTTTAATGCTTGACAAAACTCATCATATCTAGAATTATCTCTTTTACTTCACTGATTAGCCCCTCCTCCCCCCATAGCTGACATATTTATGAGATTGCTGAGAAAACTCCACAATAACATTTCGATTGTAAACACTCTGCTAGTTGTAGCCAAACCAAAAAGTCATGACAAGAATGCAAGTGGATCATCATACCACCTTCAGAATGTAGCAGGGGCAGTAACTAGCTGCCATTTCTTCCCCTGATTCTATCAGCTCCCCCTGGATGGTGGGGGTAGATGAGTACACAACAATCTGAGCCAATTTTCAGGCAAACAAGTATTTTAGAAATCTGCCTCCCAAGCTTCTGTTGCATTTTCCAAAGCAACAAGAAGACTCCATCATGATGTTAGCTAGCACTCAAGACACATAGAGGTAATCAAGAATATCCTCATTTAAGCTGCTGCAACACATACCATCAAAATCTTCTCATCTTAGAGAAGCGTCCCATGATGGGTGTGTGATCTCTGTTGTGCCTAGTCATGAGGTAGAAGTTTTACCGCGTTTCCATCCATTGAACATGACCTATGAAGAAACTTCTCTCATAGAGGAAGCTCAAAGGCAATGCAAATGTAGGCACACTTTGCATATTGTTCTCACGTCGATTTCCCCTACATCCGTGAACCTGTAGTACACCAGAATTTGTAGAATGGGTCAGCAATAATTATCCTCAGCTAATGTTTGACTCATCCAGACAAATCCACAACTACTTGACTACTGGACTGATAATATGCGGCAGCACTGGAGTCCTGATGCACTCACCCATAATCTCTCTATTGCATCAGGAATCAAGTGAGGTAGTCCCCTCCCCCCCCCGCCCCCGCTCTCCTCAGAAAGGTGGTATGGTTGTTTCCAACTCTCACCTACAAGTGGGGCAGCTGGAGTCACCACAACATGGAACACAAACTCCAAACTGCCTCATCATATCTATGAAATTGTAGAGAAATCTCACAATGACAATTTGAAGGTAACATGACAACGAGTGCCAGTCATAGCCTTATGAGAGTCGCTCACAAAGTGTCAGAACACCACCTTCTTCATCACAAATAGCAGTCTTTCCATCACTCCCGAGGGTGGGGGCCTGAGGGACAAGCATACCAACTTGAACATTTTGAATCTCCCCTATTCCTAATCCGTCAACCTTCATCCCACCAAAAAAACCCTGTAACCCTAATCCGTCGACGTTCATCCCTCAAAAAACCCCGTCTTGTGAAATTGTAAAAATGGCTAAGCTTAGGCAAAAGTTCCACATCTCTTCCCGATACGATAGTCCCTGTCCCCTGCCGTGGCAGGTCCTAGTAATGGGGGAGTATCGAGATTTTTAATATTTACCCGCCCAACACTAATCCAGACTCAGCGGTAGTAGCCCTAAAACGGTCCAGAATGTCGAGAGACCTTGTTAGTCCTTATGCTTTATCTTTGGCCTCACTCCTTCACCATTGCTTCTTCCGCTTCACAATTGTTCCCCTTTGCAAACTGCATTGTTACGCTGTAAGTTTGGTATAGAGGCGTACTTCATGCGGATTTGTCTCATTCTTTGCTCTCAATTGTTTCGTCTCATTGGGAGTTGTGGCGAGCTGTAATTCGAACCAGTCGGGTGAAGCTGTTATTTTTGCGGTGCTGATAGTGCAATTGGTGCACAGGCGCATAACCGCAACTCGGTCGCCTTCATCGGTTCTTCGTGGCGATGGCAATGCGCCAGCGACTAACCCTTGAATGGCGCTGCTCAGGACTGATAGCGAGTTGCGGCCACAGAGCCCTAGTCTCTTCTTGGAGTGGACATGTTGGAAAAGCAGCATCAGGCCACACAGAAAAAGTTTGGAGGGAGTTTTTTTCCGACCCTTCACAATGGTGGGATTGCAGGCCGGAGAAGGTGAATGCCAGGTATCCAGATTTCAAGCATAAGAGGACGCAGGATGCACTATGGCTCGGGGATCGAAGGAACCCACCGTGGGTGGCAGCAGGGGTGGCTGCAATGGCACCAGGGACAGTGCAGATGGACAGTTTTTCATGGAATAGAAGGCTTGCAAAATATGTCAAGACTGGGGAGTATGAGAAGACAATGGAGCTTTTCAAACAAATGCAAAAAAGAGGCATGAGACCTGATAGGTTCACTTTTGTCCCAGTGCTGAATGCATGTGCTGGTTTACGAGCACTTGAAGAGGGCAGACGGGCTCATCAGCTGATCATGCAAACTGGTTGCGAGGCTGACGTTTTTGTGGGGAGTGGCCTGGTTGATATGTACGCCAAATGTGGACACATGGAGGATGCTCTGAGAGTGTTCAACAAGATGCCATCTCGAGATGTGGTCACGTGGTCTGCATTGATATTAGGGCATGTGAAGTATGGGCAAGGCCAGAAGGCTCTCGAATTGTTTCGACAAATGCAGCAGGAAGGTGTTCAGCCAGATCCTGTCACATTTGTGGCGGTTCTGAATGCATGTGCTAGTGTGTCTGCACTTGAAGAGGGCAGGTGTGCTCACGAGCAGATAATTCGAAGTGGTTGTGAGTCTGTTGTCTTTGTGAGGAGTAGCCTGGTTGACATGTATGGGAAGTGTGGAAGTATGCAGGATGCTTGGAGAGTGTTTAACAAGATGCCATCTCAAGATGTGGCCACTTGGAATGCTATGATATTTGGACATCTGAAATGTGGACAAGGCCAGAAGGCACTGGAATTGTTTCAACGCATGCAACAGGAAGGAGTGTGCCCAGACCGTGTAACTCTGGTGGGGGTGCTGAATGCATGTGCAAGTGTAGTTGCACTTGAAGAAGGCAGGGGTGCTCATGAGCAGATTATTCAAAGGGGGTGGGATTTAGATGCTTTTGTGGGGAGTAGCCTGGTTGACATGTATGCGAAATGTGGGAGCATGGAAGATGCTTGGAGAGTGTTCTGCAAGATGCCATCTCAAGATGTGGTCACTTGGACAGCGATGATATTGGGATATGTGAGATGCAGACAAGGGGAGAAGGCATTGGAACTTTACGAACGAATGCAACAGGAAGGTGTGCAGCCAAACGCTGTCACTTTTATGGGGGCGCTGAATGCCTGTGCCAGTTTAATGGCTCTTGAAGAGGGCAGGAGTGTTCATCAGCAGATGATTCAATGTGGTTGTCACTTAGATGCTTTTGTGGGAAGTAGCCTTGTAGACATGTATGCCAAATGTGGAAGTATGGAGGATGCCTGGAGTGTGTTCAACAAGATGCCGTCTCGTGATGCAGTCACTTGGACAGCCATGATATTGGGACATGTGAATTGTGGGCAGGGCCAGAAGGCACTGGACCTATTTCATCAAATGCAAGAAGAAGGTGTGCAGCCAGATGCTGTCACTTTTGTGGGGGTGCTGAATGCATGTGCCAGCATAATGGCACTTGAAGAGGGCAGGTATGCTCATGAACAGATCATTCAAAATGGCTGTGAATCGGATGCTTTTGTGGGGAGTAGGCTGATTGCCATGTATGCAAAATGTGGGAGCATGGAGGAGGCTTCCAGAGTGTTTAACAAGCTGCCCTCTCGGGCTGTGGTCTGTTGGACTGCTATGATTTTTGGACATGTGAAGTCTGGGGAAGGGCACAAGGCACTGGACCTATTTCATCAAATGCAAGAAGAAGGTGTGCAGCCAGATGCTGTCACTTTTGTGGGGGTGCTGAATGCATGTGCCAGCATAATGGCACTTGAAGAGGGCAGGTATGCTCATGAACAGATCATTCAAAATGGCTGTGAATCGGATGCTTTCGTGGGGAGTAGCCTGATTGCCATGTATGCAAAATGTGGGAGCATGGAGGAGGCTTCCAGAGTGTTTAACAAGCTGCCCTCTCGGGCTGTGGTCTGGTGGAGTGCTATGATTTTTGGACATGTGAAGTCTGGGGAAGGGCACAAGGCACTGGACCTATTTCATCAAATGCAAGAAGAAGGTGTGCAGCCAGATGCTGTGACTTTTGTGGGGGTGCTGAATGCATGTGCCAGCATAATGGCACTTGAAGAGGGCAGGCGTGCTCATGAGAGGATCATTCAAAGTAGGTGCGAGTCAAATGTCTTTGTGAGGAATAGCCTCGTTCACATGTATGCAAAATGTGGAAGCATGGAGGATGCTTGCAGAGTGTTCAACACAATGCATTCACATGATGTGGTCTCTTGGAATGCCCTACTTGGAGGATTTGCTATGCATGGGCAAGGTAAGGAAGCTCTGGTACATTTTGAACGGATGTGTGAAGAAGGTGTTCATCCAGATGATATCACTTTTGTTTGTCTTCTTTCAGCTTGTAGCCATTCAGGTTTTGTGGATGAAGGCCTCCGCTTTTATGCTTTGATGACCACAGTTTACAGGATTCCTGCCAAACTGGAACACTATAGCTGCATGGTTGACCTTCTTGGTCGTGCTGGGCATCTGCAGGAGGCAGAGAACATGATCCAGGGTATGCCCTGTAAACCAAATGCAGCTATATGGATGGCTTTACTCGGTGCTTGCAGAATTCATGGTAATGTAGAGATGGGAGAACGCATGGCGAAACGAGTTCTTGAACTGGAACCTAAGGTTAAAGTTTCATTTTTCCATCCAACCATTAGTCGCCATTACATTCATCCCTTAATTTTGAAGGTTTAGATTCAACCCAAGCAGGTAGGTAGGTAGGCAAGCCTAAATTACTTAGTCCTACCTAACCTAGGTCAGTATGTAGGCATAGGTTACCTAAGATCAGGTAGGCCTAGGCCACTTAGGACTAACCCACCTAGGTAGGTAGGTACATAGGCATAGCTAGGTAGGGAAATTGGCCTAGGCTATGAGGTAGGTTGGGTTTTTAATCTCTTTAGAATAATCCTTTTTATTTGGGTTTAACTTTTAGTGTCAAGCCTCTTTGATTGGTTTATCCCGAATGTTTTTTGTGTTTTTAATGTTTCTTGTGCATTATTTAAATAGTTTGCAAAGTTGAAAACAAAGATAAAAGATATGGAATAAACATTTTAGTTGCAACCTAGTCACAACTATTAGCAACCACTAACTACTTCTTAATTAATTTACTAACTAATTAGTGCCTAATCTACCATAACTTACCTGCTACCCTATATTAACTACCTACTTATCTACCTAGGTAACTATTGAAGCTAATTTCCATAATGCTATTTGGTCCGCTTAGTTGGATAGATTCTCTTTTTTGGCTCGGTGTAACTTAAATAAACTCCATAAATTTGGAAATGGAAACATAAAATGGGGCCCAGTTAAAAAGGTTATTGCCAATACTCATTTTTCAGTCTTCAACATTAAGTCTCTCAATAGACTTAAAAGGCTTAGGCAAAAACACCTTAATTCTTCAACTAGCCTCTGTCCATTTTCAGTTAAGGGGGTAATTTATGTTATTTACAGTGTCAAGAATAGTAGAATGCTATATGTTGGTCAGACTTGTAAGTCTGCCTTTGACAGATTCCAAGAGCATATGAGAGAAGCTAAAAGATTGTCTAAGCTTGCTAGTTCGTCTTTTGAGTTTAAGCCACTATATGCTGCCATTGCCAAAGAGGGTTTCCATTCCTTCAGAGTTTTTCCTATTGAAAAAGTAGATGGGAATTTTTTAGATTCTGAAGGCCGTTTTGCTCCAAACTTGTTTAAGGTTGTTGCCTCTCAATTGGAAAGAAAATGGATGAGGATTTTGCACACTTTCTTTCCAAGAGGTTACAACCTAGAGGGTAAGTCTAGTAATAGACGTTCTCCTAGGGTTCATAAAGCTTCTGCAATGCTGTGGAGAAAGGGCAACAAACCTTCATTTGTTCGTCCTAATTTCAAAGTTTGGGTTCCTGTCAATGTTCTTCCTACCGTTGCTGTAAGTTTCCCTCCTCCTCCTTTGCCAGTTTCTGAAGAGATTGGTTCTCCTTCTGATGATGTGCAACCTAATCATAGAGGGGTCCCTCACCTTTCTCCTCACAGAATTTTTGGCTACAGAGATTACAAAAGAAGGCTGGTTTTCATTTCTTCTCTTATGTCTCAAGGTAAGTTTTCTATTGTTTTTCTCTCCAAGTATAAAACCAAGAATTTGGTTCGTATGCTTTTGTTGTTGTCTGAGTTTTCTCCTTCTGATCTCGGTCTTGATGTTGGCCATGCTTTACAACTGTCTAAAATTTTGAGCAATTTTATAAAGAGAAATGTTCCTCGTTCTTTCTCGGCAGGTGCTTCTTTCCTAGGCAGAGATCTCATTATCTCTGTTTTTGTTTCTTCTCGTATGGATGGTTTGAATCTCTCTTCAATTTTAAACCTTCCTTCTGTGCTAGATTGTCTTCCTCCTTATGTTAGAAAGTTTTGGTCCCCTCCCCTAGTAGCTTGGAAATATGTCAAAACTTCTGGTCAAGAGTTTTTCAGCTATGGGGCGTTGGGTAGATCTGTTCGTGCTTCTCAAGTTAATAAACTTATTCACTCTGGTTGTGCTTGTTCTCGTTTCCCTAGTTTTGTTGATTCCCATCATGGTCATGTTATTTCTGCTAACCTTAATATCCTTTCTAGGCCCAGCCTAATTGAACTCTTTTCCAGAGGCACTAAGTTCAGAAGTGGCTTCTTGTCTATGTTGTCTATTGAAGAAGCTATTGATAAAGCTCTTAAGAAGTTTGTCAACAAGCAAGAAGAGCTTCTAGGAGTTCAAGGGATATTAAGTGAGTGGAAAGCCAAAGTTCTATTGTTTGTACAGAAGAGGACTAGTGCTTCCTTTGTGGTTCAAACCTCTTCTGATTCTCGTTTGTCTGTTCCTTTAGGGGATTTGGATCACCTAAAGTTTCTCTAGCAGTCCTTTGTCATTACCTACATGGATAAATGTTGTAATAACTTTGTGTTTGTTTGTAAAAAGTTTTATGTTTCTTCTGTTTTCTCTGAGCTTAATTCTCCTGTTGGTGCTTATGTGGTCTCCAATCTTGCTCAATCTGTTATTCTTAAGTCTCATCTCTCTTTTAATAAGGCTCATGATTTTAATGGTGTAAAGTGTGGCCCTCGTCTCCCGTTTTTTTGTGCAGTTTGGAAGTTTCATAAAAATCCAATTAAACCTAGATTTATCTGTGCAGCCAGCTCTAGTTCTCTAACTGATGTTTCTAAGTGGCTATGTTCTTTCTTCAAAGCTATGTTTCCTACGGTCAATGACCTTTGGGTGTCTAAGCTCAAAAAAGCAGATGTCCCTTGTGATAGTAATTGGATTCTCAATGACTCTACAGGAGTGGTGGAGGTAATAAACAATCTTAATCGTTCAAGATCTGAAAGTGATAAAGCTTCCCCACTTCTGTTACAGTCTTTTGATTTCTCAACTCTATACACTAAAATTGACCTAGTGGATCTAAAAGCTCGTATGAGAGTTCTGATAAATAAAGTGTTTAATCGGATGTTGAAACTTCATCGTTTTAAGGTTTTGTTGGTTCAAAAAACAACTTTGAACTTTAGGTTCTTGTGGCTAAAAAATAAAGCAGAGGTCAATTTGTTTGAAAATCTTCATAGCTTCAAAGTTGCAGAAGCTTTAGATTTGATCTCTTGGTTGGATTTCTCATTAGACAATTTGTTTCTTTGTTTTGGTCAGGGTGTTTATAGACAGTGCATTGGTAACCCTATGGGTACAAATTGTGCAGTCTATTTGGCAAATTTCTATCTCTTCACTTATGAGTTTGATTTCATCAAGCGTCTCTTGAAGAGTAAAACTTGTCCTGTGGTGCTTCATAGTTTGTCCTTGGTTCGTAGGTTCGTGGATGATCTTCTTGTTCCTGATTTTCCAGATTTTGAGAACTTCATGTACCTTAACCAAGACTCTTTTGGCGGCGGCATATACCCAAAAACTTCTTGCGAGTTGAATTGTACATCTAAAGGCTTCTCTTGTAATTTCTTGGATCTAACTGTGAGCCAGAGTCCTCAAGGTTTATCCTGTGACATTTTTGACAAACGCTCTCAACCAGAGTATGCAGGTATTGATATGATTAGAATGCCTCATGTTCATTCCAATATCTCAATGACTGCGAAGCTGGGGGTTATCAATAGTCAATTTTACAGGTTCTTGAGACTTTGCAGTTTTAAGAAGTTTTTTGTCTCCCAAATGGTCAATCTTATTGTCTTTCTGAAGGCAAAAGGCTACCCTTTTAAAGTTCTTCTAAAGAGAACTAGAGGGTTGGTGCTTAACGAAAAATTCCTGTTTGGAATTTCTGCTTTTGGCATTTTCAGAATGATTTTGCTTCGGGTCATGTAAGTGGGGAGCTTCCTGTAAGCCCACTTGTTCTTGTTCTTGTTCTTGTTCTTTGTCGTCCTCTGTTCTTTGTCTTCCCCTGTCTTCCCCTGTTCTTTTCCCTTTCTGTTTTTCTTTGTTTTTCTTTGTTTCTTTGTCTGGTCTTTGTTGTGGGGTCTGTTGCTAGCCAGTAGTATGGCTGAGTCTTCCCATTGCTTCCGGAATTGCAACAGAAACTCAGTTCGCAGGATGGTGCTTGTCACTGGCCTTTACCCACTGTAGGGAGCTGATGAAGTCAGTGGGGAAGTTGTGATAGTTAAGTCACTATCATACATACTACTGTTGATGGTCCCTGAACAGGTGTGAGACTGGCACTTTTGTTCATACCGCGGTGTGTGTTTTTCGTTTTTTGTTTTGTTTTTTGTCTCCCCTTGTTTGGTTCATTCTGTGGCTTCCGGAGAAGTGTTAACCTTGCTGTTTTCTTCTTTATCGTGAGAACGGAGATTTCTCTATTCTTATGAAAGATATTTAACTTTGTTTGACCTAGCATGGCTTATATATATCTACTTAGCATATGTACTCAATTTCATTAACTACCTATCTACCCATTAGCCTAATCTACCTACTTACCTACCTAGCTACATTTAACCTAGCAAAGTACTTCACCTAGACTTAATATTTACCGAAGCTATTTAAGTTAGCTTGCCTAATTAATTAATTAACCAACCGCCTATCCATTTACCAACCTACCCACTATACGTTTATTATTCCTTCCTACTTATATTAGCTCTAATAATAACATTAACTAGTATTTAATGGCTATTAATATTCACTAATTAATTAGTTATTGGTTATTAAGTATAACTACCTATTAAAAATGATTTATCAACTAATTAATAATTAAGTAACTAACTACAGGTTAATGTTACAAATTGATGAAAGGAGGTAGAACAACATATTAGTGTTCAAAAAAAATTCATCATGTTACTTGGAACGTCCTATCTAGCCATGTGTAGTCAAAAGTTGTTGTCAATATTGATTGGTATTTGTACAAGAATAGTATCCACGTAAAGGTATGCACGTCAACATAATTTACATAGAATGAACCTTGGACATTTTGATAATATTGTATTGCATTGTGCCAATTAAAAAATGATTGACCTATGAATATTGTTCAAGCTTTTCAATGCAATTTTTTAAAACAAGTATACCAAAAAATGACAATTATGGAAAAAACATAAAAAGGAGGTTGAGGGAAGTGTTAGATATATTGAAAAAAATGCATGTTGATGATGAAATATTAAATGAAAATTGGGGAACTATTGGTCCATGAAGTTGTAGGATTTCGCCACTTTGGTGAACATAATTAATATGGTTTTTTTATAAGTGCATGATTGATGTGACAAGGAAGGGAAAAAAATGAATTGCATGAGGTTTTATTTATAAATGCAATAAATGACAACCCAAATGTAAAATGAATGAACTACCAATATTCCATCGAAATAAAAATTAAATGTCATGGAGGTGAAAAAAACTATGGTAAATACATGAAAATTGCAAACTATTGTAGAAGTTCGAAAGCAAGTAAAAAACGAAAGGATTAATAAGTTATTTTCAAAGTAGGCATGAGGCGATTATATTCAATGTTCGTGCAATTTTTTTATTCTAATGAAAAGAAAAAAATGCATGGTTAGGAATATTTGTCATTTGGTTTAGATTTTTTATTTTTGTGTTTTTCCCCAAGAGGAACCAAACCCCCCAAGGAAGCTGGGGAGGAGGTTTTTTGCTTTAGTGGCTTCCAAGAGGAGCCGAACACCCCCTCCCCCGCACCCCCCCAAGAAGAAGTTTGGGGGGTTCTTTTTTATTTCATGGGCTCTACGAGGAATTGAAATCACCCAAGGAAACTTGGGAGGTTTTTTTCTCCTTTGTGGCCTTTATGAAAAAATGAACCTCCCAAGAAATTTTTTTGGAGGAATGTATTGTCTTTTCAAGGAAGTGTTTCTTCTTGGTTCCATTTTCAAAGAGCTTATCTTACTTATGTGGTTGTTAAGTGGACAACAAGTGTCGCAAGAGCTTGGATTTGAAACCCTTAGGAGAGAATCAAAACTTAGTGTGTATGAAGAAGATGGAAGGATTCTACAAATGGTCTATTAGATTTAATAAACTTATGTTGAGAGGAACAAAAATTGAACAACCTTTTTGGTGGGCATTATAGGAAGGATTTTAAAAGAGGAGTTTACCACAACTTCAAGGGTCTTGGGCTACACAAAAGAGGAACTGAAGATGAAGATGGAAGATGAATTTATTGGGGAAGGCACAAATTTAAAGGTTCTTTAGCCAAGATGGACAAAACTAACGAAGTTGGCATTGGAACAAGTGAGAAAGTTCACATATTGAATCTCATGCAATGGAATTCATGAATTCATGAACACATGAAAAAATCATATTCACATTTATTTGCTTAATTTCTTGTTCCAATTTTTTTTTTTCCAATTCTGCTTGGATTGTTTTTTCTATGTAAAAAATTTTAAATGTTCAATCAACCACAACTACTTGTATGCAATTGTTATTGTGTTTATAAGCATTAATGGGGGGCCAATTGGGTGAGAATAAATCTCAAGTCCTCCCAATCTTCATGGCCAATTATGTAGAAAAACAATATTTTGATACAATTGATTATTAAAATTTTATATTATTATGTTCTTTCTCAATTTCTTAATCAAGTTTTTTTCTATGCTTGTGTTGAAAGGCATGATTAGGGGGCCAATTGGGTGAAAAAGAATCCCAAGTCTTCCCAACATTCATGGGTAGGCATGTGTAATTTAGGCAATTGCAGGCCGCGTCACCAAAATTACCTAAATGTGTGCATGTTGTTGTGCCTAAATTAAGGCATTTATTATATGTGTGTGTAGTTGTTGCAGGCTCATCTTGTGCTTGATTGCTACCAGATATCGTCATGTCATCTTGTTTCTTCAACATATGTGAAGGCTAAGGATGCCCGATATGGGCTTAAGGTGGCATCTTGTGATCCCAAGACTTCGAAGGTGCTCCAATGTCATTTTTGTATCGCCTTTGGTCACGAAGAAAAGGTTGGATCCAAACGAAAGCCAACCGCTACTGTACAAGGATGGTTGACCCCATTTCGTTACAACAACATTGAAAATCATATGCGCACCCAGCACCCAACTCAATGGGCACAATAAGCAACCATTAAATCTGACAATGATCGCGATCAATTTTTCGTCGACCTTCCCATTGCTTTCAAGAATTCCATCAAAGTGCATTTCCCATCTTCATCATTGGGTGCCGAATGCCAGATTGTTTTCAATATCAACAGGAACATTGTGGATACCATTTTTGGCGACATGTTATTCGACCATGTAGAAAATTTTGACAACGATGATTCTGATGATGTGGAAGATCATGTTTTTGGTAGAGAAGCTGAGTTTAATGTTGTAATGTGTCTAAGTTTGAAGGTTGTTGCAACTGCGAAATCACGAGCACCAGCGTTGTTCAAACAAATTCAATCTAAGACAGATGATGACGTTAATGATTAAGGATAATTTTCCTATTCGGTGACAACCCTGAAGACAAGGACCACACTGTTCGGTTTGGTTGTTCATTACGTATCTTTTGAGGCTTCCTTTCGAATGGTTTCGGACATTATCGATTGCACCTACTATCGCAACCCCACTGTGGCCAAGTGTGGGGGTGAAGCCCAACACTCCCAAAGTTGGGGATTTGGAGTCCTCCGGGACTTCCAAATGTTTAGAGCTCAACAGCAAGGCTCAAAACACCTTGCATTGAGGTCATCTTGGTGTCATTGGAAAGGTCTTAAAGCGTAAATATCGAAAATGGCCTTGCATTGGTCATTTGAACATTTGTAGCCCAAGTTATGGGCAAAAGAAGGGTCAGGAGTCAAATTGGCAGTTTGACTCCCTAAAAGTCAGGAATCGACCTCTTTTCGACCTGCGAATTGAAAGTGTGATACGTCGTTGGAAAGTCTCAACAAGGGCTACAACTTTGGTTTAGACCTTGTTGCGATCAGACTTTGAAGTCGGGAGTTATGAGCTCCCAAAGTCTCGGGATTCCAACCGGGACAGTTTCGGGACAATTTCAGGACTCCAACTTGGGAGTCCCGAAAAAAAGAGCCATTTGGATGTAGCCTCCATGGGGGGTTGCAGAAAATACTATATGGGGGAAGGTGGTGGCTTCCCCCGAATGCGGGCCATGGTGTGTCTTGTGGTCCAAAGTGCTCGTGGCTTGTCCCAACACCCAAGGGTGTCCCGGAATGTGAACTAACCACTTTGTGGTTTGTTTTGGATGCAGATTCAAGCTTGATCTACTAAACCCTCTTCCTAGTCTAATCTTGGGACTTCTAGCACGCCCCTCTACCCCTATATAATGCTGAAGTCGGGAGCACCCTTCCGAATCCCCATTTCCACAATTCTACATAGTTGGACCCTCAAGTAGGTTGAACCCGGGACTTGGGAATGTGTCACCTACGACATCTTGGGTGACCTTTGTTTGCGCGCTTGCTCTCGCCAAGATGTCAACAAGTTCATCTAGGTTGTCTTTGTTATCAATCTGCACCGTATTGCTGATGTTTTACGACGTTCTTGGGGTTTTTCAATGGTGTGCGATTCTATTACTCATCAAAGCACATCGTATCTTGATTTGCGCTTCTATGTTTTCATTGAGGAGCATAACACCATTATCAACCTCCATGGGAAGCGTGCACACCATACCAACGAAATTATGTTCAACATGGTCAATAAATTTTTAACAACGTTCTGCCCTAATTGGATGGTTCGTCTTATTGGTTTGGCATCTGATGGGGTGCGTAATATGATTGGCCACATTACTACCATTATCACTCGACTGGATGTTGGCATATAGGATGATTGCCCTTTATCTCGGATTTGGTGTGGAGCGCATCAACTAGACCTTGTGATGGAAAACATTATGAATGATGTTGTCAACACTATCATGACCGGTTTCATCATTCATATAACCCACCAATAAAAGTTAATTGCAAATATGAACACAATGTGCCCCCGCATTGTCAACCAATGGCTATCAATCGAGAAGGTTATTAAAGTGGTTTAAGATTCATCATCCTGAATAACTTGCACTTATCAAGTCGAAGTAGCCATCATCTACCCCACCTCGTCTCTGGTTGGCTTCTTTGCTTGCGATGCAACATATCACGAATCACATTGCTATCGCCTTTCGTTCGATCCAGGGATTAATGACATTATTGGAACAATAACAAGCAGCATTGAATGATCTTGTTGCCTCTTTCATCGACAACATTGGAGTGACTAGTCTACTCACTATGGAATCGATTAGGAATGTGGACACATCAACCCATGTCACTAACGGTTTCTATGTCGTCTCTATATCTAGTATCTAACAGTTTTTGGGTGGTCTAGCTACTTGGATGGATGCATTGATTGAAGAAGCAGATAATGTTGAACAAAACAACTTACACCAAAATATTGGCCTTGTTTATGTCATGGCATGTGATCGAATCAATTCAATCTGTGTCCATCGTGATCACAACAATAATGCATTTGCCGATCCTACCTCACTACCACCAGTTCTACCACATGAGTTAATCAAGTTTGTTGCCGCCTGATATATTCACAAGATTTGCCAACACGCATTTCGTTTGGAGCATCACTATTCAGCTGATCAAATCGATATTATCATTGACGAACACAAGGCTCTCGTTCATGCGTACCAATCCGAACTAGTGTTGAAGCTGGGTATCAATGTGTTGTCTGGCAAATCGAGTTTTAAGGAAGGATGGAGTTTACTTGGCGTTCGGTTCCCCGATTTGATGGACTATTGTAAAGTTGTCATGATGTTCTTGCTTGGAACAAGCACTGACGCACTCCCAACTCCTTAAAGGACTCAAATGTGAGTCCAAGTGAAAGACAGCGGAAGAGGGAGGAGTCGGGATGCGCTCCCTAGCTCTCAACACTTGGAGGGGTAGAGGGGTGTGTTGGAGCTCCGGGATGGGACTAAGAAGAATTGACAAGCTTATTCACTCACACGGGCCTGCACACAACCCACACCAAGTGGTTAGTGCAAAGTTAGAGCACCTTTGGTGCTAGGACAGCCACGGGCAACACGGACACACAAGACTCACCACGGCCCGGACTTGGGGGAAGCCACCACCTTCCCCCTTATAGTATACTCTGTGACTCTCCACGGGGCCCACATCCAAATGGCTTTTCTCTCCCAGGACTCCCGCGCGGGAGTCCCGAAATCCCGCCTAGCGGGACTCTCGGGACTTTGAAGCCCCATAACTTTGCGAGCAAACCTCGGATCGAAGTGCGGTCTAAAGCAAGTTGTAGCTCTTGTCGAGACCTTTCCAACGATATGTCGCACGTTGTCTGTAGCTAAGTATTTCGGGTCGATTCCCGACTTTTAGTGGTCGGGAGTCAAAACTGGCAGACTCCCGGGAATTCGACTCCCGATCCTTCTTTTGGTCGTAACTTCCGTTTTAGATGTCCAAATGAGCAATGCGAGCCCATTTTAGACATCTACGCTTCAAGAGCTTTTCATTGATATAAAAAGCGCCACAAGCCATTGAGATTCGACCCCTCAAATTGGTCTCTGAAGTTTTGGGAGTCCTTTTGGGACTCCAACTTTCATCAACTCCCAACATGGGAGTTCACTTGGGAGTGTGAGGGTTCACTCCCTCACACTTTCTTGCACTCCCGGGAGTTTATGATGTGACTCCTGGGCTTTCTCTTGGCCCGCACCCTTGCAACCCCTTTGCCTTGGTCGCGAGCCCAAAGCTAGGGTTGCGATAAGCACGGTTGAATCAGATTTTTTTGTTTTGCGTTGGGAAAAGGACGGATATCGCAAGGCGTTATCGGATTTCAGATTGTAAGGTGTCCCACAATCAAAACAATATTTCTTCATTCAACAATTCTTTCATTAAAGCGCCCATTTTGCCTACCCAACCTATCGCCTAAATTAATCTTCTCTAGTGCAACTAAATTAATCTGATTTAGGTCATTAAGGCGGATGCCTAATTTACACAGGCGGGCTCAAGGGCTATTATATAGCAATGCAAGTTTGTCAAATATTGAATTATTAAAACTACATATCCATACTTGTCTTTTCAAATTTTGGATCCCATTCCATCCTATCCAAAGAAAATCAGGTTTAATTTGTTGTGTCAAAATAATAATAATAATAAAATCTTCCCTCCTCAATCAGTGCCCACCATTAAACAAATGCCACATGGAGGACTTTTTAAGTTTCAACCAAATTGGCCATGGGTGTTTGATGTATACAATTGCTATACATTTTTAAACCAAATGTGTTCAAATTTTTAAATAATTTTCATTAGTTCAAGTCCTTTTGCCCTTTATATCATCCATGTTAAAAAGAAATTCAATTTTTAGAAAGAATAATGGACGTTTGGTAAAAAAAAACAAAAATTGTCCATTTTCAAAATTTGAATGATTTGAACATGCAAAAACATTTTTTATTTGTGTCAAGCTTTAAGCATGTAAACTTTGCAATTAATGAAATATATTCCCAAAAAATTATGATAATGCAAACTGTTATGTTTCATTTGTGATATTTCAAACATACAAAAATGTAGTTTTAAGGAGTGTCCACTCATTTGGGAGGCTCTTTTGACTATGTTTTTACCCCCAAGTAAGTAGTCTATGTAGGTAAAAAAAGAATTGTCAATATTCCAACCTTAACCACACTGAATGTTGTTTGTGAAGTTTGATACTCGGACCCCAATGGTAGAATACAACTCATTTACCACCAAGTCACCTCGTTTGTTGTGTAAATAATCTAATGTTTGTTTTATTTAAACCATATTTCATTTAAACATTACACAAAAATATTATTTTTGTAATTCATATTTTATTGATACAATTTCCAAATGAAAAAAAGAAATTTTATTCATAAAATTCCTTCAATAATATACATAATTATATAATTTCTAAAAATTTAAATTCATTTCAAAAGAGAAATACTTGAATTTTTTGATTAAATAACATTTCAATGACCATTTTTTGGAAAAAAAAAATTCAAGCACATGATTTGTAAATGGAAAAACCTTTGTGGCTAATACAAGAATAAATAAAATATATCTTTCCTATTTTAAACCTTCATTTGATTTAAGAATTTGTATTATGTCAATTTTGCTTCCAATGTATCATAATTTAGTAATAAATTTTATTTTACACGTATGAATCCATATAATTTATCCACATAGAATGATTATAAATTAATCATAAATAAATTATATATAAATCATATTAAGTATGATGTATATATTTATATTTTAAAATACTTTTTTTTTAAATTATAAATTTTGTTGATTTCTACACATGTATTTTAATATAATCCTATTTTCATGAATTTTTTTGAAACATGTAAAATAAATTAACTTTTTATTATACATATAGTATATATATATATGAAATTTTATTTATAATATATCATACTTTAAAATTAAACTTTATTTAAATGTATGATAGTTAATTTATTCACATAAAACATTTTTAAATGGATCATATATGAAATATAATTTTTAATTTGTAATAAAAATTCTTATATTAATTGTATATAATATTAATTGAAATCAATTCCCTATGTGCAGTAGTTTGTTATGTCCATATATGTTCATACTAAATGATTAATAATCATTTTTCATTCATTGTAAAATAATTTTATTATCACATTGTTTATGTCATTTGTATAGTCAATTTTTAGTCAATTTTGAAATGACTTTATCTTAATCACAGTTTCAAATAATATTTTGGACATCCACATTGAACTTTTTCATCAAGCATGGATGCCATATGGATGAAAAATTACAGTGAAAAAATACTGTCATCTTTCATGTTATCACATCATCATTCATTAATCAAATGCACCATTAATATATGGTTACAATTTTTTCCACGTAGGATTTGAAATAATATCCTATGACTATAGTCAATTATATAGTTGTTTAGGACATCTAGTCATTGACTTCTTGGCTGCACATCAATGACTAGATTTCCTTTGGGTGGAATAATTAATTATTTAAAGTTCATATTACTAGTTGTATGTTCAATTTCTTGTTATAATTTCATTGTAACCAATGATGTTGGGGTTTAATTCTTTATGCCAATTTTTTTTTAAAACTTTCTTCCCCCCCCCCCCTCAATTAATGTCAACCATTAAATAAAGTGCCACATGGATATATTTTGAGTTTCAACCAAATCAACCATGGATGTTTCATGTATGCAATTGTTGTTGTGTTAATAATCTTCAATGGGTGGCCAAATGGGTTAGAAAAAATCCCAAGTCCTCCCAATTGTCATGGCAAATTATGTAACATTGAAATAACTTATAATAATTGATTATTAAAAAATCATATTATTACTTATATGTTCAATTTCTTGCTCCAATTCCATCCCAACCAATTATGTTGGGTTTCGGTTTTTTGTTTTAAAAATCTTTTAGAAACTTTTTCCCCCTTCAATTGGTGTCGATTATAAAATCGCAAGGTCTAATAACCTCAAAACTATTAAGGAAAAGGTTGCCAAGTAAATAAAACAACATGAAAACACATGAAGGTAAGGCATGTTTTATACACTACAACAAAATGTGTCCTTGTACACCAAGTGATTTCATTAAATTTTGATTGAATTCATTTGTTTTAATAAACGAAGATTAGTTGGAAAGTAGTGAACCCACTACTCTAATGAACAAGGATTAGTGAATTGCAAGCACATTTTGTAATATGTTTGTGTATTGTTTTGTATCACTTACCATCCTATAGTAATTATCATCATGTTCCAAATATTGTTTTATACAAAATTAAAAGAATAACCAAAATGCCTCATGTAATTACTCCTTACAGTTTATAAACCTTTTATAGATGTTGCCTATCATCTACATCACCTACAGACCCTTTGTAATTGTTGCCTATTATTTGCAACACCTACATACCCTTTGTAATTGTTAACTACCATCTATAGCAACTCCCTACCTTCTACAAACCTTAAATCCAATAGTTATTTCCTTATTACCTTCCAGTGGTAATTATTGTCCTATAGTGAATTTTTATTCCAAGAATAGAACAGAAAATAGATAATATTCTACTTTTATAAAAAAAATAAAAATTAATACATAACAATAACAAAGCTCTATATAAACTTAATATGAACTACTTTCCTTTCCTTTATCACATTTTAAATAAAACACACACACACACACACACAAAACATTAAAATATATACAAATTTCAACCACTCTTCATTACATGAGGACAAATACAACTTTCTCCCATGTTATTCACCTTCTCTTTCACACAAGAGTGTCACACACAAGCATCCTCCTAGTGATCTAATGTTGAATGCCTTATAAAAATAAATCATTTTATTCACTCCTCCCAAAAAAAAATAAAGAACCCAATAAAAATGTTCACCACACAAAAGTTGAATCATTATCCTCCTAGATCTTTTCATCTTAATCCTTCCACACATCTTAGTTAATGAAAATCCATTCATCCCTTATCCACTTGGACTAATTAACCTAAATGGTTTCACCCCCTAATAAATAGAAGATGGTAAGCACGATATTTATCACTAGTGATTAAATAATTATTAAATTGTTACAATGATACCTTTCCAAATAAATTAGATTAGGATATATATAATTTATAGTAATTAATATTATTTTGATTAAAGTTCCTCCCAAAAATAACTTTTGATCATTTTACCCCATGAATATAGTTCATTATATTAATGGTATTACCATCAAAAAACACTTTCATTCTATAATTCTCATATGATTGTTTTGCCATTTGATAGTAACTACCATCCAATGATGATACTACCGTCTCCTAACATCCACGGTGTTTAACCAACATAAGACAATTTTCTACCCTCGACACAAATTAACCATTACATAAACGCTACATAGATTTCTTTTGAATTTCAACCAAATCAACCATGGGTATTTGTTCTATGCAATTATAGTTGAGTTGATAAACCACAATGGGGCCAATTGCGTGGAAACTAATCTTAAGTCTTTCCAACTCTCATGGCAACATTCATATTACTAGTTGTATGTTCAATATCTTTGATGAAATTCCTTCGTACGGACAACTTTGTTTGATTTAATTATTTAAATCAAGAGGCTTTTGATGTTCATTCACCTTTCAATAGGTGTCAACCATAAAAAAAAGTGTCACATAAATTTCAATTGAATTTTATGAAAATTGGCCATGGGTTGACATGTATTAATGGGAGGTCAATTGGGTGAGAAAAGAACACATGCCAAGCCCCCCAAACAATCATGGCAGATTAAGCAACATTGCAATATTTTGAAATTTTGAATAAAATAAATATGATATTACTAACTGTATATTCAATTTCTTGTTATAATTCAATCTTTTCAATTATGTTTAGGACATCTTCCTAAATAAAAATGTTTTGCATGTTCATTCCTACCTTCATCTTGGGTCAACCATTAAACTATTGTCACATCGATTTCATTTGAAAAATCGTTTTATTCCATTTGAATCTTTTTCAATTACCTAATGATATTTTTTTCATCGTCACTTGGCTACATTAATTTTCAAATTATCAGGTTTAAGGTTTACTAGAACTCCAAGGGAAATCATGTGGTCTCTTCCTTTTCTTTTGTTCATTCTAGTCCCATATATGTAACCCCTCTTTTTGCTTATAGACTTCTATTTCTCACACTTTAGTAGGGTATGGCTTCTTGTGATGTCAAATTTGAGGGCAATCAAAACAAACAAGATCAACACCACCAAGGTGTTGGAAAAAATCAAGATTTGTTCAAAGAATAGATCCATGTTGATCTAACACATTTGACACATTTAATGAGAAATCCAAAACTTTTTTAATTGATGTCTTGAAGATGGAACAAACATTCCAAATGGGCTACAAGGAAGGTGAGAAGGTCTTATTTGTCTTGCTTACAATTGGCAAGGTCAAGAGGAGTCTTTATCGAGCTTTTGAGGGCTTTATGGATTGAAAAAAATGAAAATTTTGAAAAGTTTCTCCAAGTGGACATGAACCTTTGTAAATAATCTAAAATGTTCTATGTATCGGATGGCAACCACATGCTTCAAGCCTAGTTGCCTTACATAGATAGGGTTCATCTTTGTTAAGAGGATTGGCACATATGAGTCAACATTTTTGTTGTCAACACTAATAGTGGGCTAATGGAACTCCTCAGTGCCATGACTAAATTGAACATATAAGCAATTCTTTCAAAACCTAATCCCATTATCTCAACCAACATATATTCATTGTTTGACACATTTCATGTTTCCGTAATGTAGGTTAGTGGAATTTGGATCATGTCACGCCATCTTGCATGCATGAATTATTGAAGATCTAAAACATTAAAATGATTCTTTTACATAATTCAAGGATCTTATATTTTATCAACAATATAAAAGATGTCAAACAAATACAATGAAAACATGGTATACCTTCATAGGTCCAAGGATGGTAAATTGAACCAAAAAGTACATCCACCCAAATTCAAATTTTAAATATGGAAAAAATTCAACATAAACATAAGAAAATAAATTCAAACTTTTAAGAGTTTCATTATGGAAGCTTCCATGCTTCCATTGAATTTTGATGAGTTGAATATAAGATTTGAAAAACTTGAGTACAATAAAAGTAGGTAACAAGTAGAATGAAACCAACAAGTTAATATTGTGTTCATTCATATTCTTACATTAGATGTTAAATAGATTTTGATTCTATAATGGAAACTTTTAAAGGCTTGCCATTGATTTAAAATTAGAATAACTCCAATATTTAATCTACTTGTGTTTGAATTTTAACTTATTTTGTAGGTTTTGACATTTGCTTGAATTTTGATGAATATATATAAACATATTTTATACATGTGGTTTAAAAATATAGTTGTAGCAAAATCAATGAACTTCATATAATTAAACATTAAAGAAAATAAAATTTAAAAACTCAATACCAAGGATTACTTGATGGTCATTTTCCATTTATGTTGCAAGGTAAGTTTTTGGTCTACTTTACCATGCTTTGAACCTATGAAGTGTTTTTTTATTACATGTACAAGGTGAAATTCGAAACTTGCACAATTCTTCAAATTGAATCTTATCAAATGGAGGTGATGAAATGCCATATTAAATCAATGTATTTTCCAATGGGTGATGCGATGGCAATAAACATTGCCCACCAAATGTGTTATGTTGATGTGATTGATGCCAATGAATGAAATTCAAATCAACTTGAGTCCTTCAACACCAAGGTTATGGATGTTTATTGTAAGGAACACATAATTATGTTCCACAAATGCTTATTTATGTGCAATCCAACTTTGGAAATTAAATTCCTGCACCATGTTCAAATGCACCGCAATATGAATTCAAAACCAAAAATGTTAGGAAAAGCTCCAAATGTTGGTTTCTATTTATGTTAGTAATGAGCTAAAGGTCCATTGGTTTAAGCAATGGAACCAATTTGCGATCCTTCGTGAGGCCCAAAAAATTCCCATGTAAGGATTCTCAAATGCCACTTTTGATAAGTGGCTTCACAAGGCAAGTTTTTGGCACTAAATTAATAGAATTGGAATATTTATTCAACACAAGTTTTATTTTTATTTGAAGTTTTGCACTCCATTTGAATTGTTCATTACTCAAAATTGTTCCTTCTTATAATTGGAACTCCCAATGATGAAGTTTTTTTATTTTGTCATGTAAGACTTCCATGTCAACGTCAATTATTCAATTGACATTTGTACTTTCAATGAATACATACACAATTGGAGGCTTGAGCTTTGGCAAATTGCTTTCTACAAGGAGGTCAAGATTACAAGAATGATATTTCACAAAAAAACATGGGAGCACCAAAACAAGGCCGAAGAAGTTCTGAAACAAATATTTTACGAGTGATGTTCACATTTCCACCCACTTCATTTTCCTTCAATCTTTTTCGCCATAGTGGCATCTTTTACGTGACGCCCTCCTAAGTCCCTTGTTGAGCCCACTTGAGGGTCCACTATGTAGAGTTGCGGAAAGTTGGGAGTTGAAGGCCGCTCTCGACTTCCAGCACTAAAAGGGGGTAGAGGGGCGTGCTAAAAGTCTCGAGATTAGACTAGGATGAGGGACTAGATTATCAAGCTTGAAATCTGCATCCAAAACCAACCACAAGAGGGTTAGTTAGCATTTGGGAACACCTTTGGGTGTTGGGACAAGCCACGGGCACTTTGACACACTTGACACACCACGGCCCGGACTCGGGGGAAGCACCACCTTCCCCGATGTAGTATTCTTTGCGTTACTCCGGGGGAGCCACATGCGAATGGCTCTTTTTCCCGGGACTCCCAAGTTGGAGTCCCGAAACTGTCCCGGGTTGGAGTTCCGGAACTTTGGGAGCTCATATTTCTCGACTCCAGAATCTAATCAAGACGAGGTTGAAACCAAAGTTCTAGCTCTATCCTCGAGAGCTTTCCAACGCCATGTTGCACTCTAGAATCGGATCTTGGGAACAGGTCGATTCTCGACTTTTACTAGTCGGGAATCAAACTATCAGTTTGATTCCCGTTGCTTCTTTTGCCCATAACTTGGACTGCAGATGTCCAAATGGCTCATGCAAGTCATTATGGACATCTAAATTTCAAGAACTTTCCAATGAGACCAAGAACACTCAAATGCGAGGAGATTTGACCCCCTCAAATCGAGCTTTGAGTTTTCGGGAGTCCCAAAGGACTCCATTTTCCCACTTTCGGGAGTGTGAGTTGCATTCTCACACTTAGCCCCAAAGTGGGGTTGCGACACTTTACAAGCCATGTTCAATCCATTATCAATCATATTTATTCATTCTTGTAAATATTTTTTCCTAGTACTTCTCCCACGGAATGCCATTTCAAAGTTTTTATATTTTTTCAAATTTTGGTGTGATCCAAAGTTCAAAAGCATCTGTCCAAGAAGGACCTCTTCAAAGATTGGTCATCTTCCCACTTGGAAAAATGTAGCTAATATCTAAATTATTTGCCTAACCCATAAAAATTGACTCAAATTTCATGGAGAAGCTTGCATCTTTTGAAGTGAAAAAAAAATTTGTTCGATTCTTGAAAACAATATTCAACTATCAAGCCTTTTTCTCTATCATGAACAAGATCATCTTTTTATTTTTCATGAGTTTGATTAAGTCAAGACTTTGTTTTTTTAAAAAAACACAAGTTGATTTCATCATTGGATAGGTCATTAATAATTTTCTAGTTCTTCATGTGTTGGATCCTCCTTATGTCATCCCCCTAAGGAACAAAAAAGTGCACAACTATGTTGTATCCATTTTTGGATTTTCAGACAAGTATATGGCAAGCAAATATGTCAATGTTATTTTATTTCACGACAATGAACATCAAGTTTTGAAAAACATCGAGTCATGTTTGGATGACTTCAATTATAAAATTCATTCCAAGTGGGCCATTGCCAATGTCTACGTCACACAAGCTCGAAACGTAGGTTTAAAAAGTTATCTCCCATTCTAAACTTGACTTGTCTTCTAAACTATCATTCCAAATTATTTGCTTGAAATTTTCATTTATAAAAAACTATTTGACATAGATCTTTGTCTTTTTCCAAACTTTGTCGAGTAAGGCAAGCCTCCTTGTTTAAGAGTTGGATGAATTTTAGTTCTCAAATAATTCTAGGCAAATGGACCAAGTGTCCAAGAGGATGATGTCCTTTACCATTGGTTAATCCTTGAGGCTATGCAAAAATCCATGATTGGGGTGCCTTTCAAAGCGGGGCATGAGATCCATGTATCCACATTCCAACTTTTCATTCAAACTTTGTCATCTCATGGGAGATTGGTTGTGTATATATATATGCTTACACTTGTGGGCCTTGTTCATGAGTTTTCATTTTATGTTTCGTTGAGTTTCCTTTTTCCAACTTTCTCATTAAAGTTTTATTGCATCTACATTTCTTGTAGGAAACTACTTAACAAAATGTTAATCCCTTGGTAGACATATTCAATTCTAATTGAATAAATCAATGTTTTTCTTGATGTTCAACTTATTAAAAGTTCATAGTACTACTTGTATGTTCAATTTTCGCTCCAATTGCATCCTCTCCAATTTTGTTTAATTGAATCCTTAATGTCAAAAGAATTATGATGTTGTGTCCACCCCTTAATCAATGCCAACCATTGGAGTAGTGGCACATCAATTCCTTTTTAGCTTAATCCAAATCAACCAGGAAGGTTTAATTAATAGTATTAATTATATGTTCAATTTTCATTTTCAATCCCTTAACCTCCAATTTTGTCACAATTATTCTTTTCAAGAGTTTTTTTTATGTTCCCTCCCTTTGGTAATTGATGCTGACCATGAGGGTAATGACAAATGGATTTTTTTTTCAATTTAATAGGTCACAATGGCTAGTCAAATGGACTTGTAGTTGTGTTGGTAAGTACCAATGGGGACCATTTGGTTGAGAAATGATCTTAAATCCTCCCAATATTCACAACAAATTCTATAGCAAATTGGAATTTTTGAAATATTGATTGATTAAATGTTGATATCCATACTTGTATGTTTAACTTGTAATTCCAATTCCATCCCACCCAATTGTGTTTGGTTCGATTCTTGATGTCAATAAGTTATGGGTATTCACCCCCCTCCCCCCCCACCCCCTCAATTGATGCTAACCATTAAGGTAGTGCACATGGATTTTTTATGAGTTTCATCCAAATCAATTATGGCTAGTAGGTGGATGCACTTGTAGTTGTGGAGATCAAGGGGGGCTATTTGGGTGAGAAAAAAATGAAGGGCCTTCCAAATTATCATGGAAGATTCTGCAACATTGTAGTATTTTGAAATAATTAATTATTAAAAGTTCACATTACTAATTGTATGTTCAATTTCTTGTCCCAATTCCATCTTATGCAATTCCATTTGGGTTCAATTCAATATGTCAAATTTTTCTTGATGTTTTCTCTCACCCTTCAATCAATGTTGACCATTAGAATAATGGCACATGGAGTTTGAATTTAAACCAAATTGGCCATCAGGGTTAGGTGGATGGACTTGTAATTGTGTTGGTATGGATCAATTGAGGTGACAATTTGGGTGAGAAATTTATTTGTCATTGTATTTGACTTCATTATAAATAACTTATTATGATACGGTATAATGCGGGTCCAATTGGTAAAATGCCAAACCCAAATCCCTTCCATATTCATGGTGTATTATGGTGTAATTTAATTTTTGAACCAATCAGCTGATAAATCTAGTTGCATTTTCTTAATCCCTTGATTATCAATGTTTTGTTTCAAGTTTCACCACCTCGATTCTATTTCAAAGATTTAAAAAACATGTTTTATATCTTTATTAATAAATCATTATGATATGGACTAATGTGGGTCCAATTGGGTGAATACCAAAACCAAAACCCTCCCATTTTCATGGCATATTATGGTGCAATGTATTTCATTAATTACATCATTACAATATATCATCATGGTTAGGTTTCACAAGGTTTCCTATTTTTTGCAACATGTCCACACAACCTTACTTGTGAACACTTCGATTTCCCTTTATGGAATTGTGAACAAATTCATTCAAGACAACTTTACAAACACTATTATCACACCTTTTAACCTTCATATGTAGTTCAAATGGCAACCATCCATAACATGATCTAATTATATTTGGCATTAAAAAATGAAAACCAAATGGAAAATCTATAAAAATTCCACATAATCCTATTCTTCTACTCCTACAAGGTCAAGGTTTCATGCTCAATGACAATGGAAAAAGGCCTCCAAAAGTCCTATATACGTGTTTTCCAAAAGTAACTTCTGCAACTCCCATAGCTACCAAAAGTAAAAGATCAATTTTTTTTTCAAAAAGTCAAATTAACCATGCCATCCTTTCCCTAGAACCCAACTACCAAAATGTAACCTAAAAAATAATGGATTACAACCAAAAAATAATTCCATAATTCCTACATAACCCCATTCCTATTTATGAAACATTTCACAAACACAATGGTGCTTAGTAATAGGTTCATTAGAAATAGGCCTACGATCACATGATTGCCCATCACAAAATGGGTGGAAAACCTTGAATTGGTTTGTTCCAAAATCATGATGTGGATTCATTAGCTCTTTGAATAAATCTTGAAAGGCACATGAGCTCCAACAATCAAAGAAAATGAAAAGGATGATGATGGATCTTTGCTATCCATGCAAACTTTTAACCTCCTACCATAGGATGATTCACATTAAAATGAACACCAAACATTTGGCACCATTCGATCAATACCTTTCAATAGATGGAAGCTTGATAACAAATTAGGTCTATGTGCCTATAATGTTCTTTTTGAAATGCCTTATTTGATAACATACTTCAATAAAATGAAATTATCCAACAATAAAAAGCCAATTTTAAGGTAAACTTGCAATGTCCTTCTCACCATCTCCCCCTCTTAGGACATGCACATAAATTTTAAAACCTTTTTATGGTCAAAACCCAAACCTTTCCAACATCCATAGATTCCTAAAACCCATGGTTATGACTTTTTCTTTTTGAACAATGTGCCCAAAATCATGACCTAACCACAAAGACAATCCCATGACAAGAATTCTTAGTTTTCACATCCTATAAAATATTTCTCATCATTTCCCACAAAATAAAAAAATTCCCAATTATGTGGTACATTAGAGAGGTCAATCCTATCAAAGACAATTCCTTAGGTATAGGTTTTTTGATGAGGAATTTTTTTCCCATCCAATTTCAACATTTCATTCCAATTTAGAATGAGTGATGCCTCCTACAATTGGTGTTGAATTTACAATTAGGTCCATGCAAATGCAAGATTTGAACTATCCATACTTATCAACCCTCGGCATCACTGGTAGCATTCCTCCATAATCACTTTGAAAGATTTAGGATCTACCACTTAATCATACATGTTTTTAAGACTAGTCAACCATGATTTGAAATCATTTTGGTATGGGTAGAGGAGGTTGCGAAAAATCTCCATCCTTGGAATCCTATTCCACTTGTGGTGGGTTGCATTACAATGATGGTGTTGAATTATTTGATCCTCCAACCTCTTATAATAAAAGAAACATTAACTCGAAGGACCTCCCACCAATAGAAGAAATGATGCTAGAAACACTGCTTTCACATCTCCTCTTATAATCATCTCCACCATTAAATTTTCCATACCCATTATATAGAGTTCTCCCCAATTTTCTTCCAAATTGAAGGGTGCATCACCAATGCCAAAGGCTACCTTCACCACCACACATTCAAATACATAACTCGCATTCAAAGAGTTTGCAAAAAAAAAACTAATCTTTAATTTGCAAGTGAGCCTACCTTGTTGGAAATCAACATGGGCTTCCAATTCAACCATTTGCTCTTGGGTAACAACCTTTAATAACTTGTACTCCTTTTGCTAAACTTTTCAATGCTTTTCAAATTCTTTTTTCAACATCATAATAGTTGGTTCATTAAAAGCTTTTCCACAACAATTGCATTTAATGCCATGGCTTTCTTCCTTTGCAACACCACCAATTAAACTTCCAAATCTTCCAATTTTTTATATTGCCGAATCTTTTTTCCACTCCCTTTTTGTTGGTTGACTTGGAACTGTTGTTATGATATCATAAGTGTAACATTTTCCTTTTCCATAGCTTCTTTCTCCTTTCCATTTGGCAATCTTCCCATCCAAAAAAGCCTGGAGATTTTCGGCTTGGTTCTCCCAATGTTGTCACCCTCTCCAATTTTGTTTTAAAATCCTTCAACTCCAATTTCAATTTATTATTGCCCCTCAGCCTCACGGGATAAAACATGGAGTTACTCCAATAATCCTACAAACCTTTCACCCCAATTACATTCCCCTTGGTTCTCACGTCTCAATGCTTCCACCTTCTCTCCTTTTTGGACAACCAACTCCCTTACGCTTTGGTGAACCAAACAATCTTCCAAAGCAATAGTCTTTTGCCTTAAGTTGTTAAGGACATTTGTAAACATGGTCTTTTTTGAAATATGCCTTTGAAGTCTTCATGCAATATTGGACGATGAGGGAGATGTAATGCCCACAAAGAAAGGTGTTCACCTTCCATACCTTCTTTTCATGGCCAACTCCTCATGGATAAGCCCATTCACAAATTTCACCCAATTACATGTGACCTTTTTATTTGTTGTTATTACCACATGCAATTGGCGAGTTGCCAAGTAAGTTGGATGTAGCTTCAATGCTAGCTTCTTGCACACAAATCGCATGCACTCCATAATCTTTGGGTCACTAACATCCACCACCTTCCAACCATTCACATGGGTTTTGGCCTTCTTTCAAGTATTGAAATAAACTTGTGGAGTGGTACTATATCTTTGAAACCATCAACCTCAATTTCCAACAAAGGCAACTTGAAAATCTCATGGAATAATTGTGCATCCACCACAATTTCCTTCCCCTCACCTTCCCCACTTTCTCATTAGGTTTGCAGGATTGATAAAATTCATTGACAAGGGCCTTCAATGGCACATATAAATTCTTTGGCAATAAAAAGAACTCAAACAAACCAACTTTCTCAGAATCACGTCAACATCAACATCTTCCATGGTAGTGATCACCATGCTAGTGCTTCCAATAAAAAACCTATTTGCCAATGATATTCTCCTTCTTTTAGTCAAGCCAATACATTATTGTTTAGGTTCCCATTTGTTACTGAGTACAATAACCATACAGATGATGTACTCCAATATTCATCAAACATTCCAATTACCATTCAATAACCAAACATTTGTTCATCACCAAAGAGGCCATTGTCTCAATATACAAATACAACAATATCCCAATGCCAATTCTACTAATATTGCCATGGTTAAGTTGGGAAATCCAAAAATAAAGAAAAATTAGGAACCTCTGCTAAAGAACCCAATTGAAAGTGAAAAAATAAAAATAAAATAAGACCATATTAAAAAAACCATTACAAAAGATTATCCAAACCAAAAACAAGTTTGAAATGGACCATAGAAAAAGATAAATTTCAACCCACACCACTTCTAACCATTTATATTTTGAATTCCAGCAATTAAACCAAAATAAAAGAAGAAGGAAAATAATATAAGATAAAACCCAAATTGTCCCCACATGGAATCAAAAGTCAACAATTGGGGTCCCCAACTTCCCAATCAGAAGAATTCCCATGTTCACAACAATGATGACCAAAATTTGGATAAACCTTTGGTGTATTGTCATTTTCAGCTTCAACATGATCCCATATAAATGAGCAATTTAAGACCCACCACTCATAATACTTTGGTTTTTATTAAATTGTTAGTGGGTGCCCGTGGCCGAAGGCCACTGTGAAGTCCCCCCCCTGGGTGTGACCTTCCACCACTGTTTTTTATTTTTTCTTATTTTTTACTCTTTATTTGGTTTATTTGTTTTTGGAATTTTTTTTCTTTTAAATTTTTTTTACTGTATTTCCCTTTCCTTGTTTCATTTGTTTCCATTTCTTTTTTATAGTTTTTTTGTTTTTAATTTTTTTTTGGTTTATGTTTGTTTCATGTTTTTATTTTTTGATTCTTATTTTGTCTATTTTTCATTTTTTCTATTTTTTTGTTTTTATTTTATTTTATTTTCTTTTTCTATTTTCTTTTTCAAAAAGATTATAGTTTTTTAAATACGTTCTATAATGAAAATAATTTGTTAAAAAATTTATATTTTTGTTTGATTTGATGCAGATTCCCGGTTCTCCCTAAAGATCCTATATATAGCTAGCAGGTCCAGTGGACGGGTGTCTGCCCTGGCCTTATTTTATTTTCTTTTTCTATTTTCTTTCTCAAAAAGATTATAATTTTTCTAATATGTTCTATAATGAAAATAATTTTTAAAAAAAATTGTATTTTTGTTCGATTAGATGCAAGTCCCCCAGTTTTCCCCAAGGATCCTATATATAGCCAGCAGGTCCAGTGGGTGGGTGTCTGCCCTACCCTGCCCCTGCCCTACTTGTCAGGCATTGCCCACACAGACAGACACCAGACAGACATTGTTGCCTTTATATATAGGATTATTGCTACATTGGTTCCTTTTAGAAACAATGTTGGTTTTCGCAATGTGCATTGTACAATGCAAGAAGGTAAGTATTTTCATTTAGATGTAAGTTTGAAAGGAATTCGTTGAAAGAATTTTCATTGAAAATCAAAACCTGCAAAGCTCAGAACCACAAATAAACTAATGACACAACAGCAACAATGAGAAGACTATGTCAAAGGCCTGCAATAGTATGATGAAGAACATATCTATAGCAAACACCTATCTAAACATGAAGTCAAACTAGCACACCTGGTGATCAAGGCATAACTACCAGGTGTGGTTCACATCCATTAAAGTAAGGTAGACAAAATGAAAGAAACTTTTTTATAAACAAAAAACTTCACATACACTCTAAAGTAAGATTTTGTTCAAGCGAGAGAGAGAGAGAGAGCCATTCCAGCAAAGGTTCATTCAGGTCAATAAAGGTTACTCAACCATCATGCTCTATCACATCCAAAGAAGTCTTGTTGGTTTCTTTCAATTATGCAAATTGTCTTGTATGTGCAAGTCACTCCAATAAAGTGTAGAAGGTCAAAACAAGGATGCCTTGTGGAAACAGATCATGTTCTTTTTACGCTTGACAAAACTCATCATATCTAGAATTATCTCTTTTACTTCACTGATTAGCCCCTCCTCCCCCCATAGCTGACATATTTATGAGATTGCTGAGAAAACTCCACAATAACATTTCGATTGTAAACACTCTGCTAGTTGTAGCCAAACCAAAAAGTCATGACAAGAATGCAAGTGGATCATCACCTTGTGACTAACATAATGTATCATCATACCGCCTTCATAATGTAGCAGGGGCAGTAACTAGCTGCCATTTCTTCCCCTGATTCCATCAGCTCCCCCTGGATGGTGGGGTAGATGAGTACACAACAATCTGCTCCAATTTTCAGGCAAACAATTATTTTAGAAATCTGCCTCCCAAGCTTCTGTTGCATTTTCCAAAGCAACAAGAAGGCTCCATCATGATGTTAGCTAGCACTCAAGACACATAGAGGTAATCAAGAATATCCTCATTTAAGCTGCTGCAACACATACCATCAAAATCTTCTCATCTTAGAGAAGCGTCCCATGATGGGTGTGTGATCTCTGTTGTGCCTAGTCATGAGGTAGAAGATTTACCTCGTTTCCATCCATTGAACATGACCTATGAAGAAACTTCTCTCATAGAGGAGCTCAAAGGCAACGAAAAATGTAGGCACACTTTGCGGATTGTTCTCACTTCGATTTCCCCTACATCCGGTGAACCTGTAGTACACCAGAATTTGCAGAATTGGTCAGCAATAATTATCCTCAGCTAATGTTTGACTCATCCAGACAAATCCACAGCTACTTGACCACTGGACTGATAATATGCAGCAGCACTGGAGTGATGATGCACTCACCCATAATCTCTCTATTGCATCAGGAATCAAGTGAGGTAGTCCCGTCCCCCCGCCCCCGCTCTCCTCAGAAAGGTGGTATGGTTGTTTCCAACTCTCCCCTACAAGTGGGGCAGCTGGAGTCACCACAACATTGGAACACAAACTCCAAACTGCCTCATCATATCTATGAAATTGTAGAGAAATCTCACAATGACAATTTGAAGGTAACATGACGATGAGTGCCAGTCATAACCTTACGAGAGTCGCTCACAAAGTGTCAGAACACCACCTTATTCATCACAAATAGCAGTCATTCCATCACTCCCGAGGGTGGGGGCCAGAGGGACAAGCGTTCCTAAATTTTGAATCTCCCCTAACCCTAATCCGTCGACGGTCATCCCACCCAAACAGCCCTGTAACCCTAATCCGTCGACGCTCATCCCACAAAAAACCCGTCTTATGCCGGTGTGACACTGGCTAGCTTAGGCAAAAGTTTAAAATCTCTTCCCGATGCGATAGTCCCTGTCCCCTGCCGTGGCAGGTCCCAAAAATGGGGGAGTATCGAGATATTACACGCCCAACACTAATCCAGACTCAGCGTTAGTAGCGCTAAAAAGGTCCAGAATGTCGAGAGACCTTGTTAGTTCTTATGCTTCATCTTTGGCCTCACTCCTTCACCATTGCTTCTTCTGCTTCACATTTGTTCCCCTTTGCAAACTGCACTGTGACGCTGTAAGTTTGGTGTAGAGCCGTACTTCATGCGGATTTCTTTACTCTCAATTGTTTCGTCTCATTGGGAGTTGTGGCGAGCTGTAATTCGAACCAGTCGGGTGAAGCTGTTTTTTTTGCGGTGCTGATAGTGCTAGTGGGGCACAGGCGCATAACCGCAACTCGGTCGCCTTCATCGGTTCTTCATGGCGATGGCAATGCGCCAGCGACTAACCATTGAATGGCGCTGCTCAGGACTGATAGCGAGTTGCGTCCACAGAGCCCTAGTCTCTTCTTGGAGTGGACATGTTGGAAAAGCAGCATCAGGCCACACAGAAAAAGTTTGGAGGGAGTTTTTTTCCGACCCTTCACAATGGTGGGATTGCAGGCCGGAGAAGGTGAATGCCAGGTATCCAGATTTCAAGCATAAGAAGACGCAGGATGCACTATGGCTCGGGGGTCGAAGGAACCCACCGTAGGTGGCAGCAGGGGTGGCTGCAATGGCACCAGGGACAGTGCAGATGGACAGTTTTTCATGGAATAGAAGGCTTGCAAAATATGTCAAGACTGGGGAGTATGAGAAGACAATGGAGCTTTTCAAACAAATGCAAGAAAGAGGCATGAGACCTGATAGGTTCACTTTTGTCCCAGTACTGAATGCATGTGCTGGTTTACGAGCACTTGAAGAGGGCAGACGGGCTCATCAGCTGATCATGCAAACTGGTTGTGAGGCTGACGTTTTTGTGGGGAGTAGCCTGGTTGACATGTATGCGAAATGTGGGAGCATGAAAGATGCTTGGAGAGTGTTCTGCAAGATGCCATCTCAAGATGTGGTCACTTGGACAGCCATGATATTGGGACATGTGAATTGTGGGCAGGGCCAGAAGGCACTGGACCTATTTCATCAAATGCAACAAGAAGGTGTGCAGCCAGATGTTGTCACTTTTGTGGGGGTGCTGAATGCATGTGCCAGTTTAATGGCTCTTGAAGAGGGCAGGAGTGTTCATCAGCAGAGGATTCAATGTGGTTGTCACTTAGATGCTTTTGTGGGAAGTAGCCTTGTAGACATGTATGCAAAATGTGGGAGCATGGAGGAGGCTTCCAGAGTGTTTAACAAGCTGCCCTCTCGGGATGTAGTCTGTTGGACTGCTATGATTTTTGGACATGTGAAGTCTGGGGAAGGGCACAAGGCACTGGACCTATTTCATAAAATGCAAGAAGAAGGTGTGCGGCCAGATGCTGTCACTTTTGTGGGGGTGCTGAATGCATGTGCCAGCATAATGGCACTTGAAGAGGGCAGGTATGCTCATGAACAGATCATTCGAAATAGCTGTGAATCAGATGCTCTTGTGGGGAGTAGCCTGATTGCCATGTATGCAAAATGTGGGAGCATGGAGTAGGCTTCCAGAGTGTTTAACAAGCTGCCCTCTCGGGCTGTGGTCTGGTGGAGTGCTATGATTTTTGGACATGTGAAGTGTGGGGAAGGGCACAAGGCACTGGAACTATTTCAAAAGATGCAACAGGAAGGTGTGCAGCCAGACCCTGCAACTTATGTGGGGGTGCTGAATGCATGTGCCAATGTACTTGCACTTGAAGAGGGCAGGCGTGCTCATGAGAGGATCATTCAAAGTAGGTGCGAGTCACATGTCTTTGTGAGGAGTAGCCTCGTTGATATGTATGCGAAATGTGGAAGCATGGAGGATGCTTGCAGAGTGTTCAACACTATGCCTTCACATGATGTGGTCTCTTGGAATGCCCTACTTGGAGGATTTGCTATGCATGGGCAGGGTAAGGAAGCTCTGGTCCATTTTGAACGGATGTGTGAAGAAGGTGTTCATCCAGATGATATCACTTTTGTTTGTCTTCTTTCAGCTTGTAGCCACTCAGGTTTTGTGGATGAAGGCCTCCGCTTTTATGCTTTGATGACCACAGTTTACAGGATTCCTGCCAAACTGGAACACTGTAGCTGCATGGTTGACCTTCTTGGTCGTGCTGGGCATCTGCAGGAGGCAGAGAACATGATCCAGGGTATGCCCTGTATACCAAATGCAGCTATATGGATGGCTTTACTCGGTGCTTGCAGAATTCATGGTAATGTAGAGATGGGAGAACGCATGGCGAAACGAGTTCTTGAACTGGAACCTAAAAATGCTGCGGGCTTTGTGCTGCTATCAAACCTGTATGCTGCCACTGGCAACTTGGAACTCAGTGAGAATGTTGAACGACAGAGAAAGGAAAGAGATGCGAAGAAACAGCCAGGTCGTACCTTTGAGTTTCATGCCCTGTTGAAGCCCGGTGTACTTTTTTTCACTGTTCTTTGAAATCCCATCCCCTATGTGAGCAAATTGGGGGTTCTGGTGCCATCTTTTCCTGACTTTACAGATAACTTTAGTATAGCAATATTATTTGACAGCAATATTATTTGACAATTGTCAAACTGATGATATTTGCCACAAACCATCATTTTTTCACTAATACTAAAATCTAAAACGTATGACATTAAAAAAGTTAAAGAGCTCACAAAGATTTGATTGGTTGTATGGTTGTGAAGTGCATGGTACCATAAAGTTCTACATTGAAGAAACACAAATGACTCAAGATTCATTTTTGGAGATGGACAAAAGATACTCTTCTTACAAAGGGGGTCTTAGCTCAAACAAATGAATTCTAATGATGAAGCCAACTACCTTTGCAATTGTACATGGTGTGTTGAAATCAGACTTTTCTCTTGTCAAATCTCCAACATTAGAACACCAAACATCCATCTGAGGATTCAAGTCAAAAGGTATCCATCCAAGTGATTCTAGAGCTTTCAGATGGGGCTACTAGAGATGGCACAATATCATCTTCCATCTTTGTTTCAGATCTGCTAAGGTAATCACCTAGGAAAGCAAGGAACGAAATCTTCCCTGCCTTGCCCAAGCTTTGCAATCCAATCCAATCTCCCTTGCACAGATGAGTTTGCAGAAGAAACAAGTTGATAGTGATTAGTTGGACAACAAATCGGGTATATAATTTTGGTAGGGCCAAAAGCTAGTTGGAGATTAGACTGGCAAACTTTGGGAGAGAAACAACAGTAAAGTGCCAGACAAATCAACACCTGAAAAAAGAATTTCCTAACATTGAGGGTTTTAGTACCTTGTTTGCAGGTAAATTTTTCACCACCAAAATCATTGTTTGCATAGTGCCCAAACCAAACTGTTTGAGGAGGCATCAAGATGACAGCCTCTGTAAACTGCAAATAAGCACAATGAGTGAGCAACTAGGCATTTATGTAGCATTCCCAAGTGATTTATCATATGGCACTTAAGATGAGACTCTTAAAACCCAACTCGGGTTCAACAAGTACCTGTCTACAGTCTAGTTAGTGTATTAGCAATGAAGACTAGATGGTGACCACTTTCATGACCTACCACGATAAATGTCAGATTGTTGAGGCTACAGAGCCACTTCTTATGTATTTTCATTGTGGCTTTTAGCAATTTCATTGTTGAGTCTTGGCAAAAATGAAGCACCTTTGTAATATCTGGACAACTCCTGCAAGTTCAAGATCCCTATTTCACAATTCAAGGTCTTCCACATAAGCTGGCTCTCTTCAAACCAACATGCATTTGCCAAGCGGATGCCAGACTTGTCACATAATTTTAGAACTCTGGACCAATTTGTCGATAACATTTGTGGACCAAGGAACACAAAAAAACTGATCAAACAAGAGTAGCAACTTCAATGGTTCAAACTAGTACAACATTATCCCAATGCCAATTCTACTAATATTGCCATGGTTAAGTTGGGAAATCCAAAAATAAAGAAAAATTATGAACCTTTGCCAAAGAACCAAATTGAAAGTGAAAAAATAAAAATAAAATAAAACCATATTAAAAAACCCATTACAAAAGATTATCCAAACCAAAAACAAGTTTGAAATGGACCATAGAAAAAGATAAATTTCAACCCACACAACTTCTAACCATTTATATTTTGCATTCCAATAATTAAACCATTGGTTCCTTTTAGAAACGATGTTGGTTTTCGCAAAGTGCATTTTACAATGCAAGAAGGTAAGTATTTTAATTTAGTTGGAAGTTTGAAAGGAATTCGTTGAAAGAATTTTCATTGAAAATCAAAACTTGCAAAGCTCAGAACCACAAATAAACTAATGACACAACAGCAACAATGAGAAGACTATGTCAAAAAGCCTACAATAGTATGATGAAGAACATATCTATAGCAAACACCTATCTAAACTTGAAGTCAAACTAGCACACCTGGTGATCAAGGCATAACTACCAGGTGTGGTTCACATCCATTAAAGTAAGGTAGACAAAATGAAAGAAACTTTTTTATAAACAAAAAACTTCACATACACTCTAAAGTAAGACTTTGTTCAAGCGAGAGAGAGAGAGAGAGAGAGCCATTCCAGCAAAGGTTCATTCAGGTCAATAAAGGTTACTCAACCATCATGCTCTATCACATCCAAAGAAGTCTTGTTGGTTTCTTTCAATTATGCAAATTGTCTTGTATGTGCAAGTCACTCCAATAAAGTGTAGAAGGTCAAAACAAGGATGCCTTGTGGAAACAGATCATGTTCTTTTTACGCTTGACAAAACTCATCATATCTAGAATTATCTCTTTTACTTCACTGATTAGCCCCTCCTCCCCCCATAGCTGACATATTTATGAGATTGCTGAGAAAACTCCACAATAACATTTCGATTGTAAACACTCTGCTAGTTGTAGCCAAACCAAAAAGTCATGACAAGAATGCAAGTGGATCATCACCTTGTGACTAACATAATGTATCATCATACCGCCTTCATAATGTAGCAGGGGCAGTAACTAGCTGCCATTTCTTCCCCTGATTCCATCAACTCCCCCTGGATGGTGGGGGTAGATAAGTACACAACAATCTGCTCCAATTTTCAGGCAAACAATTATTTTAGAAATCTGCCTCCCAAGCTTCTGCTGCATTTTCCAAAGCAACAAGAAGGCTCCATCATGATGTTAGCTAGCACTCAAGACACATAGAGGTAATCAAGAATATCCTCATTTAAGCTGCTGCAACACATACCATCAAAATCTTCTCATCTTAGAGAAGCGTCCCATGATGGGTGTGTGATCTCTGTTGTGCCTAGTCATGAGGTAGAAGATTTACCTCGTTTCCATCCATTGAACATGACCTATGAAGAAACTTCTCTCATAGTGGAAGCTCAAAGGCAACGAAAATGTAGGCACACTTTGCAGATTGTTCTCACTTCGATTTCCCCTACATCGTGTGAACCTGTAGTACACCGGAATTTGCAGAATTGGTCAGCAATAATTATCCTCAGCTAATGTTTGACTCATCCAGACAAATCCACAGCTACTTGACTACTGGACTGATAATATGCAGCAGCACTGGAGTGATGATACACTCACCCATAATCTCTCTATTGCATCAGGAATCAAGTGAGGTAGTCCCGTCCCCCCCGCCCCTGCTCTCCTCAGAAAGGTGGTATGGTTGTTTCCAACTCTCCCCTACAAGTGGGGCAGCTGGAGTCACCACAACATGGAACACAAACTCCAAACTGCCTCATCATATCTATGAAATTTAGAGAAATCTCACAATGACAATTTGAAGGTAACATGACAATGAGTGCCAGTCATAGCCTTGTGAGAGTCGCTCACAAAGTGTCAGAACACCACCTTCTTCATCACAAATAGCAGTCATTCCATCACTCCCGAGGGTGGGGGCCTGAGGAACAAGCATACCAAAGTGAACATTTTGAATCTCCCCTATTCCTAATCCGTCAACCTTCATCCCACCAAAAAAACCCTGTAACCCTAATCCGTCGACGTTCATCCCACAAAAAACCCCGTCTTGTGAAATTGTAAAAATGGCTAAGCTTAGGCAAAAGTTCAAAATCTCTTCCCGATACGATAGTCCCTGTCCCCTGCCGTGGCAGGTCCTAGAAATGGGGGAGTATCGAGAGATTCAATCGTTACCCGCCCAACACTAATCCAGACTCAGCGGTAGTAGCCCTAAAACGGTCCAGAATGTCGAGAGACCTTGTTAGTCCTTACGCTTTATCTTTGGCCTCACTCCTTCACCATTGCTTCTTCCGCTTCACAATTGTTCCCCTTTGCAAACTGCATTGTTACGCTGTAAGTTTGGTATAGAGGCGTACTTCATGCGGATTTGTCTCATTCTTTACTCTCAATTGTTTCGTCTCATTGGGAGTTGTGGCGATCTGTAATTTGAACCAGTCGGGTGAAGCTGTTTTTTTTGCGGTGCTGATAGTGCTGTTCGGGCACAGGCGCATAACCGCAACTCGGTCGCCTTCATCGGTTCTTCATGGCGATGGCAATGCGCCAGCGACTAACCCTTGAATGGCGCTGCTCAGGACTGATAGCGAGTTGCGGCCACAGAGCCCTAGTCTCTTCTTGGAGTGGACATGTTGGAAAAGCAGCATCAGGCCACACAGAAAAAGTTTGGAGGGAGTTTTTTTCCGACCCTTCACAATGGTGGGATTGCAGGCCGGAGAAGGTGAATGCCAGGTATCCAGATTTCAAGCATAAGAAGACGCAGGATGCACTATGGCTCGGGGATCGAAGGAACCCACCGTGGGTGGCAGCAGGAGTGGCTGCAATGGCACCAGGGACAGTGCAGATGGACAGTTTTTCATGGAATAGAAGGCTTGCAAAATATGTCAAGACTGGGGAGTATGAGAAGACAATGGAGCTTTTCGAACAAATGCAAAAAAGAGGCATGAAACCTGATAGGTTCACTTTTGTCCCAGTGCTGAATGCATGTGCTGGTTTACGAGCACTTGAAGAGGGCAGACGGGCTCATCAGCTGCTCATGCAAACTGGTTGTGAGGCTGACGTTTTTGTGGGGAGTAGCCTGGTTGACATGTATGCGAAATGTGGGAGCATGGAAGATGCTTGGAGAGTGTTCTGCAAGATGCCATCTCAAGATGTGGTCACCTGGACAGCGATGATATTGGGATATGTGAGATGCGGGCAAGGGGAGAAGGCATTGGAACTTTACAAACGAATGCAACAGGAAGGTGTGCAGCCAAACGCTGTCACTTTTATGGGGGCGCTGAATGCCTGTGCCAGTTTAATGGCTCTTGAAGAGGGCAGGAGTGTTCATCAGCAGATGATTCAATGTGGTTGTCACTTAGATGCTTTTGTGGGAAGTAGCCTTGTAGACATGTATGCCAAATGTGGAAGTATGGAGGATGCATGGAGTGTGTTCAACAAGATGCCGTCGCGTGATGCCGTCACTTGGACAGCCATGATATTGGGACACGTGAATTGTGGGCAGGGCCAGAAGGCACTGGACCTATTTCATCAAATGCAAGAAGAAGGTGTGCAGCCAGATGCTGTCACTTTTGTGGGGGTGCTGAATGCATGTGCCAGTTTAATGGCTCTTGAAGAGGGCAGGAGTGTTCATCAGCAGATGATTCAATGTGGTTGTCACTTAGATGCTTTTGTGGGAAGTAGCCTTGTAGACATGTATGCCAAATGTGGGAGCATGGAGGAGGCTTCCAGAGTGTTTAACAAGCTGTCCTCTCGGGCTGTTGTCTGTTGGACTGCTATGATTTTTGGACATGTGAAGTATGGAGAAGGGCACAAGGCACTGGACCTATTTAATCAAATGCAAGAAGAAGGTGTGCAGCCAGATGCTGTCACTTTTGTGGGGGTGCTGAATGCATGTGCCAGCATAATGGCACTTGAAGAGGGCAGGTATGCTCATGAACAGATCATTCAAAATGGCTGTGAATCAGATGCTTTTGTGGGGAGTAGCCTGATTGCCATGTATGCAAAATGTGGGAGCATGGAGGAGGCTTCCAGAGTGTTTAACAAGCTGCCCTCTCGGGCTGTGGTCTGGTGGAGTGCTATGATTTTTGGACATGTGAAGTGTGGGGAAGGGCACAAGGCACTGGAACTATTTCAAAAGATGCAACAGGAAGGTGTGCAGCCAGACCCTGCTACTTATGTGGGGGTGCTGAATGCATGTGCCAGCATAATGGCACTTGAAGAGGGCAGGTATGCTCATGAACAGATCATTCAAAATGGCTGTGAATCAGATGCTTTTGTGGGGAGTAGCCTGATTGCCATGTACGCAAAATGTGGGAGCATGGAGGAGGCTTCCAGAGTATTTAACAAGCTGCCCTCTCGGGCTGTGGTCTGTTGGACTGCTATGATTTTTGGACATGTGAAGTGTGGGGAAGGGCACAAGGCACTGGAACTATTTCAAAAGATGCAACAGGAAGGTGTGCAGCCAGACCCTGCTACTTATGTGGGGGTGCTGAATGCATGTGCCAGCATAATGGCACTTGAAGAGGGCAGGTATGCTCATGAACAGATCATTCAAAATGGCTGTGAATCAGATGCTTTTGTGGGGAGTAGTCTGATTGCCATGTATGCAAAATGTGGGAGCATGGAGGAGGCTTCCAGAGTGTTTAACAAGCTGCCCTCTCGGGCTGTGGTCTGGTGGAGTGCTATGATTTTTGGACATGTGAAGTGTGGGGAAGGGCACAAGGCACTGGAACTATTTCAAAAGATGCAACAGGAAGGTGTGCAGCCAGACCCTGCTACTTATGTGGGGGTGCTGAATGCATGTGCCAATGTAGTTGCACTTGAAGAGGGCAGGCGTGCTCATGAGAGGATCATTCAAAGTAGGTGCGAGTCAGATGTCTTTGTGAGGAGTAGCCTCGTTGACATGTATGCGAAATGTGGAAGCATGGAGGATGCCTGCAGAGTGTTCAACACTATGCCTTCACATGATGTGGTCTCTTGGAATGCCCTACTTGGAGGATTTGCTATGCATGGGCAGGGTAAGGAAGCTCTGGTACATTTTGAACGGATGTGTGAAGAAGGTGTTCATCCAGATGATATCACTTTTGTTTGTCTTCTTTCAGCTTGTAGCCATTCAGGTTTTGTGGATGAAGGCCTGCGCTTTTATGCTTTGATGACCACAGTTTACAGGATTCCTGCCAAACTGAAACACTATACCTGCATGGTTGACCTTCTTGGTCGTGCTGGGCATCTGCAGGAGGCAGAGAATATAATCCAGGGTATGCCCTGTAAACCAAATGCAGCTATATGGATGGCTTTACTCGGTGCTTGCAGAATTCATGGTAATGTAGAGATGGGAGAACGCATGGCGAAACGAGTTCTTGAACTGGAACCTAAAAATGCTGCGGGCTTTGTGCTGCTATCAAACCTGTATGCTGCCACTGGCAACTTGGAACTCAGTGAGAATGTTGAACGACAGAGAAAGGAAAGACATGCAAAGAAACAGCCAGGTCGTACCTGGATTGAAGTGAATGATGCGGTGCATACATTTGTAGTAGATGATAAAATCCACCCTGAGATGATCAAAATCCGTGCAGAACTGAAGAGATTGTCAGTCCTGATGCATAATGCAGGATATGTGCCCAATACGAAATCTGTGCTGCATGATGTGGAGGAAGAAGAAAAGGTGATTCATTTGTGTCACCATAGTGAAAAACTGGCCATTGCATTTGGGCTCATGAGCACTGATCCTGGTACTCCACTTTGTATTGTCAAGAATCTGCGGGTATGTGAAGACTGCCACACTTCTACGAAGTTCATTTCAAAAATAGTCAGGAGAAAAATCATAGTGAGGGATGCCAATCGATTTCATCACTTTGAGAATGGTGTTTGTTCTTGCAGGGACTATTGGTGATGCCAGTGGTCTATCACCCAATAACCAGATTAGGTTCTTTTTGTTTGTAGCATGTTTAGTGGTATGATTGCACTGCAGTAGTTGTACACCTGTTCAGGGTGTGCCTGCTGTGAAGACTGTGTGTACATAGGAAAGATGGTAAGGTGAAGGATTTTCCTTTGATCTTTGTGTTGATAACTTCATGTTGCTGAGCACAAGTCCAGATAAAAGTAAATATTGTTGTCTCAGGGGTTGCCAATTACCTGCCACAAGTGATGGAATTGGAACATGTTCATATGCTAAGTTATGTAGAACTTTTTAGCAGTTTGCATGCATGTGGAAAGATTTGAGAGGGTCTTATCATTCCAGTGTTCAATATTATTCTTAGATAGTTGTGATTTAGCTGCTTGATGTCTGACTCCAGTTGTAGGGCAGGGTGAGTGTGTTATAATATAGCACATGATCACAGACTTGAAATGTGTTGAGCTATAAACAGGCACTAATGGCTATCTTGCATGGTGCACATGGGAGTGGCACCCATGTTGCCGGATTGAGTAATTTGAGGTGTTAAGGAAACACAGCTACATGTGCAAACTATGTTTAACAAAGATTGCCATTTCAATTTTTATTTTTTTATTTTCATTATTGACATGCACTGTTTGAAATTGGTGTGCACTTAAAAACAAACTTGTGCATTCCAATTGAAGTGATGTTTTGGTTTGTCCAAAAAATCTGCAATTATAATGTCATTTATATGTATGTTAGAGTGCTATATTGCTTGATATCAATTTCATCAGTTGGGAGAACATTGGTTGGGAGATCTTAAACTGTAACCCCTGGTGTTTCCAAAATTTTCCACTTAGTACGTTTATCCGGAAAGTCATGCCCTGTCGGGCATGAGTTGCACCCCTCATTTGATGCTTCATCCCCTCCTGGCTGTTGTCCACAAAGTCATGAAATTTTATTAACTAAGGGTATGAAACACTGAGACTCAGGATGAAATGCGCAAGGCTCAAGAACAGTTATAGCTACAGTACACACAGCAGGAGTAGTGATTGGTTGAAGGCGTTCAGGAACAAAACGACAGGGCAAACTCAGTTTAGCACCCAATTTGCTGCTAAACTTGAGTTTCATGCCCTGTTGAAGCCCGGTGTACTTTTTTTCACTGTTCTTTGAAATCCCATCCCCTATGTGAGCAAATTGGGGGTTCTGGTGCCATCTTTTCCTGACTATACAGATAACTTTAGTATAGCAATATTATTTGACAGCAATATTATTTGACAATTGTCAAACTGATGATATTTGCCACAAACCATCATTTTTTCACTAATACTAAAATCTAAAACGTATGACATTAAAAAAGTTAAAGAGCTCACAAAGATTTGATTGGTTGTATGGTTGTGAAGTGCATGGTACCATAAAGTTCTACATTGAAGAAACACAAATGACTCAAGATTCATTTTTGGAGATGGACAAAAGTACTCTTCTTACAAAGGGGGTCTTAGCTCAAACAAATAAATTCTAATGATGAAGCTAACTACCTTTGCAATTGTGCATGGTGTGTTGAAATCAGACTTTTCTCTTGTCAAATCTCCAACATTAGAACACCAAATATCCATCTGAGGATTCAAGTCAAAAGGTATCCATCCAAGTGATTCTAGAGCTTTCAGATGGGGCTACTAGAGATGGCACAATATCATCTTCCATCTTTGTTTCAGATCTGCTAAGGTAATCACCTAGGAAAGCAAGGAACGAAATCTTCCCTGCCTTGTCCAAGCTTTGCAATCCAATCCAATCTTCCTTGTACAGATGAGTTTGCAGAAGAAACAAGTTGATAGTGATTAGTTGGACAACACAATTCAAGGTCTGCCACATAAGCTGGCTCTCTTCAAACCAACATGCATTTGCCAAGCCGATGCCAGACTTGTCACATAAATTGAGAACTCTGGACCAATTTGTCGATAACATTTGTGGACCAAGGAACACAAAAAAACTGATCAAACAAGAGTAGCAACTTCAATGGTTGCAAATTTGAACTCACGGTAGAGATTATTATGTATCCAGTTGGTGCAAGATGATTCTGCATCCACAAGATCACTTTGTTAAAGCCATTGTCACCCTGGAATAACTACATTGAAATGACAAAAAATCAACAGTGGGTGTGTCAAGACATACTTAAATGGCCATACTAATTGTCAACTAACCATTCAATGCTAAAAGTTGCCAACTTTCCAATTTGAGTGACCCATCATTGTTTGTGTTTCAAGACAGAAGGTTGGCTAATATGCTACCAAAATAATGCAAAAATGAGTCACATCTGGTCAAGGCATAAATCCACAAGAAAATCCAAAGCTCGTTTGGAACAGTAATAAGGATTATAGACCTGAACCATTGGTGTGTACACAGTGTCCAATCACTGGATTGATCAACCTGCAAAGGGACATAACCTGAAGTAAATGTTGACAAGTTGTTTCACAAAGAGATCAAAGTGGTGGTGGTACACAAACAAATAAAGACCTAAGTAACCCATATAGTTCCTCGTGCATTGAAAGGAGCAGTAAATTATCGTGTGTAAGTATCAACAGGAGAAATTTAGGATGTGGTCCATGCACAACATTTGCATATATCAAGTATACAATTCTTGAAAAATCCAGTGTGCAAACTGACAGCACATAAAGGAACTGCAGCAATCCCTACATGAGGCCCTCCCAATGACATGAAGTTGTAAACATGTGTGCCCAAGTAGTCAACACTACCCTAATTTCTTCAAATGTTGCAACAAGTCATTCAAGCTCTGGACTATCAGAGTGCAAGGGAGACTGAGATGAAATTGTTTGCAAGGAGCTACTTGTACATAAGCAAAGGTCTCAGGCCATGAGCAGTTATCATTCATGACCTGAAAGCTTCAAACAAATAGCACAAGCTATGAAAATAGAAAATATTTTGTGTACCTCTATGATTGCTAAAAAATCTGAAGAGGAGACCTGTCTTAAGATCCGTGACTCGCTTTTTGACAAATAATGGCAGCCTAAACCAACCAGCAGCCAAAAAAATAAGGTCAAAGATGAAGATAGACAGCTAAGTAGAATTCACCCAGTTTCCAAATTTTCAAATGGAGTGACAACAACTATCCAACAGATTGGGGTTTAAGATCTATCTTGTAGGAATCTACTTAACCCACCCTCGATGTGCACCTTGAGCATGCAAAAGAAAATACACATTGCAAGAAATCGGTGCTGAATTTGACCTTTTGCATTCACATTTTTGTGCAACCATGATGACTTTGTCTTGGAGGAAAATACATGTAAATACAAGAACTCTCGGTAACAACATCAAGTCATGCATTGCACCTGCTTCTCAAGTTGTGTAAAATATGAATCCCACCACCCATTTCCTACCGACCTGCAAATGCCCAGGAAGACAATAATGATAGTGAGCATGGACCAAGTGTGCCAAACAGTATGCTTGCAAATAAAGGCATGCTAGTAAATGTCCAAAATTTGCATGTTCAAGCACGAGTGTTGGAGAGAGCAATGATAAGAAACCAACTAAAGTTTAAGCAAAAACAACCAACTATATTATGACTGGTTATGTCTAACATCTAGCTTATTTATCAAATAACTACATAAGAAATTGAACCCAAAGTTTGATGAATGATGACCACGTAAAAGTATATTTGAATGTACATATGTAAAACTCATGTTAAAAGCTACTTCCATTTCAAAAATAAAATGACTAACTTGCAAATTGCATGTTTTCAAAAGTCTATGGTATATATTTAATGTCTATTATTATTTTTTAATTAATTATTTTAATCTACTTGCACCTACTTTCATAAAAAATCACATTATAAAAGTAGGATCTAAGCCTTCTTGCATTTCATAATAACCCACTTGAATGACTATTGAATTAATATTTTTTAAAACATTATCATATATGTTGGAGCAAAAAATATTGATTTCAATTTTTAAGTTTAACAAAATTACATCTTTCACAATTTTGTGATACGTTTTCTACTACTTGTCATTCAATTCCACAAAGGTATAATCATGAGTCTACTTGACTATGCTTGGACCCACCTACTTGCCCACCTACATGTACCTATTTTGCCTACAACTAATCAACCAAGAAAATAACAACTACCAACCTACCTAGGTAATTAGTGTAAATCCATACATATGTGCTGATTTATAATATGCACCTCCATGTACATACATACCTATGGACCTAGTTTAACTAACTAGCTAGCTACCCAACTACCTTGTTATGGGTAGGCATGTAATTAGTTCATTCAAACATAGGTAGGCACATGAGCAGGTAGGTAGTTAGGCTATGTAGTTGTAATTATAGAAAAATAATTAGAAGGGTAGGTAGGTAGGTTATGTTAGGTTGACCTAGGCTAGGTTGAGTCAAGTAAGCTATGGGTGCCTCTAGGTTAAGAAGCTTATTTATGAGTATGTTATAAATAGGCAAGTGCATAGGTGGAAGGTAAGAAGGTACATACGGAGCTAGATTTTTTATTTTTATGTTTTTCCCCAAGAGGAACCAAACCCCCCAAGGAAGCTGGGGAGGAGGTTTTTTGCATTAGTGGTTTCCAAGAGGAGCTGAACACACCCCCCCCCCCCCCCCCCCCCCCCCCCCAAGAAGAAGTTTGGGGGGTTCTTTTTGATTTCATGGGCTCTAAGAGGAATTGAAATCACCCAAGGAAACTTGGGAGGTTTTTTTCTCCTTTGTGGCCTTTACGAAAAAATGAACCTCCCAAGAAATTTTTTTGGAGGAGTGTATTGTCTTTTCAAGGAAGTGTTTCTTCTTGGTTCCATTTTCAAAGAGCTTATCTTACTTATGTGGTTGTTAAGTGGACAACAAGTGTCGCAAGAGCTTGGATTTGAAACCCTTAGGAGAGAATCAAAACTTAGTGTGTATGAAGAAGATGGAAGGATTCTACAAATGGTCTATTAGATTTAATAAACTTATGTTGAGAGGAACAAAAATTGAACAACCTTTTTGGTGGGCATTATGCGAAGGATTTGAAAATAGGAGTTTACCACAACTTCAAGGGTCTTGGGCTACACAAAAGAGGAACTGAAGCTGAAGATGGAAGATGAATTTATTGGGGAAGGCACAAATTTAAAGGTTCTTTAACCAAGATGGACAAAAGTAACGAAGTTGGCATTGGAACAAGTGAGAAAGTTCACATATTGAATATCATGCAATGGAATTCATGAATTCATGAACATATGAAAAAATCATATTCACATTTATTTGCTTAATTTCTTGTTCCAATTGTTTCTTTTCCAATTCTGCTTGGATTGATTTTATATGTAAATTTTTTTTTAAATGTTCAATCAGCCACCACTACTTGTATGCAATTGTTATTGTGTTTATAAGCATTAATGGGGGGGGCAATTGGGTGAGAATAAATCTCAAGTCTATAGGCAACATCTATAAAAGGTTTATAAATTGTAAGGAGTAATTACATGAAGCATTTTGGTTATTCTTTCAATTTTGTATAAAACAATACTTGCAACATGATGATAGTTATTATAGGATGGTAAGTGTTACAAAACAATACACAAACATATTACAAAATGTGGTTGCAATTCACTAATCCATGTTCATTAGAGTAGTGGGTTCACTACTTTCCAACTAATCTTCGTTT
>OY998154.1:6800358-6960612 GCA_963921925.1 Sphagnum tenellum
CCAAAATATCATTTGAAAATGTGATTAAGATAAAGTCATTTCAAAATTGACTAAAAATTGACTATACAAATGACATAAACAATGTGATAATAAAATTATTTTACAATGATTGAAAAATGACTATTAATCATTTAGTATGAATATAAATGGACATAACAAACTATTGCACATAGGGAATTGATTTCAATTAAGATTATATATAATTAATATAAGAATTTTTATTAAAAATTAAAAAATATATTTCATATATGATCCATTTAAAAATAATTTATGTGAATAAATTAAAAATCATACATTTAAATAAAATTTAATGATAAAAATATGATATATTATAAATAAAATTTCATATATATAATATATGTATAATAAAAAGTTAATTTATTTTACGTGTTCCAAAAAAATTCATGAAAATAGGATTATATTAAAATACATGTGTAAAAATCAATAAAATTTATAATTTCAAAAAATATATTTAGTATTTTAAAGTATAAATATATACATCATACTTAATATGATTTATATATAATTTATTTATGATTAATTTATAAACATTCTATGTGGATAAATTATATGGATTCATATCTGTAAAATAAAATTTATTATTAAATTATGATATATTAGAAGCAAAATTGACATAATACAAATTCTTAAATCAAATGAAGGTTTAAGATATGAAAGATATACTTTATTTATTCTTGTATTAGCCACAAAGGTTTTTCCATTTACAAATCATGTGCTTGATTTTATTTTTTTCCAAAAAATGGTCATTGAAATGTTATTCAATAAAAAAATTCAAGTATTTTTCTTTTGAAATGAATTTAAATGTTAGAAAATTATATAATTGTGTATATTATTGAAGGAAATTTATGAATAAAATTTCATTTTTTTCATTTGGAAATTGTATCAATAAAATATGAATTACAAAATTAATCTTTTTGTGTAATGTTTAAATGAAATATGGTTTAAATAATCAAACATTAGATTATTTTACATAACAAATGAGGTGACTTAGTGGTAAATGAGTTGTATTCTACCCTTGGGGTCCAAGTATCAAACGTCACAAACAACATTCATTGTGGTTAAGGTTGGAATATTGACCGAATATTCTTTACCTACATAGACTACTTACCTAGGGGTAAAAACATAGTCAAAAGAGCCTCCCAAATGAGTGGACACTCCTTAAAACTACATTTTTGTATGTTTGAAATATCACAAATGAAACATAACAGTTTGCATTATCATAATTTTTTTGGGAATATATTTCATTAATTCCAAAGTTTACATGCTTAAAGCTTGACACAAATAAAAAATGTTTTTGCATGTTCAAATCACTCAAACTTTGAGAATGGACAATTTTTGTTTTTTTTTTACCAAACGTGCATTATTCTTTCTAAAAATTGAATTTCTTTTTGACATCGATGATATAAAGGGCAAAAGGACTTGAACTAATGAAAATTATTTAAAAATTTCAACACATTTGGTTTAAAAATGTATAGCAATTGTATACATCAAACACCCATGGCCAATTTGGTTGAAACTTAAAAGTCCTCCATGTGGCATTTGTTTAATGGTGGGCACTGATTGAGGAGGCAAGATTTTATTATTATTTTTATTTTGACACAACAAATTAAACCTGATTTTCTTTGGATAGGATGGAATGGGATCCAAAATTTGAATAGACAAGTATGGATATGTAGTTTTAATAATTCAATATTTGACAAACTTGCATTGCTATATAATAGCCCTTGAGCCAGCCTGTGTAAATTAGGCATCCGCATTAATGACCTAAATCAGATTAATTTAGTTGCACTAGAAAAGATTAGTTTATGCGATAGGTTGGGTAGGTAAAATGGGCGCTTTAATGAAAGAATTGTTGAATGAAGAAATATTGTTTTGATTGTGGGACACCTTACAATCTGAAATCCAATAACGCCTTGCGATATCCGTCTTTTCCCAACGCAAAACAAAAAAATCTGATTCAACCGTGCTTGTTCCAAGGAACAACATCATGACAACTTCACAATAGTCCATCAAATTGGGGAACCGAACGCCAAGTAAACTCCATCCATCCTTAAAACTCGATTTGCCAGACAACACATTGATACCCTGCTTCATTACTAGTCCGGATAGGTACGCATGAACGAAAGTCTTGTGTTCATCAACTATAATATTGATTTGATCGGTTGAATAGTGATGTTCCAAACCAAATGCGTGTTGGCAAATCTTGCGAATATAGTAGGCGACAACAAACTTGATTAACTCATGTGGTAGAACTGGTGGCAATGAGGTAGGATCGGCAAACGGATTATTGTTATGATCATGATGGACACAGATTGAATCGATTCGATCACATGCCATGACATAAACAAGGCCAATATTTCGGTGTAAGTTGTTTTGGTCAACATCATCTGCTTCTTCAATCAATGCATCCATCCAAGTAGCTAGACCACTTAAAAACTCTTAGACACTAAATATAGAGACTACATAAAAATTGTTAATGACATGGGTTGATGTGTCCAAATTCCTAATCGGTTGAATAATGACCAGATTAATCATTCCAATGTGGTCGATAAAAGAGGCAACAAGGTCATTCAATGCTGCTTGTTATTGTTCCAATAATGTCATTAATCCCTGGATCGAACGAAAGGCAATAGCAGTGTGATTCGTGATATGTTGCATCGCAAGCAAAAAAGCCTACTAGAGACGAGGTGGGGTAGATGATGGCTACTTCGACTTGGTAAACGCAAGTAATTCAGGATGATGAATCTTAAACCACTTTAGTAACCTTCTCGATTGATAGTCATCGGTTGACAATGCGGGGGCACATTGTGTTCATATTTGCAATTAACTTTTATTGGTGGGTTATATGAATGATGAAACCGGTCATGATAGTGAATAAACGTTCTTTGACAACATCGTTCATAATGTGTTCCATGACAAGGTCTAATTGATGTGCTCCACACCAAATCTGATTAAAGGGCAATCATCATGCATGGCAACGTCCAGTCGAATGACAATGCTAGTAATGTGGCCGATCATATTATGCACCCCATCAGATGCCAAACCATTAAGACAAACCATCCAATTAGGGCACAGCGTGGTTAAAAACTTATTGACCATGTTGAACATAATATCGTTGGTATGGCGATCGAACGTTGGAAGCGCGCACCCATGAAGGTTGATAATGGTGTTATGCTCCTCAATGAAAACAAAGAAGCGCAAATCAAGATACGATGTGCTTTGATGAGTAGTAGAATCGAACACTATTGAAAAACCCCAAGAGCGTCATAGAACATCAGCAATATGTTGCAGATTCATAACACAGACAACCTAGATGAACTTGTTGACATCTTGGCGAGAGCAAGCGCGCAAACAAGGGTCACCCAAGACATCATAGGTGCAACCGATAATGTTCGAAGCCATTTGAAAGGAAGCCTTGCAAGATACGTAATGAACAACCAATCCGAACAGTGTGGTCTTTGTCTTCTGGGTCGTCACTGAATAGGAGAATTATGCTTGATCATTAACGTCATCATCTCTCTTAGATTGAATTTGTTTGAACAGCGTTAGTGCTCGTGATTTTGCAGTTGCAACAACCTTCAAACGTAGACACATTACAACATTAAACTCAGCTTCTCTACCAAAAACATGATCTTCCACATCCTCATCATCATCGTTGTCAAAATTTTCTACAGGGTCGAATAACATGTCGCCAAAAATGGTATCCACAATGTTCCTGTTGATATTGAAAACAATCTGGCATTCGGCACCCAATGATGAAGATGGGAAATGCACTTTGATGGAATTCTTGTAAGCAATGGGAAGGTCGACGAAAAATTGATCGCGATCATTGTCAGATTTAATGGTTGCATATTGTGCCCATTGAGTTGGGTGCTGGGTGCGCATATGATTTTCAATGTTGTTGTAACGAAATGGGGTCAACCGTCCTTGTACAGTAGTGGTTGGCTTTCATTTGGATCCAACCTTCTCTTCCTGACCAAAGGCGATACAAAAACGACATTGGAGCACCTTCGAAGTCTTGGGATCACAAGATGCCACCTTAAGCCCATACTGGGCATCATTAGCCTTCACATATGTCGAAGAACGAGATGACATGAGGATATTTGGTAGCAATCAAACACAAGGTGAGCTTGCAACGACTAAACACACATACAATAAATGCCTTAATTTAGGCACAGCAACATGCGCACATTTAGGTAATTTTGGCGACGTGGCATCCAATCACCTAAATTACACATGCCTGCCCATGAATGTTGGACTTGGGATTCTTTCTCACCCAATTGGCCCCGTGATCATGCCTTTCAACACAAGCATAGAAAAGAACTTGATTAAGAAATTGAAAAAGAACTTAATAATATAAAATTATAATAATCAATTGTATCAAAATATTGTTTTTCTACATAAGTGGCCATGAAATTCATATGCGCACCCAGCACCCAACTTAATGGGCACAATACGTGACCATTAAATCCGACAATGAGCGCGATCAATTCTTTGTTGACGTTCCTGTTACTTTCAAGAATTCCATCAAAGTGCATTTCCCATCTTCATCATTAGGCGCCGAGTGCTAGATTATTTTCAATATCGATAAGAACATTGTCAATACCATTGTTGGTGACATTGTTTGACCCTGCAAACGAATCCAACAACGATGAAGATGCTAATGTGGAAGATCTTGTTTTCAGTAGTGAAGTTGAGCTTAATGTTGTAATATGTCTACGTCTAGAGGTTGTTACAACTATGAAATGATGAGCATTAACATTGTTCAAACGAATTCAATTTGAGATAGATGACGATGTTAATGACGAAGTGCAATTTTCCTATTCGATGACAATCCCCAAGACGAAGACCACATTGTTTAGTTTGGTTGTTTGTTACGTATCTTGCGAGGCTTCCTTTCGAATGGCTTCAAACATTATCAATTACACCTACGATGTCCTTGTTTGCGCGCTTGCTCTCGCCAAAATGTTAACAAGTTCATTTGGGTTATATATGTTATCAATCTGCAACGTATTATTGACATTCTACGGCGCTCTTGGGGTTTTTCAATAGCACTCGATTCTACTACTCATCAAAGCACATCATATCTCAACTTGCGCTTTTGTGTTTTCATTGAGGCGCATAGCACCATTGTCAACCTTCATGGGTGCGCAGTTCCAATGTTCGATCGCCATACTAGCGAAGTTATGTTCCAAAAAAATTCAAGTTCAATTTGTTGTGTCAAAGGAAAAAAAAAAAAAAAACTCCCCATCTCAATTAGTGCCCACCATTAAACAAATGCCACGTGGAGGATTTTAAAGTTTTAACCAAATGGCCATGGGTGTTTGATGTATACAATTGTTGTTGTGTTAATAATTTTCAATGTGGGGCCAAATGGGTGAAAAAAAATGACAAGTCCTACCAAATACTCATGGTAGATTTTGCAAGATTGGAATACTTTGAAACACTAATTTAAAAAAATAAAATGATTAATCTCATAATTAGTATACTAGTCATAAAAGTCATATGTGAAATCATTGGTGATAATTTAATCATTGTTTAATTTATTTTTTATCATTGCAAATTGGACCCAAAAACTTGGGGAACAATGAATTTTTAATTTTTAATAGGTTATATTGATTATTATTATTTTATTATATAAAATATGAATATATTTTTTATTATTTTAATTTTTTAATTTCATTTTAATTGCATCTTATCAATTGCTGACACATGTCACCACTTAAACTAGGCCAAAAACCTAATTTAAATGGTTAAATAGACCATCTAATCTATTTACTTAGGTTCGTATAGGAGTGAACACATGGTCAAAGGAGCCAAGGGCACCAAGGTAAAAGTCCTTTTCCAAGGATTGTATGTGACATGTGTCATTTTTGTGTTGGTTTATAATTTTAATATTTGTATTTCAAATACCCCTTTAACATTTCATTTTAAATATATGTACATTTTGATTACAAATTGATTTTATACAATGTATATTATGCATTAATGCCCTCTATCACATAAATATGAACAATTTTTATTAAAGGCCCATTTTCAAAATCCATAATTTTTAGGGTCAAAATCACTTTTAAACCAAATGTGTTCAAATTTTTGAATAATTTTCATCAGTTCAAGTCCTTTTGCCCTTTATATCATCAATGTTAAAAAATAATTCAATTTTCAGAAGGAATAATGCACATTTGGTAGAAAAACAAACAAAAATTATCGACTCTCAAAGTTTGAGTGATTTGAACATGCAAAAACATATTTTATTTGTGTCAAGCTTTAAGCATGTAAACTTTGCAATTAATGAAAGATATCCCCAAAAGCATCATGATAATGCAAATTATTATGCTTCATTTGTGATATTTCAAACATACAAAAATGTAATTTTAAGGAATGTCCACTCATTTGGGTGGCTCCTTTGACTATTGTTTTATCCCTAGGTAAATATTATGTAGGTAAGGAATATTTGGTCAACATTCCAACTTTAACCACAATGAATGTTGTTTGTGAAGTTTGATACATGGATCCAAGGGTAGAATATAGGTCATTTACCACCAAGCCACCTCATTTGTTGTGTAAAGAATCTATTGTTTGTTTTATTTAAACCATACTTCATTTAAACATTATGCAAAAAGTTTAATTTTGTAATTCATATTTTATTGATACATTTTCCAAATGAAAAAAATGAAATTTTATTCATAAATTTCCTACAATAATAATATACAAAAATAAAATTATTTTCATTTCAAAAGAAAAATACTATAATTTTTTATTGAATAACATTTCAATGATATTTTTTGGAAAAAAAATAATTCAAGCACATGATTTGTAAATGGAAAAACCTTTGTGGCTAATACTAGAATAAATAAAATACATCTGTCATATTAAACCTTCATTTGATTTAGGAATTTGTATTATGCAATTTTGCTTCCAATATATCATAATTTACTAATAAATTTTATTTTACATATATGAGTCCATATAATTTATACACATAAAATGTTTATAAATAAATTATAAATAAATTATATATAATTCATATTAAGTATGATGTATATGTTTATATCTTAAAATATTAAATAATATTTAAAAGAACTTTTAAAATATTAATTTTATTGATTTTTACACATGTACTTTAATATAATCCTATTTCCATGTATATTTTTTGAAACACGTACAATAAATTAACTTTTTATTATACATATAATATATATTTTTACTTGAATTTAGGATACAAGTTTAATGTAAAAATAAATTATTGGATTTATATATATGCAAATTTATTTATAATATATCATATTTTTATCATTAAATTTTACTTAAATGTATGATATTTAATTTATTCGCATAAAATATTTTTAAATGGACCATATGTGAAATATATATTTAACTTTGTAATAAAATTCTTATATTAATTATATATAATATTAATTGAAATCAATTCCATATGTGCGATAGTTTGTATGTCCATTTATATTCATACTAAATGATTAATAATCATTTTTAATCATTGTAAATTAACTTTATTATCACATTGTTTATGCCATTTGTATAGTCAATTTTTAGTCATATTTGAAATGACTTTATCTTAATCACATTTTCAAATGATATTTTGGACATCCACATTGAACTTTTTCATCAATCATGGATGCCATATGGATGAAAATTACAATGAAAAAATGATGTCATCTTTCATGTTATCATCACATCATTCATTAGTCAAATGCACCATTAATATATGATTACAATTTTTTCCACTTAGGATTTGAAATAATATCCTACGACTATAGTCAATTATATAGTTGTTTGGAACATCTAGTCATTGATTTCTTGGTTGCACATCAATGACTAGATTTCCTTTTGGTGGAATAATTAATTATTGAAAGTTCATATTACTAGTTGTGTGTTCAATTTTTTGTTATAATTTCATTGTAACCAATGATGTTGGGGTTTTATTCTTTATGCCAATTTTTTTTTAAAACTTTCTCCCCCCCCCTCAATTAATGTCAACCATTAAATAAAATGCCACATGGATATATTTTGAGTTACAACCAAATCAACCATGGGTGTTTCATGTATGCAATTGTTGTTGAGTTAATAATCTTCAATGGGTGGCCAAATGGGTTAGAAAACATCCCAAGTCCTCCCAATAGTCATGGCAAATTATATAACATTGTAATAATTTGAAATAATTAATTATTAAGAATTCATATTATTATTTATATGCTCAATTTCTTACTCCAATTCCATCCTAGCCAATTACGTTGGGTTTGGATTCTTTATTTCAAAAAACTTTTAGAAACTTTCTCCCTTATATGGTGTTGATTATAAAATCGCGAGTCTAATAACCTCAAAACTAGTAAGGAAAAGGTTACCAAGTAAACAAAAGAATAATAAACAACATGAAAACACATGAAGGTAAAGCATGTTCTATATACTACAACAAAATGTGTCCTTGCACCGAGTGATCTCACTAAATTTTGATTGAATTCATTTTTCTTAACAAATGAAAATTAGTTAGAAAGTAGTGAACCCACTACTATAATGAATAGGGATTAGTGAATTGCACCCACATTCTGTAATATGTTTGCGTATTGTTTTGTAACACTTATCATCCTATAGTAACTATCATCATGTTCCAGGTATTGTTTTATACAATATTGAAAGAATAACCAAAATGCCTCACGTAATTACTCCATACCATTTATAAACCTTTTACAGATGTTGCTTATCATCTACAGCACTTGTAAACCCTTTGTAATTGTTGCCTATTATTTGCAACACCTATAGACCTTTTGTAATTGTTAACTATTGTTTATAGCAGCTCCCTACCTTCTACAAACCTTAAATCCAATAGTTATTTCCTTGTTACCTTCTAGTGGCAATTATTGTCCTACAGTGAATTTCTATTCCAAAACTAGAGCAAAAAATAGATAATATTCTAGTTTTATAAAAGCAAATAATAACTGATACATAACAGTAACAAAGCTCTATATAAACTTAATATGAACTAGTTTCCCTTCCTTTATCACATTTTAAATAAAATACACACACACAAAAAAACATTAAAATCTTTACAAGTTTCAACCATCTTCATTACATGAGGACAAATACAACTTTTTCCCATGTTATTCACCTTCTCTTTCACACAAGAGTTCACACACAAACATCTTCTTAGTGATCTAATGTTGAATGCCTTATAAAAATGAAAATTAATGATTTATTCTTCTAGTGAAATTATTCACTCCTCCCAAAAAATAAATAAAGAACCCAATAAAGATGTTCACCACACAAAGTTGAATCATTATCCTCCTAGATCTCCTCATATTAATCCTTCCACACATCTTAATTAAGGAAAATCCATTCATCCCTTATCCATTTGGACTAATCAACCTAAATGGTTTCACCCCTTAATAAATAAAAGATGGTAAGTATGATATTTATCACTAATGATTAAATAATTATTAAATTATTACTATGATACCTTATCATCCTATAGTAACTATCATCATGTTCCAGGTATGGTTTTAAAATATAGTTGTAGTAAAGTCGATGAACTTCATATAATTAAACATTTAAATTTTTTAAAAAAAAAACTCAATACCAAGGCTTACTTGATGGTCATTTTCCATTTATGTTGCAAGGTAACTTTCTAGTCTACTTTACCACGCTTTCAACCTATGAAGTGGTTTTTTATTACATGTACAAGGTGAAATTCGAAACTTGCACAATTCTTCAAATTGAATCTTGTCAAATGGAGGTGATGAAATGCTATATGAAATCAATGTATTTTCCAATGTGTGATGTGATGGCAATACACATTGCCCATCAAATGTACTATGTTGATGTGATTGATGCTAATGAATGAGATTCAAATCAACTTGAGTCCCTCAACACCAAGGTTATGGAGGTTTATTGTAAAGAACACATAATTATGTTTCACAAATGTTTACTTATGTGCAATCCCACTTTGGAAATTAAATTCTTGCACCACGTTCAAATGCACCACAATATGAATTCAAAACCAAAAATGTTAGGAAAAGCTCCAAATGTCAGTTTCTACTTATGTTAGTAATGAGCCAAAGGTCCATTGGCTTAAGCAATGGAACCAATTTGTGATCCTCCGTGAGGCCCAAAAAATTCCCATGCAAGGATTTTCAAATGCCACTTTCGATAAGTGGCTTCACAAGGCCATTTTTTGGCACTAAATGAATAGAATTGGAATATTTATTCAACACAAGTTTTACTTTTATTTGAAGTATTGCAATCCATTTGAATTGTTCATTACTCAAAATTGTTCATTCTTATAATTGGAACTCCAAATGATGAATTTTTTTGACTTTGTTGTGCAAGACCTCCATGTCAACATTAGTTGTTCAATTAACATTTGTGCTCTCAATGAATACATACACAATTGGAGGTTTGAGCTTTGGCAAATTGCTTTCTAGAAGGAGGTCAAGATTACAATAATGATATTTCATGGGAGCACCAAAACAAGGCCGAGGAAGTTGTGAAACAAATCTTCTACAAGTGAAGTTCACATTTCCACCCACTTCATTCTCCTTCAATCTTTTTTGCCTCAATAACATCCTTTACAAGCCATGTTCAATCCATTATCGGTCATATTTATTTATTCTTGCAAATATTTCTTCCTCATACTTCTCCCATGGAATGCCATTTCAATGTTTTTATATTTTGCCAAATTTTGGTGTGATCCAAAGTTCAAATGCATTATGTACCAGAAGGACCTCCTCAAAGATTGGTTGTCTACCCACTTGGAAAAATGCAGCTAGTATCTAAATGATTTGCCTAACCCAAAAAAAAATTGACTTGAATTTCATGGAGAAGCTTTCATCTTTTGAAGTGAACAAAAAAAATTGTTCAATTCTTGAAAGCAATATTCAACTATCAAGCCTTTTTTCTCTATCATGAACAAGATCATCTTTCTAGTTTTCATGAGTTTGACTAAGTCAAGACTTTGTTTTTTTTAAAGCAAAATTTGATTTCATCATTGGATAAGTCCCTAGTAATTTTCAAGTTCTTCATGTGTTAGATCCTCCTTATGTCATCCCCCTAAGGAACACAAAAGTGCACAACTGTGTTGTATCCATTTTTGGATTTGCAAACAAGTATATGGCAAGCAAATATGTCAATGTTATTTTATTTTACGACAATGAACATCGAGGCTTGAAAAACATCGAGTCCTACTCGGATGACTTCAATTATAAGATTCATTCCAAGTGGGCCATTGCCAATTGTATACATCGCAAAAGCCCAAAACTTAGGTTTAAAACATTATTTCCCATCCTAAACATGACTTGTCTTTTAAAATATCATTCCAAATTATTTGCTTGAAATTTTCATTTATAAAAAATTGTTGACATAGATCTTTTGTCTTTTTCCAAACTTTGTCGAGTAAGGCAAGCCTCCTTGCTTAAGAGTTGGATGAATTTTAGTTCTCGAATAGTTCTAGGCAAATGGACCAAGTGTCCAAGAGGATCATGTCCTTTACCATTGGACAATCCTCGAGGCTATGCAAAAGTCCATGATTGGGGTGCCTTTCAAAGCGGGGCATGAGATCCATGTATCCACATTCCAACTTTTCATTCAAATTTTGTCATCTCATGGGAGATTGGCTATGTATATAAATGCTTACACATGTGGGCCTTGTTCATGAGTTTTCATTTTATGTTTTGTTGAATTTCCTTTTTCCAACTTTCTCACTAAAGTTTTATTGCATCTACATTTCTTGTAGGAAACTACTTGGCAAGATGTTAATCCCTTGGTATACATGTTCAATTCTAATTGAATCAAATCAATGTTTTTCTTGATATTGAAGTTATTAAAAGTTCATAGTATTACTTGTATGTTCATTTTTCGCTCCAATTGCATCCTCGCCAATTTTGTTTAATTGTATCCTTAATGTCAAAAGAATTATGATGCTTTGTCCCTTAATCAATGCCAACCATTGGAGAAATGGCACATCAATTCCTTTTTAGTTTAATCCAAATCAACCATGAAGGTTTAATTCCCCAATTTATGAAATTGTTTCAAATTAATAATATTAATTGTATGCTCAATTTTCGTTTTCAATCCCTTAACCTCCAATTTTGTCACAATTATTCTTTTCAAGAGTTTTTCATGTTCCCTCCCCTTGGTAGTTGATGCTGACCATTAGTGCAATGACAAATGGATTTTGTTTTCAATTTAATAGGCCACAATGGCTAGCAAAATGGAGTTGTAGTTGTGTTGGTAAGTACCAATGGGGACCATTTGGGTGAAAAATAATCTAAAATCCTCCCAATATTCACGGCAAATTCTATAGCAAATTGGAATTTTTGAAATATTGAAATATTAAATGTTGATATCCATACTTGTATGTTTTTGTAATTCCAATTCCATCCCACCCAATTACATATAGCATTACAATATATCATCATGGTTGGGTTTCACAAGGTTTCCTATTTTTTGCAACATGTCCACACAACCATACATGTGAACACTTCGATTTCCCTTCATGGAATTGTGAACAAATTCATTCAAGACAACTTTATAAACACTATTATCACACCTATTAACTTTCATACTATAGCCCATATCATGTTTATCATCCTTTACATTATAACCTACAATTAGAGCTATTCTAAACTATTTTATATAAATAAAGAAAAACAAATTGCCCATTAAACATGAAAATCATGCAAGAAACATATATCATTCAATATGTTATAAATAATAGTCATGAAAATATTATTTTCTTATTTTATGTTTTGCCTTTAGGGTCAAGCTTTTCTAAGCTCATCCCAAAATGACACATGTATTTGAATGTGAAAACATAAGAGAACATGTCTTCTTTATATAGTTTGTAATATGAGATTCAAAAGCAAAGCATATGGGTTCAATCTTTTAGTTGTTCCTTAACTGCAAATTGAATTGCAACTATAAAAAAATTTCCCCACATGTTTTGTGCCTATTTTTCATTATGTAAGTTATACAATTAAATCAACGATTACATGATAATTAAATATCCGAATTAATTATATAATACTAAGTTTTTTGAGATAGTGATTTAAATTATTTATTTGAATTAAAATACGAGATAGTTAATTATCAAAATAATTTATCTTCTTTTATGAGAAATAATTATCTAAAACATCAATTTCTGAATTGAATATATGATAATTAATTAATTAATTATTTATTTGAATTAATTAACCATTGAGCTAGTTACCTAAATTAATAAGTTTAATTCATATAATTCGTTAGTTCAGGAATAAAAATAATTAATATAGATAATTAATTCTTTGAGTTAAATAAAAATAATTTGATTAAATTGAAAATTTTATTTTTTAATTATTCAAATAATTAATTAATTGACTTCAGATAATTTCTTATCAAAAGATTAACTATCTAAATTCATATAATTTGTCACTTATTATTTGAATGTTTGAGGAAAAAAAATATATATATGGATAAAAAATATTTATAATCCATGGTAATTAATTACTCAATTAATTAATTAGTTGATAATATTAAGTAAATTACACATTAATTAACAATTAATAAGTGGAAATTCTTGAAAAAAATTCATTACCAAATATTAAATATGAATTTGGGTAGAAAACATCAAGGTATAAATAGGCATATACATATGTACATTGAATTAAAAATTTAATATAATATCCACATTGCTTGTAAATTCACATCTAAATTAATTATATGAATTACATTTATGTATTTATATTAATAATCAATTCTTTATTACAATAAATAAGTTCATAATAAGTAAATATATTAAACATAGTTAATATTTAATATTCAAATTATTGGAACAATAATTCTTCATAAAACATTACATATGAATATGTATCCTTGTTATAGATAGTTGCACTATACTTATAACATAGTTAAATAATAATATTTTAATAATGGCACACTAGTGGCCTTATTCATTATATAAATGGGAATCATAATCGAAAACTACTTGCAAATGCATCCCATAATGGGTGGTGGAAATGTGAACATGTGGCACGATTACATGTATGTACATTGTACATTAATTACAACGTAGTTATTGTTTTAGTGGCACATTTACAATAGTTTTAAATTAATTGCCACATGCAATTACAATGTAATTCCTGAAAAAGTCAAACATGTTTGATTACATATGTATGTACAATGTGTACAAATTACTATATGGAAGACCCTTTTTCAACTCACTTATAATTATAATACAATTAATCGATTTTCTAATGTGACAATTTATTTATTAATACCCCATATTTCTAAGAGGATAGTTGCAAATCATAATCTTTCTAATGAAATTATTTATTCTTCTTTATAAGTCAATAAGGAACCCAATAAGGATGCTCACCACACAAAGGTTATTGAGAAAGAAATGATGATGTCATGACTTTTGCCTACTAACTGAGTAAATTGTAATAGTAAAATCCTTTTGCAACCAAAGTTTGTCATTACATTTGCCAATGCAACAACGATGGTGATGGCAGAGTTTGCCATGAATCCATTAGTAAGCTAGCAAGACAAGCATAAACCTTAAACTTGTTTTTTCTTCATTTTTTGACATTTACAATAAACAATTTTGGCACAAGGTGGTACATAATTAAAAGAAATTCAGCCATATCAGTTTTGGAATAATAAATGCCAAATCTTAATAGTAGTTACAATATACAAAACATGTTATTACATAAAATATATTATGTCTAGATGCCAACCCTTTAAAGTCCAAAGTATTGAAATTAGTTTACATAGGGAAAATAACATTTAATATTAATGGAATGACAATTCATTTTACATTTGAAATCCCTCTAATAAAAATTAAAAAAAACTTCAAATATTAAGTGATGAAAGACGTGATACATTAATGAAAACTTATGACCAACTTCAATTATTGGTTATAGATGAATTATCATTGGTTGGTAATATGTTCCTTAAAAAACAGGTCCTCCTCATTTTGTATGATCAATGAATCCAAATGAATTAATGGCTTTAATTATGAATTACTTTTTAAGAAAAACATGTTAGTGGAATTATGCATAAAAAATTATGTGACATCATATGGTTTTGTTAATGGTGTAAATGGGATTTTCCAAAACTATACAAAAATTATTTCTAAACTATTAATATGGATACATTTTTAGAATCTTCAAATTAGATTAAACACAAAAATGAAAAATTGTCAAATTTATGAAAATTTCCCAAATCTTGACAAAAGAGGTACACCAATCAAACAAAAAAAAGATGAAAATGCAAATACATTCAGTAACCCTTTTCATACCATTACAAGAATCCAATTTCCTATTTTATTGATTATAACACATATTATGCATTGAACACACTTGATCATTTAACACTTGATCCAACTAGAGTTACAAAATATTGTTTAACATACATTGCTTTATTTAAAGCTCATTCAAAAGAAAATCATATTGAATTTTGAATCCATTGACAATTTTCCAAGTTTATCATATTATTCAACATAAATGTTTTGTTTAAGAACAAATGCACAATATGAATTCAATATTCCTTGTTTACATTCCTATCATATATACTTTATTGTCATTCAATCAATGATTACTCATTATTTAAAATTACATTTTCAAGTCGTCTTCACTAATTCAAATTTATTAACATCCCATATCCTTTGTTTAAATGAAACAAATGTCGAAAATATTCATGATAACCAAGAAAAAAAAGTTTTATTGGATAAATTTGAAATTTTGTCCTCTTATAATCAACATGGAACAACAATGCTTCATGACAAAACAATGTTTCTATCGTAAAACATAACAATGACAAGTTCTAGAATTGAATTTGTTGAAGTTTTTAGAAATAGAAACACACAATAAGCATTATATGTAGTCACAATTATAAACCTCTTCAAATGCAAGTAGACTGTTTCAATTCAGTTTTAGGATCCATTTAAAAACAAAAGCCTTTTGATTGTCCAATTGTAATAATAAGAGATTCTAACATAAACATGCTAATAGAAACAAATTAATCATTTTCATTCAAAATCTTATAAAAAATTATAATTTAAAACTCACATTTTTAAAAAGCACAACAATTAATTATACTCAATTTGACCATAGTTGGACTAATGCACCGACAATGCAATGTTCCTTTGGATCAACAAAATCTTATTGGACAAATCACAAACTCATATATTTTGCATTCATATTACCATCTTTTATGCCACAATTTTTTATATATCAAAGTAAAAGTAAATGGATTTGCAATGAATTTCATAAAAAGAAATTACATGAATTTATCACATATTTAAAATCTTGATAAAAAATAAGCATGAATATTTAAAAGCTTTGACATCCATACCACAAATGATCAACATACAATATTAATGGTGCATTCACACTTGATGTTAAATAATGTTAAATGAAAATCTAGGTGGCATCCTAGGTGACACCCAATGTTAAATGGGTGATAGCTTAATGTTAAGTGAATGTTAGTTTAAGATAAAAATCTTCACAATAAGTAAGTTTAAGTCTTAAATGACTTAACACACTAGAGTCGGTAACACCAAGTGTGAACACACCTTAAAGCCTACCTGGGCAGATTCTGCTAAAGCAAGTTAGGCCCTGTGTTCTCCCAAGGGCTGCTTTTTGTGGAGCCTAGCAGAATATGCCAAGATCTGTCGATTCCACGGGACAAAATGAACAAAGGGCGCATGACAGGAACGCTAGAAAAGCAGTTTGGGCCGATTCTGCCGATTCAGTGAGGCCGGCAAAGTGGCAGAAATAACGGCCATTATTATTTCCAGGAAAATCCGGAATTTTTAAAATTCTCCTCACCTAGTTGAGTCGACGGAGCTACCTAGACGGTACTGTGACAACCCATCCACGGTTACCGCGCGGTCGAAGGAACGGTAAGCACTAAGCGCCAGAACAAGAGCGCTCGACGCAGAAGACTGCTTGTGTGTTACGTCAGGTTGCGTTGTAGCGATTGCGACAACGAAGGATTGCCGGCGGCTAGTAGCGCACACGCAGTGACGGATTGCGCCAGAGGAAGGAAGCGCTCGGGAAGAGGAGGACAATAAACTGTACAAGGTGTGCAGGAAGAATCAGAGTGGGGGAAATGGCTGCGTCCAGCCCAGCGCCTCAGCGACTCACCACTAGGGACGCACTCGCCAATGTCAGTCGCAACAAGTACATCCCCTGTCCCCTTTCTCTTTGTTTCTTCCTCTTCTTCTCGATTTCTTGCTCTTCCACTCTTCGTCTTCTATAATCCCGAGGGGTTATGGCAAAATGCCCGTTCCTCCGTTGATTTTCTCCCCGTCCAGCAAGCCTAGATATTCTTCCAGTAATGCGATCCCATCTGTGCATCCCTCCCCTATCTTGTCTGTGTGAACTGTGTGTCTTTGTTTCTTCTCTTGTGCCTTAACCGAATGTCGATGGCCCCGTGTCTGTTGGTGGTGTTACCCTCAGTAGGGTATTTCTTTTCCTGCTGGCCATGTCTGCTTGTCTTACGCTCAGGTTGTCACTGCTATACAATCTGTGGTTTCGGACGCCTTTGTCAACCATAGAGCCTTCCATCACATACTAGGATTGTGTTGGTTCAATGTATCTTCATACCTTGTTCCCGCCTCATATCACTATTTGTAGGTTGGATCCTTTGCTCTGGTTCTGGTAGCTCTGGAATTACTTCTCTGGCCATTAATCGCCTTCATTCTTGCAGATGTAGTTTTTGGAGACTTGTTTCTCTTGATGATGAATTGGCAGATTGAAGCTCTGTTGGTTTTGATCTGGTTGCAGTAATGTCTCAGTTCCTGTATCTGTCTCACTAGAGGATGCTTCTCTGATAGAAATTGTTCAGCAATTCTGATGTTGCCCTAATCTCCATGAATTGGTGCAAATTGCTTGATCTAATAACATGTAATTGACCAATGGATGCTTGAGTATGAGGAATGCCGCATGTTTTGTAAATTTTTTGTTGATTCTGGTATTTGGATTCTGGCAAATTTGGAGTATACAAATACTCAGAGTTATGGCTTGTTAGGGCTTTCTAGTTCAAAATAGTCCTTTGTCTGTTCCTTTAGGGGATTTGGATCACCTAAAGTTTCTCCAGCAGTCCTTTGTCATTACCTACATGGATAAATGTTGTAATAACTTTGTGTTTGTTTGTAAAAAGTTTTATGTTTCTTCTGTTTTCTCTGAGCTTAATTCTCCTGTTGGTGCTTATGTGGTCTCCAATCTTGCTCAATCTGTTATTCTTAAGTCTCATCTCTCTTTTAATAAGGCTCATAATTTTAATGGTGTAAAGTGTGGCCCTCGTCTCCCGTTTCTTTGTGCAGTTTGGAAGTTTCATAAAAATCCAATTAAACCTAGATTTATCTGTGCAGCCAGCTCTAGTTCTCTAACTGATGTTTCTAAGTGGCTGTGTTCTTTCTTCAAAGCTATGTTTCCTACGGTCAATGACCTTTGGGTGTCTAAGCTCAAAAAAGCAGATGTCCCTTGTGATAGTAGTTGGATTCTCAATGACTCTACAGGAGTGGTGGAGGTAATAAACAATCTTAATCGTTCAAGATCTGAAAGTGATAAAGCTTCCCCACTTCTGTTACAGTCTTTTGATTTCTCAACTCTATACACTAAAATTGACCTAGTGGATCTAAAAGCTCGTATGAGAGTTCTGATAAATAAAGTGTTTAATCGGATGTTGAAACTTCATCGTTTTAAGTTTTTGTTGGTTCAAAAAACAACTTTGAACTTTAGGTTCTTGTGGCTAAAAAATAAAGCAGAGGTCAATTTGTTTGAAAATCTGCATAGCTTCAAAGTTGCAGAAGCTTCAGATTTGATCTCTTGGTTGGATTTCTTATTAGACAATTTGTTTCTTTGTTTTGGTCAGGGTGTTTATAGACAGTGCATTGGTATCCCTATGGGTACAAATTGTGCAGTCTATTTGGCAAATTTCTATCTCTTCACTTATGAGTTTGATTTCATCAAGCGTCTCTTGAAGAGTAAAACTTGTCTTGTGGTGCTTCATAGTTTGTCCTTGGTTCGTAGGTTCGTGGATGATCTTCTTGTTCCTGATTTTCCAGATTTTGAGAACTTCATGTACCTTAACCAAGACTCTTTTGGCGGCGGCATATACCCAAAAACTTCTTGCGAGTTGAATTGTACATCTAAAGGCTTCTCTTGTAATTTCTTGGATCTAACTGTGAGCCAGAGTCCTCAAGGTTTATCCTGTGACATTTTTGACAAACGCTCTCAACCAGAGTATGCAGGTATTGATATGATTAGAATGCCTCATGTTCATTCCAATATCTCAATGACTGCGAAGCTGGGGGTTATCAATAGTCAATTTTACAGGTTCTTGAGACTTTGCAGTTTTAAGAAGTTTTTTGTCTTCCAGATGATCAATCTTATTGTCTTTCTGAAGGCAAAAGGCTACCCTTTTAAAGTTCTTCTAAAGAGAACTAGAGGGTTGGTGCTTAACGAAAAATTCCTGTTTGGAATTTCTGCTTTTGGCATTTTCAGAATGATTTTGCTTCGGGTCATGTAAGTGGGGAGCTTCCTGTAAGCCCACTTGTTCTTGTTCTTGTTCTTGTTCTTTGTCTTCCTCTGTTCTTTGTCTTCCCCTGTCTTCCCCTGTTCTTTTCCCTTTCTGTTTTTCTTTGTTTTTCTTTGTTTCTTTGTCTGGTCTTTGTTGTGGGGTCTGTTGCTAGCCAGTAGTATGGCTGAGTCTTCCCATTGCTTCTGGAATTGCAACAGAAACTCAGTTCGCAGGATGGTGCTTGTCACTGGCCTTTACCCACTGTAGGGAGCTGATGAAGTCAGTGGGGAAGTTGTGATAGTTAAGTCACTATCATACATACTACTGTTGATGGTCCCTGAACAGGTGTGAGACTGGCACTTTTGTTCATACCGCGGTGTGTGTTTTTCGTTTTTTGTTTTGTTTTTTGTCTCCCCTTGTTTGGTTCTTTCTGTGGCTTCCGGAGAAGTGTTAACCTTGCTGTTTTCTTCTTTATCGTGAGAACGGAGATTTCTCTATTCTTATGAAAGATATATTCAAAATAGTTCTTTGTAGCTCACTTAGTCTTCTTAGTAGAAAATATGACCTTTCTAAGTTTCTATTTTTTTGAGCCAGAGGTTCGCTTAACAAATCCATTCAATGTTTCTGCTTTGGATTACTTCGGATAATTATTCAAGCACTTCTTAATCCTAGCTGGAGAGCCTTTCCAAGCCCACTTTGTCCTCAAAAGATTTTTCTCTTCAACTTTTCTTGCTCTTTCCTTGTTTGTTTCTTATTTTGACTCTGATTCATTTTGTGTTCCCTTTTTCTTCTCAGTTCCTTGGTCGTCTCCTCCTCTTTTGTGTTTTGTTGAGCTAGCCAGCATCATGGGCAAGTCTGCCAAGTCTTGTAACTGAAAAGTTAGTGCATTGGTAAATGTATGACATTGACCTGCACCCATTGCCAGGAGCTAATGTTGTAAGGTAGCTGGTCACTACCATACATATGCTGTTGAGGCCACTAAACAAGTGGGTGACTCTAGGTATTGTTCAAACTTCTCACCATATTTCTTTGTTTTCTAGGTTTAGGTCACCTGTTTTTCCTGTTCACTGCTAACCTTTCAGATCTGAAATCTGTATTTGTTATATGTGGGTTATCTCTCAATTCTGTTGAGGAATGGTTAAATTGCAAGTATGAAGAAGTTCTCAATACTTCTGGAGATATATGCTTGAGTATGGGAAAGAATCACTTCTGGCTCCTGTCTGTTTCTCTCTTCTACTGAATTACGAGTGCATAATCAAAGAACTTGTGATGTTGTTGATTATTTAATCATATATGGATGATGCAGCTCCCGGGATTGGAAAGCACAACTCAAAATGCCACCTCCAGATACTCGGTTCAAGACTGAGGTATGTGAGACAGAATTAAAGACCGCCTGAAGATGTTATAAACTTGGATCTTATAGTAGTTAGTCACTACTGTATATGTTGCTATTGATGGTCAGCAAGCATGTGAGAGACTATTGCTATTGTTTACACCACATTTGTGTTCTGATCTGCTTCATATATGTTGCTATTGATGGTCAGCAAGCGTGTGAGAGACTATTGCTATTGTTTACACCACATTTGTGTTCTGATCTGCTTTATAGTCAGTTTCTCTACTGTTCCTCCTTCAATTTACTTCTAATGTCTCTTGTAAGTTGGTTGTGGACATGTGATTTATCTTAGTATGCTTAATCTCACAATCACAAATACAATTCAGGTTAGCTCATAGTGTAATCATGGGAGGTTCTCACTGCTTGTGAGGGTACTTGTTCTGGTTGCAAGCATAGGTTGAATTTTGCTCTTTTCAGTAGATGGCTCTGCACTTTAGTGAATGTGATCTGTGGACACTGCACAGGATGTTACAGCTACAAAGGGGAATGAGTTTGAGGACTACTTCTTGAAGCGAGAGCTCTTGATGGGCATTTATGAGAAGGGCTTTGAAAGACCATCGCCCATACAAGAGGAGAGTATACCAATTGCTTTAACTGGGAGTGATATAATTGCACGTGCAAAGAATGGCACTGGGAAGACTGCAGCCTTCAGTATCCCAGCAATTGAGAAGATTGACACAAACAAGAATTGTATACAAGGTGATTAACATGGTGGTGGACTTTTGATACTTTCTGCAGGATTTCTTTGTGGTTGTCTGTTTCATCTTTTACTTCAGAGTTACCTTGAAGAGGATGTGTCTGTGCAGAGTGGGCTCTGTTTCCAAAGCACTGATTGTGTCCGTACTCTATTTGTGTGGTACAGTCCTTTTGCTTGTGCCAACAAGGGAGCTTGCACTGCAAACATCACAGGTGTGCAAAGAGTTGGCAAAGCATTTGAATATTCAGATCATGGTCACTACTGGTGGCACCGGCCTACGGGATGACATCATGCGGTTATACCAACCAGTGCACCTACTTGTGGGAACCCCTGGTCGTGTCCTTGACCTAGCCAACAAGGGGGTTTGCAATCTTCGGGAGTGCACCATGCTGGTCATGGATGAGGTCAGAGCTGGTCTCTTTATTGCTCAAAGTTTGGGTCTTAGTTGTCTCTGCTACAGTCTGGGGTGAGGTTCCACTCTTCAAATCTTGTGAGGTTCAGGTTGCAGGGTTTTCATTGACCATGGAGCAGCCTTTCTGTCAAGTGCAAATGTCCTTATCCGTGGTTTTTTGGATGCAGGCTGATAAGCTTTTGTCACCAGAGTTCCAGCCACTCGTGGAGCAACTCATTGGGTACCTGCCTAAAAATCGGCAAATACTGCTTTACTCAGCTACCTTTCCAGTTACGGTGAAGTCATTCAAGGACAGATTTTTGCGAAAACCATATGTTATCAACCTCATGGACGAGCTGACACTGAAAGGAATCACCCAATACTATGCATTTGTGGAAGAAAGACAGAAGGTCCATTGTCTGAACACTCTGTTTTCAAAGGTATATTTGTCATGGCCTTTTAATGCTGAATGTGGTGCAAATGATTTGCTGCTTATGCTTAGGATGGTTATCTGTCCTCTTCTTCTAGGCTCAATCCAGAGTCTACTGGGAGTCTACTCTGGGATTCCAGAAGAGTACTTTGAGCTTGACATGCACAGGGTGGGGTATGTTAACAGCTGCAAATCAACCAGTCCATTATCTTCTGCAATTCAGTCAACCGTGTTGAGCTACTAGCAAAGAAGATCACTGAGCTAGGGTACTCATGTTTCTACATCCATGCAAAGATGCTGCAGTCACATCGGAACAGAGTATTCCATGACTTCAGAAATGGAGCCTGTCGAAACCTGGTCTGCTCAGGTATCCACTAGATTTGTTCATTAGATTTTTCTGTCAGTGATTTCCCTCAGGTGTTCAAATATTGTCTGCATGCATAATTGCAGATCTGCTCTTTGTCCTAGCTGACTGCAACACCCCAACTTATCCTTTGATAATGTTTTATCCACTACTTTTCCATGTGAGATGAGTGAGGTCAGGTCAACAATCTCACTTCTGATCATGAAAAGGTTTCAGTCCTTGTGTGGACTCAGAGGTGCACATGTCCATGTTTTACACATTTGGCATCACACTTGAATGCCCTAGACCGATGTGTTGTGGCTAATAGGTTTTATCTTTCTTTCTGGGGACTTGGAGTTGGCCAGTTGTATTTGTGTTTGACCTCCTTTGTTTCTATGTTAAGGAAATTGTCCAGAAGCTTGCTATAGACTTTTCATTTGGCATTCAATGGTCTCAGTAAGAGTTGCATCAAAAGTAAATGGTGGCACAGCAAACTCAATCCAAAGTTCATGGAAATGGCGTTGGTCATAATTGTCAATTTTCAGTGTGTTACCATAGTGCAATCTAACTTAATGATAGAAGATTCTTTATATGGATTGCAGATCTGTTTACAAGGGGCATTGACATCCAAGCTGTGAATGTGGTCATCAATTTTGACTTCCCAAAAAACTCAGAGACGTATCTTCACAGAGTATGTTCCTTGAATGCTTTGGAATTGCACTAATATCTCAAAGTGAATTAGAAATCCTTTGGAACCTTTTGCTGATGCTCTTTTTTTTATTCAGGTTGATCAGGCAATGTGCTTAACCTGTTTTTTAAGGTTCTGAGAGCAGAGTCTTGTGTTGATTCTTATGCCTGATTCTTTCTTACAAGGGTCACAGGTGGGGCGATCTGGAAGGTTCGGTCATCTTGGACTGGCAGTGAATCTGATCACTTATGAAGACCGTTTCAACCTGTATTTTCTCTAACCTGTCTTGATGAGTTGAAGGTCTTTAATAGCCCAGGTTACCTATAATAGCATGGAATCTGTTGCCCTAGCTGTCAGGTTCTCTTGTGCAATGCTTAACTAATCAGGAATCTTGTCTAGTGGTATTTATAAGTGCATGGATTTTGAATCATGGGATATGCAAGGAATTGATGAGTGTTGAGATGCCCCTATCACTTTCTTTTGCAGGCTTGGTTGGTCATCTTCTAAAGTTTTGATCAGTTGTAAATATTTCTGCTATCATCAGTACTTAATAAGCACACTGGTATGGTTCACAGATACCGAATTGAGCAAGAGCTTGGCACTGAGATCAAGTCAATTCCACCACAGATAGATCGCGCCATTTACTGCTGATAAGCTGAGTTGGTACAGGAGAAGGTGTTGATGGAACTTATTGCTGGATGCTGCTGCAAGTGGCCTGTTCTCTGGGAGGTAAATGTTACACAATGGTGTAGCACAATGATATGGGACAGATTCTCTGTGCTGTGAAGGGTTTTGCATGCCTGTGAGGCTCTTGTCTGGCAAGCTTCTAACTTGAACTGTGTCTGGGTTTTATGTGGGGAGGCTGTTGGCAGACACATGCAATGGTCAGCTAGAAGACTCAGAGTAGGGGCACTGGTGGGTGGGTGCTTTGTTTGCAGTATCTACACTTTCTATCTCTAGAGCATGTGGCGTTGTACTTGTCAATATTACAGTCTCAGAATGTCTGATGTGAATTGACATGTGATTGAAAATCTGGAAAATATGAGTTGAGATGACCTCCTTTGCAGCGATCAAACTTGGCATTACTACTGTCACCTGGGCTTATGATGTCCACTTGCAATTGCTTGACTTAAGCAGATGTGCTGGACCGATGAGACTACCTCGTGCTGTAGGGGAACTTCTATACATTGTGGAACTGGATTTGAGTCTGACATGAGACTACCTGACATGTCTTTCAGCAAGTCACTGCAACTGGTTCTGTTAATTTTTTGGAAGTGTTCATAAAGCTTGAAACCCTTCCTGAGTCCATGAAGGACTAAACTAGAACAGTTGCAACGTCTTACTTTAGGTGGTTCTGTTGTGAGAGCCTCCAAGCATTTCCAGTTGCATTTGCCAACTGAAGAGGCAGGAGCTTAGACTTGCCACTGGTTTGTAGAAGCTTGTACTTCAAGGGTTTATGGAGCAACTGGAAATCATGCAAAAGACGAGTCAAGAATTTGCAGCACTTCAAGTCACCTGAACAAATTGTTGGCATTGTGAAGAAATCAACTTGCACAGCTGTTGTACACTGGAGGAGAATTGCAGAATTGTTGGGCAAGAGTAAAAATATGGCCACCCATGGAGGAAATGTCTCAGGTCTCATTTTCCAGTTGACAGTTCTCTAAGGTTTTAAGCTTGAGGTTGTTCAGTGATCCAATGATAGTGTTGTTACAGAGGCACGGGGTTGCAACTGATTCAACTGAGAGAAGTTGGTCCTGATGGATTGATGATCATTCAAAGGTTTTCTGGATTCTAAAGAGGGTGTTTGACCTTCCATGGTCTTGAACTTCACATGATTCAGTTACATTATATAGATATTGTTAGACAAGTCTACTATTGTTCCCATGTTTAGGATTGAATAGGAGTTTTGCATAAACCAGTTCCAATGAAACATTGTCAATGGAATTTTTGGGTGGCAGGTGTTTTGGAGGTGTTGCGATTGGGTGTTTGAAGTAGTAAACTTTCCCTTTCCCCGCTTCAAATTATAATGTGAAATCTTGGAGAGATGTGTGTAAAACAATCAAGCAAGTTGACTGTTTTTGATTAGCCATTTATTCTGATTGACCCAAGTGATGATATTAAAAAAGTCTTACAGGGCCCTTGAAGAAGACACGGAAAACGTTATACATGTTTTTAATCAGCCAAAGCTAACAATTGGCCTAGTTTGCTGATATTTAAAATTGTCTCTCTCTTTTTGGCATGGCTGGGTTTGGGGAAAAATGAAGTGTATGTATATTGTATGTGGCATATCCCTGTATATTGGATGGAGCAAACAAACCACTGTATATTGGATGTTTTCATTATAGGCCTAAATCATTAGGGGATATGGGTGGAAGTTCTTCAAATAATATATGGGTTTGTTTCTAGTGCATACACTCATCTGAAAAGCCTTGAATCCCTTTACTTAAAACACAATTTACTTCAAATATTTTAGAAAGTCGGCACTAGAAACGTGAAGGGTGAGAAAGAGAACGAATTATTGCAAAAGAAAAAAATGGTGCAATTTCTTTTTTTGCGTGACGGTGCACAGGTCGCTAGGTAGTCACCGCGCGGTAGTTTGAACGAGGGCCTACGCGGTAGCCGCGCGGTCGTTGGGGAGGCCAAGAGTAGGGGCAGTGTGCGTACGCTCTCGCTCGCGCGTCTGTGTTTTCCTTGCGTGTTGCAAGCCTGCCTCGTGGCGATGGCGGGGGCGACGAGTGATTTTTGAGGCTTGTAATCACCTCGTAAGAACTACTGGAAGCGTTGCGAGAAACGGGAGAGGGAGTAGCAAGAAGCAGCGAGAGAGAACGTGTGGAGAAACAATCAATCGGGAACGGGAGGATCTGAGAGGAAAGCAACATGGCTGCGTCCAGAGGTGGGCCTGGTCCTGCCCCGCAAGACAAAGCCGCGCTGTCCAATGTCACTCGCAACAAGTGCGTCTCTCTCTCTCTCTCTCTCTGCCATTTCTTGTTCCTCTGTTTCTATCTCTTGTACTCTTATTTCCGAGGGTTAGGGCAAACATTTTACGGTCTACCGCAGTCATTTTTTCGTGGTGATTCCATCTCGACCATTGTCTCTATTACGATTGTCGCTCTCTGTTTGTTTTCTTGTGCCTTGCAACAGGCTCATTACTCATTTGTGTCATTTCCTTAGGTTCTGGCTGCTCTTTGCATCCAATTCACCAAGCTGTCTCTCTTTACAGAGTTTTGTTTGCTGTGTCTTGGTGATTTTTATCTGTCGACTGTAGTACAAGCCCTGTGTCAGTATCTGTATGCTATTCTGCATTGGTGCGGCCTCATCTTGGACATTGAATCTCTTGCTTTGACTCTTGAGATTTGGCAGTGTCTCCATCCAAATCTGTTTTAGTTTATTCTCACACTTAGGGTTTTGGAGTACAGGCCTTGTGTCAGTATCTGTACAAGCCCTATGTCAGTATCAGTTGAAGCTGGTACTTTGTTTGTATGGAATAAAGATGTTTGGAGCTCAACAGGGTGTTGTTCTAATGATGCCTATGGCACACAATTGGTGTGCATTGCTCAAATTTGACGCACTGACTTTCTTGTTCCTTGCTTCTTGAGCAAATGTCTTTGTAGTGTAATGAGAAACCCTCCGGTTTGCTGATTACATATCTGTGATGCAGCTCTCAAGATTGGAAAGCTCAACTCAAATTACCACTGGCAGACACCCGATTTAAGACTGAGGTAATCAACAGAGAGCTGAAGCACACTTGTCCTAAAACAACCTCCCAGTTCTCTCCTCATGATCAGGAATCCTGTTGTGAAATCCCTGTTCTGTGGTTAGATCAGTATGCGGTTTTTCTTTGGGCATGTTTTGCATGAAGTAGTGTATAGTAAGGGCAGATATGAGGTTGTTGTGGTGTGAATTCTTGTTGCACATAAGTTTGATTGTCAAGTCTCTGGATTAATTTTCATGATCTGTTGTCACTGCACAGGACGTCACAGCTACAAAGGGGAATGAGTTTGAGGACTACTTCTTGAAGCGGGAGCTCTTGATGGGCATATATGAGAAGGGCTTTGAAAGACCATCTCCAATACAGGAGGAGAGTATACCCATTGCTTTGACAGGCAGTGACATACTTGCACGTGCAAAGAATGGAACCGGAAAGACTGCAGCCTTCAGTATTCCAGCAATTGAGAAGATTGACCAGACTAAGAATGCCATACAAGGTACTTGTGCTTGTCCACAAATTATGAGGTTTTCATATGATGGATCCTTATTGCAGTTTCTTGTGACATTTACATCTTTTGATAAATGGCTTAGAAGCAGTTTGGTTCCTAGCTTGAGAAAGCACTGATTGTGTCCATACTTTTTTGCGGTGTACAGTCCTTTTGCTAGTGCCAACAAGGGAGCTTGCACTGCAAACATCACAGGTATGCAAGGAGTTGGCAAAGCATTTGAATATTCAGATCATGGTCACCACTGGTGGCACCAGCCTGCGTGATGACATAATGCGGTTATACCAACCAGTTCACCTGCTTGTGGGAACTCCTGGTCGTGTTCTTGACCTAGCCAACAAGGGGGTCTGCAATCTTCATGAGTGCTCCATGCTGGTGATGGATGAGGTCAGAGCTATTCCATTAGCTCAAGCTCTCGTTCAAAGTTCTCTGTTCCATTCATGGTGGTGAAGCCTGTGTTGTGTTTGCTGACCATTGATCAGTTGGTGCATGAATTGCAAATGGCTACTGAACTTAGTTGTACTTATCTGTGAGGGGTTTTTGTTGGCTGCAGGCTGACAAACTTTTATCCCCAGAGTTCCAACCACTGGTGGAGCAACTCATTGGTTATTTGCCTCAAAATCGACAAATTCTACTCTACTCAGCTACATTTCCAGTCACAGTGAAGTCATTCAAGGACAAGTTTTTGCGGAAGCCCTATGTTATCAATCTCATGGATGAGTTGACACTGAAAGGAGTCACCCAGTATTATGCATTTGTGGAAGAAAGACAGAAGGTCCATTGCCTGAATACCTTGTTTTCAAAGGTATGACAATCATTAGAACTAGTTTTTGTAGTCTTTTCAGGACAGTTTTGGTTCAAATAGCATGCTGTGTAATAACTTGCAACCTTCCTGTTCTTCTTGATGCACTCACCTAGGATTTTATTCAAGTCTTATTCTAGACTAATCCCAGAAGAGTTGAAGTTTGATGTGGAAAGGGACTGGTGTCTTGACAGTTGCAAATCAACCAGTCCATCATCTTCTGCAATTCAGTCAACCGAGTAGAGCTGCTAGCAAAGAAGATCACTGAGCTTGGGTACTCATGTTTCTACATCCATGCAAAGATGCTGCAGTCACATCGGAACAGAGTATTTCATGACTTCAGAAATGGAGCCTGTCGAAATCTTGTCTCTTCAGGTTTCTCCCAATTCTATTGATTTCCCTGTCGCTTCTCAAGTAATGTTTGGTCATCCATGAAAACAGATTGGTTAGCAGCATTCCTTCTCTTATCAGATCCTGAATTTCACCAAAGCACATGGACATTTAGCCATCCTGGACCTTGCTTTAGAGTTTGACAATATTTGTGCAGATGTTAAGTTGCCAAGCTGTATGTGTATTTTCTCACCTTTGGGCTGTCCATCTGATCCAAGTAGGAGATACTTTGTGCATTCAGAAGTTCAATTCTGCATCTGAAAACTCTATACATAATTTATGGCGGTGTCTTGCCGGATCAAGATTTAGGGTGTAGGACTGTCCACTCGACAGAATTCTTCTCAAACCTGGAAGATGTGTGCATTTGTTGGTTGCAGATCTGTTTACAAGGGGTATTGACATTCAAGCTGTGAATGTGGTCATCAATTTTGATTTTCCAAAGAACTCTGAGACATACCTTCACAGAGTATGTTACTTGGCTACTCTGTTGTAGTAATCTGTAATAAGTGGCCTGAAACTAATCTCAACTCACTGACTCTCGACCCTTTCATGAATCAAATATTTAGGGCTATTGCCTGCTTTTCAGAGTTGGTCACTTTCAAATAGCAGTAAGGTGGGTAACTGAGTTTCCTAACTGCATACCCCAGGGTTTGACCCCTGGATATCTGCATAGTTTTCAGTGACCAGTTGAGCTGGGTGTAGTAGGTACATTTAACATGGGCTTGTGGTAAGAATTTAATCTGCAACCACTTTCATGGAGGCCATCAGTCCTAACCACTTATGCTATTGGCTTGATGCTGGTTGAAACTTAAATTAGAGATTTAGTCCAACTAGTTGGTAATGGGGTTAGTACAAGGCTAAAGCACAAGTTATTCTTACAATTTTAGTGGAAATTGCAGTGATAGAGCAAAAATTGTTTGTTCCTTACTTGCAATTTGTTTTTGATTTTTCACAGGTGGGGCGTTCTGGAAGGTTTGGTCATCTTGGCCTTGCAGTGAATCTGATCACTTTTGAGGACCGTTTCAACCTGTAATTTTTCTTACTTGTCTTGTTATCTCTTTAGTACTCTGGGCACCTCCTATTGCAAGGCATATTCTGTCTAACTGGTTTGTGCTTGACTGGTGGGTATAGATGTATATTCCATAGAATTGTTCCTGTCATATGGTCTATTTCCCATTTTGAATATCCTTGGAGAGGATGATGTTGAGGTTCCCTCATCAGTTCATTTTTGTGGGCTTTGTTAGTTCTGCTTGAAGTTATTTGTACTTATTGAACTACTTCTGGTATGACTTTGCTTGGATACACATGAAGCATGTTTGTATGTTGCACAGGTACCGGATTGAGCAAGAGCTGGGAACAGAGATCAAGTCAATTCCGCCACAGATAGACCGGACCATTTACTGTCGATAATCTGGTTTGCTATGAGAGAAAGCACAACAGGAGATGATGGTTTGGTCTTTGGAGGCAATTGTGATGGCACAAAAGTTTGGTGCATGCTTGTGTGACAGATTCTTCATGTTGCAATCAATCTTTTTACACTATTAAGGCTGTTTGCCAAATTGTTTGGATGTGAATGTGTCCAAGATGGTGGAGGGTTCTCACAGACATACACCAAGTTCAACAATCACAGGGATCCAGATTATTGGTTTGTGCTTTGCCTTGTATCTGCCAAGCATGTGCTATTCTGCTTGCTGTTTGTGTTTGTCAGTGCAAGGTATTGAAAGAGTCCCATGAATTTCTTTTTGTGGCTGGTTTGTGGTATGTCCTCTTTCTGGTTTGCTCTCCTACTGCAATTCCGTTTGATGCTCTTTCTGCTTCCATACAGACAGGAGTGTAGTGCATCAAAATGTTGTGTGAAAAATCTTAACTCACAGCAGTGTTACACTCCTGTGTGGATGTGAAATTTTCATGCTACAGTTCTCACTTTTTATATCCTGCCTATATGCTAGTTTTGATTCAGCATGAGGAACTTGTCTTGTGTGGAGACAAGTCTTCATTGTCTTCACATCTATGTAGGAGGAAGGTAGTTTGTTTGTTTTGTTTTGTACTTATGAGATCCACTGAACTGGAACCCTTTGGGTGTTCCTGGTCTCTTTGGAAAGCTCTCAAGGAGGAGGGGTGCATCAGCTTGGTTTCATGGTGTTTGGACTTGTTGTGTAGAAGTTCTAGAATATTGGATGAATTCTTCACTGAAAATTAAATGAAATCGTAGCTGAAAATTTCAGAGGAATTGGAATGTGCCTTTGGTGTTTGTTGGAAAGATCCTGATGAGTAGGATTTAATGGAATTTATTTGGTAAGATTTGGATTCAGACTGGGAGATATCGATTTTAAAGTGATTTCTGCGCTGAAAATTCAAATAAATTTCAAAAAACCAAGTTTTGGAAGGAAAAATCAGTTGAGGAGGTGGTGACACTTGAAAGCTTACCATTCAATTCAAGCATGATTTCCTTTCATATTTGGCTGTTCAAAAGTTTGATAAATACATCGCAAAACAATGTTCACATGTTGAGTTTCCCTATTTTGTAACGGGTTCACACTTGGGCCAACAACACAATCCACACTAGTAGGTGTGAAAACGTACAGATGCAATACACATAGAGACTATTGTGTTTGCATGCACATGTACATTCACTTGCACATAGAAATGCTAGAGCACATTTTTGTCCCTTTTAATTTTCAATGTTTTTTTTGAGTGTTTGTACAAGTTATGCTTTTTCATTTACCATGGTTTAAAAAAAAAGGATGAACCCTGATGGTGTTCCCATGGAAGCAGTGACTATAGATGCAACTATAAGACTGCATCAAGCACAATGATGGCAAATAGTTGTTCCTTGCTAGAGTTCTCAAGGCACTTTGGTTTAATGCAAAGAAAATCTAAAGCCAACATGAAGGGGCCATGAAGGTTCTATGCCTAGGCAATTGCCAAATTTGCCACACAATTGGTACCAAAACCATGGTGGGGTTTTCAAGGATTATGTTGCACTTTCTCCTATGTTGGTGAGGAATTATTCAAGACACATTAAAAAATGTTTCATAGACCTTTTTGGGAGAATTTTGAATAGGGTTTATAAGTATGATGAATTTTTCATGTAACACCTTGGTTGTATGGACAAACTTGGATTGTTTTCAATTCAAAAGTGCACAACTACCTTTCAACAAGTTGTGTATGTAATAGGGGCATATTCAATAAATGAATATTGCAGATTTGGCAAGAACATAACTATGGAATGCTTCAAAAGGGTTTATTCAAACAATAATAGCCATTTTTTCGGCCATGTACTTAAGAGAACCCACAAGAGCAAGCATTGCAAAACAACTCCTATTCAATGCAAGTAAGGCATTCCTAGGAATCTTTGAGAACTTGGATTGCATGAATTATTGGCGGAAGAACCACCCCATCAATTGTAAGGTCAATTCCAAAAGAAAGATGGAGAGATATCCATCATATTGAAAGCAATTGTACATCAATATTTTTGTATTTTGCACACATGTTTTGGGGAACAATGACATTAATGTTCTATACCAATCACCCATGATTTGCAAATTCTTGAGTGGAGTGGCAAATGATGTTAATTTTGTGGTGAATGGGATAACCTACCTCAATACTATCTCCTATTGGATGACATTTACTTTCAATGGTCTTGCTTTGTTCAAATGATATACATACCTCAAGTTGCAAAAGGGTAGCACTTTGCAAAGATGCAAAAGATAGTGAATAGTGATGTGAAAAGTTGTGTTGAGATCTTGCAAGTTCATTTTGCCATCATTTAAAACCTTTGTAAATTATGGTGAATGGATACAACTTACAAAATTATGTGTGCATGTGTGATTCTTCAAATGATGATGATTGAAAACAAGAGGAATAACAATCTTGAATCATTGTTTGATTTAATTTGTTTTGAAAATGATTTAGGTAAGGATTGATGTTGTAGACCTATATGAAGGGCATTGAAAAACTTGAAAATTCTAAATCACATTCCAATTACGAAATGACTTGGCACAACATTTGTGGCTACTATGTTTGAATTTGTTTCAAATGTGCATTTTACTTGAATTTGTTTCAAATGTGCACTATGCTTGAATTTGTTATAAATATGCACTTGTTTATAACAAAACAAACTTTCTATTGTTTTGATATTTGATTTATTGATTTGTTAGGTTTGTTTTGCTTGAATTTGCTTTAGATGTTCACTTTGTAAAGTTTGTTTTGTTTAAATTTGTTCCAAATGTGCACTTCACAAGATCTATTCAAGTTTTACAAACCTTTTACAAAGCTTTTTTGTGCCTCCTTCGCACAAATTTCCCTCCTTGAAACCTTTTCTTGGAAATGATCTTCGTATGTACTTGGCTCACCCCAAAATCATATGTCAAGCATTGATGCATTATGCTTTTAGCTAAAAATCCTACTAAAGTCTCCACATACATTTAAAAAAAGAAAACATGAGTTCAAAATTTTACAACCTATTTCAATCTTCACATACAACTTTTAAAAGAACATGTGTGCATGAATCATTAAGAGAGAACACCTTATATGAACGAACATTGTTCTTTAAAGGAAAAATAAATCTTAAGGCTACTTTCTAAGAGTTGAAGAAAAATTATGTTTACTTATAGGTGAACATCTTGTCACTTTTACATAAAGGTTTTTCTTGCAACACCTTGAGATCTATGCGTGTTTAGGTTAGCAATAATATTTGCCTCTTGCTTTAAGATGTCTAAAACTCAAGAGGGAATACATTCCGTAAATGTGAACTTGCCCAAACTCAGCTATCGCCTTGGTTTAAGCCCCTTATTTTATAATGCCCTCACCTTGAGGCTCACATTAGCCATCACATCATCTTAGATCACTCATTTGGAATGCCCTCGCCCTAGTAAGGGCCTCATCCTAGGCCCCTTATTTCAGAATGCTCTTGTTGTAGTAAGGCCCTCATCCTAGGCCCCTTGTTTTGGAATGCCCTAACCCTAGTAGGGCTTTTACCCTAGGCCCCTTATTTTGTATTCTCACCCTAGGGCGTGCCTTGTAGGCCCCTTATTCTGGGATTCCATCATGCTATGGCTTTCATACTAGGGCCCTTACTTTGGAACGGCCCTACCCTAGGGCCTTTTATATTAAACAAAATTGTAGTGTAAAACCAAAGTTTTATTTGACAATCAATTTTTGGGGAGCATTTTGTGTGTATAAGTTGTCAAAAGTTTGAAAAAACCCACCAAAGTTCCAAACCCTTACTCTCTCACAAGTGCATAAATCATCGAGAGAGGGAGAGAGAGAGGACCGTAGAAATGGAGGTAGAAATGGGTGAAGCGATGCATACCGTGGGCACCAAGAACAACAGTCCGCCGGGGATGTCGCTCCGTTTGGTGCAGGAGCTCGCAGGCCATGACGACAGGTATCCTGCTTTTCTCATTGACATGGTTTCGGTTTCATGGTGTTGTGTGTGTGGAGAGAGAGAGAGAGCTGTGAAGGGAAAGAGCATGAGATCGTGGGGAATCTGACCAATTGGCTTTTGTGGAACTACCACTACCTGGGCAGGGTGTGGAGTGTGGCATGGAGGCCTGGAGGTGGTCCATCTGTGCTTGCATCCTGTAGTGGGGATAAAACTGTCCGTATTTGGGAGCATTCACCAGGAGCTTCTCCTTCCTCTGCCACTTGGGTTTGTAAGGTCTGTCTCTTCTCCCTCGTTGTTTTCCTTTCTCAGAGTTTGCGCTTGGTTGCTTGTTCCTTTGTAGTGTGTCTCGCTTCCATCTATGTATTTGCACCTATTTGCCCCAGGAGTTTTTTTTTAGGGTTTAGGATTTAGGGTTTAGATGTGGGCTAAGAGATTTATGGGTTTTTGGAGTGGCCGTAACATAATTGATTATGTGGGTGGACATGGTGATTGCATAGGCAGTTCTGGATTCAGCACATACTCGCACAGTAAGGCAATGTGAATGGTGTCCCGCAGGGAAGCTGCTTGCAACAGCCAGTTTTGATTCCACTCTTGGAATGTATGAGAAAATTGGCACTGAAATTTCATTTATTGCATCATTTGAGGTAAAACAAAGTTTTTTTCTCATTAATGTTTTCAAGAGGTGACTTTAATGAAGTAAGTTGCTGTTAAATGCATCTGTGAAATCTTTTCCATCAAAGGAGGTGGTATGTCAAATTGAGACTGCCAGCAGCTGATGAAGTTAGTAGGGAATGGTAATAATCATGATGAAGGTGATGGTCTGTATTTCATGAGTGTCAATCTTGAGCTTATGACCATACTCATTCATGATTTTTTTTTTTTTGTTTTTTTTGTTGTGGTTTGGCCTGAAGCAATGCAACAGTTCTGTTCACATTTATTATGGTGGAGTTTCTCTCTGCAATCTTATACATATGCAAATTGCTTGGGAAAGTGAAATTGTGACAATTGAATGATTCTGTGTTTTTGGTAGGGTCATGAGAATGAGGTGAAGAGTGTGGCATGGAATTCATCAGGTTCACTTCTGGCTTCATGTAGTCGGGATAAATCTGTGTGGATATGGGAGGTGTTGCCAGGCCATGAGTTTGAGTGCGTCTCAGTGCTCAATGGTCATTCCCAGGATGTGAAGATGGTGACCTGGCATCCCTCTCGTGACATTCTGGTATCAGCAAGCTATGACAACTCAATTAAGGTTGGTGATGGTTCAGAATCCCTTCATGCTTCCATCTCCAGTTGACTTTAAAGTGAACATTTTTGACCTTTTGGGTTTGAATCCATTTACAGTTTCAAGCCTGTGCATAAATCATAAACTTTCCTTGTCAGAAATTGTAGGGGCTAGCACATTCTGACTAGCAAGGGTGGAGGTATTTTGGATTAAAGAATTTGGCATGGCTTTGCAGGTATGGGCAGAGGACATTGATGGTGATGACTGGCGATGCGTCCAAACTCTGGCAGCTCCTGGCCGGTCTGTCAGTCAGCTTTGCTGTTTGAGAGAGAAGAAAGAATTGTTTCAAGGACTTCTGCCTCTAGTGTGTGGAAAATGGAATAGATGCATGTTTCTTTTTGTGTTAATTGGACAAGAAGATCCTGTGGACATTATAAAGACAATGCACAAATTTGCTTATTTTGACTAAGGATTGACATGCTGTTATTTGGTCTGCCAGGGGTCACACATCAACAGTTTGGGGGATTTCGTTTAATGCCACTGGCGATCGCATGGTGTCATGTAGGTGTGTCACTTTTACTATTTCTTCTTAAAAGTTATGTTGATTTCTTAATTTCCAGAGTTTTTCATTTGTTCTCAGCAGCTTTGTTGAAATTTTGCATGTGTGCTGTTTGCTTTTTTTTTTTGCTTGCATTTGACATCATGTCATTTCTTGGTTGCAGTGATGACTTGACATTAATGGTGTGGGATACTAGTGCTGATTGTGTCAGTACAAGTGCTGACGGTGTTGCCCCTTGGTTTGATCTCTCACTTCTTGCTTAATTGTGAGGGTCTATTGCTGTCTTGGGTATGTTAGAACAAAGGGTTATGGTGTGAGGATGTAGCTTGAAGCCAGGTTTCCTCTAAGCTTAATTCTCCAGTAGGTACATATGAGGTTTCAAACCTTGCAGAGTCAGAAATCCTTAAAACTTCATGATTCTTTTGCTAACGTCATATTTTTAATAGTGAAAAGTGTGCGACTTCTTTCGTTTCTTTGTGCCATCTGGAAGTTCCATAAAAACCTGATTAAACCAAGATTTATTTGTGCAGCCAGTGTGACCTCTCACATGGATGTTTCTAGGTGTCTCAGTTCTTTCTACAAAGCTATACTACCTGTTGTCAGTGATCTGTGGGTGCCAAAGTTCAGAAAGTCTTATGTTCCTTCTGGTAGTAGTTGAATTTTCATTCAAAGACTCTGCAGTGGATGTTGATAAAACTCCTGAAGCTTTCAAGATTGGAAGTTGACAAAACTTCTCTGCTTTTGCTGCAGTTGTTGATTTTCAACTCTATATACTAAGATCAACCTTGTAGATCTAAATACTCTTATGGAAGCTTGCATGAAAGCTTTGATTAATATAGTGTTTTGTTTGGTTTCATTGTTCTTTGTTCAAGTTCTACCCTTTTGGGTTTCTCTTCTTCCTGGTTCTTCAGTCCTTATCTGGAAGTCTTTCTTTGACTGCAAGGAAAAGTTTTTTGCCCTGTGCTGGATTACTTAGTCATGAGTATGGAAATTTCTTGATACGTGTGAGAGTTATTAGTTTTCAGTGTAAACTGTATGGTATGTATTCATTGTCTGGAGTATGCTAACTTGAAGGGCTTTGCTGACATCTGCAGGAAGCATCTGACCACCATTTCTGGATACCATGACCGCACAATATTTTCTGTTCACTGGTCAAGGTTAACAAGATCATCCCTCTACTTGTGTGAACTGAATGTGATATGACCCCCTTTGTTATATACAGGAAACTGGGAGGCTAGTAAACAGTCATGCAAGACCTGCAATGTACTGTGGAAGAATATCATGAAACTTAATGCTGCCATAACTTTGCAGTAGATCCAGAGCAACAGAAACAAAGTGCTGGAGATTTCAAATGATTGGGGTATTCTGAATCTGTAAGTATGTGGGGTTGAAGGGTGAATGGCCTGATTGCCAGTGGAGCAGGAGATGATTGCATACGTGTATTTGATGAACTTAGGGACAATGTCTCCACTCTTCCGGTAACTCTTGCTGCTACATTCACCCATGTGTTGTACCTGCCTCAATTATGTCTGGGTTCACATGTTCATGAAACTTATCAGGGAATGACTCTTTGTATGTTGATGTACAATCAACTCATTCCTTTGTGGTAATCAGTCATATTTATCATTGGAACTGCATTTATTGAGCAGTAAAATTCAAATGCTATTGGCTTTTATATTTCTCTGACAGGGGGAGGGGTTATCATATGCGATGGTACTGAAGCAGGAGAAGGCTCATAGTTCTGATGTCAATTGTGTGCGGTGGCACCCCAAGGTGTGTGCCATTTTCCACCTTTGGCATCCCTCAAGCATCTATGAATCAAAACCCTACTTTAGCTGTTATCCTTCTGTGACATTTCATCAACATGTTAGCTTTGATTGTTTGCTCTCATAGTAGCTAGAAGAAAAGCCTACATATCAACAGATTTTGTCATATCTGTTGACAAAAAATTACCTATGATGTCAACGTTTTGATTATGTGCTTCATGGTGTCAGGAACCAAGACTGCTAGCATCGGCAGGTGATGATGGTGTTGTTAAAATTTGGGAATTGGTGGGTGGTGACCTTCCCTTACTGAGCAATGAGTCACTCCCTTACGATCCACATGGGTAGTTCTGTAGAAACACCAAATTCCATTTACATCCCTTGTCCATGTCTATAGACTGCTTTACTCCCTGCTCATAGACTAGATTAGGGTTTAAGAGAAGTAGGTTTGAGACTCAGGTGGCATGTGGTGGGACTCAATTTTTATAGTAGGCTGTAGGTCTTGGAAGGCCAGTTTAGGGTTTATGAGAAGTAGGCTTGAGACTCACATGGCATGCAGGTCAATTTTATGGTAGGCTGTAGGTCTTGGAAAGTGGCTGGAGGGTTGCTTGAGAATTTGTAACCATTAATATCTCTGATGCCAGCAAGGTGGAGATTTTTTCTCTTCATTGAGTAGTAAACCCATCTTTTAGGTGAGCTTATTTGCATACACAAGATGCAGCATTACATAACTTCTCTTCCATCTTGCATAAGTTGGTATCACTGATGTCATGATCAGGGATATATCTTCATGCCTTTTCTTCATGAAGAGACGGCAAGTGCACCATTTCCTTTGCTTCTCTGGCCATGCATATCAACATACAGGCCAGGAGTGACTGATCATCAAAAACATTGAACTGCACATATATCCAGTTTTCAAGCTACACTTTTGCCAAATCTCATCATTATCAGGATTGCTGTCCTGGACGCATGCCTAGTTCTATGACCTGAGCGTTTGGAAATATACATGTACATGGACCTGAAGAGAAATAGGCTAACTCCGAACTGTATTTGAAGGAAAGCCATCTTCTTTATGGAGTTCTTGAAAGTACATGTCGATAGGATCCAGTGCAAGTGACCTCTACAAAACTTGCAAAACTTCAAAAACACAAAACACTTGATTCAACAAGTGAACTGGACTGCGGCTAACTGTCAGCATTAAAGGAGATGATGGGCATAAGCAGGGTTGGGAGGTATCATTAGCAATCACCTTGCCCAAAATCAAAGAAAAGTCAATTTAATTCGAGTGACCTTGTTCTTTTCTTAAGAACTCTCTCTTATCCTTATATCTATTTCATCCTTTTCCTTACCTACCAGCATGGATGTCAAAAAACCAAATTAGCATATGCCTTTTCATGTCCATGATGTTTATATTAATTGAAATTAAATTTGACATTGACATAAATAATGATGAATTATTGTTAATTATATGGGAACATAACAAGGAAGAAAATTGTCACTCATAGTGAGTAGCAACGTAAAGCCCAAGTGTTATAAGAGATATTTGATTTTTATGTTTAAGTATTGTTTATTGGTTTGTAGCAAGTTAACTAAGTTTTCCTCACCTATGCACATTTTTCATTTTTTTTTCTTTTTGAAATTATAGTCTTTTTTGTTGCAAATTAAATGGTTTTTTGAAAAACAAATCTCCAAATTTCATAAATGTTTTTTTCGAAATTTCTTTAAAAGTTACCATATTTTTATGCATGGTTGAAGAAGGTAGTCAAAAATTATATGTTAAATGTTTTCTTTTAATAAAATTTCAATAGTTAAATTTGGTTAAATTGTCTGGTGGATGATTGTCACCTAGATTACATCACAAAATTGGAAAACAAAACATTGATGCACACAACTATGAAAAATTATAATGACTTTAACACCTATGCAATGGATAAGTAATATAAAAAAACGTTATGGAACCTTGCAAGGATGCTTAAAAATAAGGCATTAAGAATGGGGTTAATAATAGCACCAAATGTTCATTGAATTATTTTTTAATGTAAGAATTGTTACAAATTTATGTTTTTTGATTAGGATGGCCTTTTCTGAATTCCATGTTTTTTAACTTCGAAATTTTGTAATTAATTTTTGCTCAGCCTTTGTCTTATTGCCCAAATTTTGCTAAAAGACAATTTCGTTTTTGGAAAATGAAACGATTTTGGAGATTTTGAATTGCTCTAATTCAATAAAATAAAATGGAAGTGGCCAATTTTTTAGATTTGGTTTTCAATGTGCAACCAAAAACATAAGTAAGCCATTAAATTTTTGTACATCATATTTGATTTATAACCAAATTTGGGGAAATCTTCTTAAGGATGATCACCTTTGTTTTCTACATCTTCCTATATGGTCACCACTTTGGTTGCAAAAAGAAAATTTCTTATGAAAACATTGATTAAGGGAGATAGGTCAATGAATGAACATTTCAAAAGTTAAAGAAGGTCAAATCTTCACACATTGTTCTTTTATTTTGTTGAAAGTTGAAAGAACATTTGTAGCCCTCCACCTAACATTTCCAATGTCACAAAAGTTGTTCAATTCAGTAAAGGAATGGGGAAGATATGGGGTGTTTAGTGTAAGGGGGTTTAGTGTTTGATGATGGGTAAATTAAAACAAATTAAGATTTCAAGCTTAAAATATTTAATTGTTGCATATTTGCTTATGGAATACAGAAAAGTTTTGTAAATCCCTAGTTGGTGCACCCATCAAGTTTTAAATCACTGAAAATGGATTAAGACTGAGGAAGATATAGGGTTGAAACTAGAGAGGAGTCTAGAGCTATTTTTTTCAAATATATTGAAGTAAACTATCATCCATCCTCTTCCTATGTGTTCTACATTGTTCTTTTACTTTTGATGTTCAAAAAACATTTCTAGCATTTTAACTTGCGCATCCAATGACATGAAAATTGTTCAATGTGGTTAAAGAATGAAGAAAATGTTGAAAAATATTGGATGATGAATGGTTTTATCTTATACATTTTTCAATCTAATTCATTGTGAAAGAAATATAAAAAGCATAATCTAAAGTATTCATAAAAACCATAGAACAAGAAAATTAAAACAAAAAAAAGGTTCGTTTTGTGTTCTTGAAAAAATTACTGTCATTGTATTTTCTTACAACATTTTGTTTATGGATTGATTGCTCATGTCAAAATTCAATTATTTGTTGTTTTCACATTCTAAATTGAAGTTCCAAATATTACAAAAATTGGGTAACATATCATAAATTTTCTTAAATGAAAAATCTTTTTTAAGCATGTCATTAATAGTCCTTAAGTTTGGTAGGTCTAACAGATTGAGAGTGTGAAATTCCTACTACAAGATGCTTTCACTTCATTTTCTTTGGGAAAGAAGAAAAAAATAGAAAACATCAAACTAAATTGGAAATGAAAAAAACAATTAGAAAAACAACAACACCCAAAGTGCTAGCTTTGAGCAACACACACACAAGTTAATCCATCTTCATGTTCAACACAAGGTGAGCCACCTTTGGTATCCACTAGCAATATAGGATTCCAATTGCAAGGAGAAAAAGAAAACTTAGAATATCAATTGTTTGCCAATTGCAAAACCATGAATTGTTCTTGCAAATATCTACCTCTTGGTGTGCAATGAAAGTTAACTTTTTGGTGTTTAAAACTTTTAATGGTAATTATCACCTATAAGAGTACAAGGGTGTGTGTTGTAAGGAATACAATTAAACCAATGTCAAACCAATTTAAGTTCAACAATTGAGAGAACCAAATGTTCTGGTCAAAAGAGACTTGAAACAATAACAATTGCCTTGAATGTCAAGCAATAAATAAAGAAATGCACATTTTACACACAACACATAAGAGGCTAGTTGTTGATCTCCATGACTCACATAATTGTCAAAAGCCTAAGATTCAATAACAAACATTATAATGAGTCTTCTTGTTTTTTCTAAATACCCATGGCTTCAATTTTTTTAAAAATTCAATGTTTTGTGAGAACATTTTCATGCATAAGTCAAGATGGGTGGTTAGATGATTGTGAAGTTTTCAAGCTTCATGAAAAACATGTTGAAACAACATTCATCTTCCAAAGATCCCAAACCTAGCACTAACAATCTTCACATATTTTGATACGACTTAAATCAATGCCCTAGACTTTGATACAAGAAATCACACATGATTCAAATGGTTATAGTCTTTTGACATCCTTTTTCAAAATTTTAATAACATAGTAAGATCATGGTTCAAAGAGCCCAAGATTCAAGCTTCAATTTATCAAGAGATAGGCAACTTTTTCAATACACAATGGAAAGACATGAGGACCTTTAAGTGAAGAGGGAATGATGCTTCATCATCAACATTAACCTCGTAATGTAGATAGACCACCCCAAAAGCCTTCATCAATTCTTGACTTGGGAAGCAATGGTCTAGACAACTCTTTGGTGAAATGTTGAAATTGTTTTGTAACAATGTAGAATAGCATAACCACAAATTTTTAAAAAGATGGTACAATTTATAAACAAGGCTACGTTAATGGTCTACTCCCAATACTGAAATGGATTTGTGAGATTGTTGAATATTGTAACACGCCAACCATCATCAACAATGGACTTAATGAAAATAAAAAACAACTCATCATGTTTGCCAACCATCATCAACAATGGACTTAATGAAAATAAAAAACAACTCATCATGTTTGCCAACCATCAATTGCCTCATCAAGTTGTTCATGCTCAATTTGTGATCAATGCATAATCCCTATGAACTTGTAACAATCACAATTCATGAGAGGCTCAAATTCAGTGAACAACACCCCTATTGACAAACTTTGTTGATGAAAGCTTGGCCAAAGGAGGGAGAAATGGCAAAAACATTGGGTGAGCCAATTGATGATGGCAACTCCATATGATGCCTCTTGCAATTTTGGGCAAATGTAGCTAAGTCCTCTAATCAATTTGGCGACCAATGTTAGCAATTTAGCTATCAACAATCACCTAAACCTAATGGATGGAGAGATGGCAAGATTTGCTTTTTGCATTGCCAGATCTAGCTATTTATGACAACAAATTTCCCGAAAAGAGGCACTAAGCTATCACAAGGTCCGGTGGGATGTCAACATGTGATTACAAATCATCCAAAAACAACATTGCAATGAATTACCTGAAATTCAGATTAGACAATCCCCATGAATGCCAACTAAAGGGAAACTAAAATGCAAGTAGTATGCATTATGTTATAAGAAATATTATAATTGTTAAATCAATGTAGACAAAGGGAAAGAAAAACAATTTGATCTTGTCACAATTATGTTTCAAGATTTTGAATATCATTTGTGCTCTTTTATGTCTTTTCAAGTTTCTAAATTGATGTATGGATCTACAAATATTAAGAAAATTGGAGAAGTGGCCATTAAAAAAAAAATTATTGCCTGAAACTAATGGCCATGCATGTGTAGATTTTGGGTGCACCCATGCAATTGATGGGTTGTTTTGAAATCCACCCATCTACTTATTGGGTTTCTTCTCAAAATATGAATGTTGGGTAATTGATTTAATCATGCCTCTATTATTTCGTCTTTTGTTTTGGGTCTAAATTGTCTGACCATCTCCTTGGTTGAAGTCGACCTTGATTTGTTGATTTGGGGCCCGAGGTTAAGTTCAACTTGGTCTTTTTGACCTAATTGATTGATCAGACATATTAACATGTTATCTTTCAATAAGACAAAACTACCATTTAGTTTCACCATAGTCATGTATGTAATCAATATTGACATTGGTTACATAACTAGGGTACACTAGGACAACAGTGGTGATATCTTTATTGATAACCGGCCTGCGGTTCTCACCCATGTGAGAATTGGGACTTGAGAGAACCGGATTCTGTTTTTACATTAAAAGAATTGAGAACCAATGTACATAACCGGTTCCTCCTCGGAAATCGGTGACATGGCATCACCCCATTGACCGGTCATGTCTTGTGATGGAGTTTGAGCAGCTCGGTTACCGGCAAAAAAACTCACCACTCCCGTGGGTGATTTTTTTTTTCCGGTAAGTGGGCTGCTTGAGCCATGTTACATCGTCCATTCAAAACACAAAATCCTTTTGAAGGTTTATTATTATTATTATTTTTATTAGGTTTTTGAATTTGTATGCACCTTCTTGTACGGAAGATGCTTTCGTCAATTGAAGGGACCTTCGACCATTCAGATGCTTTTGTCAATTGAAGGGACCTTCGACCATTCAGATGCAAACCTTTGAGCATTCAAATAAAAAAGAGCCTTTCGCAAGAAGGCGTGTGGGCCAACCCTTTTTAAAAAACCCTTTTTCGTGAAATTTCATTACAAAGTGAAATAAAGTTTCTTTAAAATAATAAATGAAGTGATTTTGAAGGGTTTTGATTGCAAGAAGTGAGAAAAAAAAAAAAAAACAACAAAAAAAAAATCCCCAAATTTCTATATTTGGTTTTCAGTCTTTAGCCATCAATATACAAGGTTGATTAAAGATTTATACTTCATGTTTGGTTTATAGCCAGATTTGGGCTAAATCTTCTTAGGGATGGTTGCCATTTTTTTAACATCTTCATACACACAATTGTCACTTAATTACATAAAAAATAATTAAAAAAAAAAAACATGTTGCATGCCTAACTAAAATTTTGAGCCCATGCCCGTGAGCCATAGCCATTGAGGTTACAACACGGCAACTGAGGGCAGGCCCTTGGGAGTTAGCAAAAGTTAGGGCAGGCCTTAGTCCTCTTTGTGATCTATGTATGATCTTTTGGGTGGAAAATTCCCCAAACGTTTTTTTTTTTAAATTGAAAAAAAATCACTTAAGATTGCCACAATTGTCTACAATAATATGAAATGGTGCTTAAGATCTTTTAACTTTCATATTTTTAAATATTGCCAAATTTGGCTAAATATCCTTCCTTATTGGATGATTGATCACCACTTGGGCAAAATCACAAAATTGGAAAGAAAAGGAAAAAAACGTTGAATCTCCATAACATTTAAAGTTCACGATAATATTTGCCCTTATGCTTTATGATGTGTAAAGTCGGGGACATTCTTACTTTGGGGATTCCCCTCACCTTGAGGCATTACCCTAAACTAAATAATCTTAAAAACGTGAAGGGCGTATCATGTTGTGATGAATACATGCGTAATGCATGACGAATAACCTTGCGCAAGGGTGACGACACTTCTACTCTACACACTTTGAAGTCCCACTCTTTTGGGCTATGTGAGATGATGATTTGCTATGACTCCTTATCATCCCATGTCCTCATGGCCCACTCCTTCAGCATTTGCGGCGGATGTTCGAGTGAGTTTTATGTTACATAAGTACCTTGGGAGCCATGGCACCATCATGCCCAATAGCTTCTAAGTCATGACGGAAAATGGCCCCCACATTGATAAAGGCCGGGACATTATAGAGAGAGCATCTTGTTCCTTTCTCACTAACTTTTTTTGCAATGACGGGTTATGAATTATTCGTGACTAGGGGCATATTGTTAATTTAAAAAAACCCTTAAAGTCCAAAAAAATAATTAATTAAAATAGTTGAAGGGAACCTTATTTACTTAGTGTAACTTTTCATCTGTGAAAGCCAAGTATTACAAAAAAAACATTGTTCAAAACACGTGCCCTCCTTTTAAAAGAAAAAAAAAAATCTTGTGATGAGTTTCAGCATTTCATACCCAGATTTAATAAAAATTGCTTCCTTTGTAGTGGTGGACCTCACTCAAAGAGGGGATAGGGGGGTGAAAGGTGGCCCAAAAGACAGGATGAAGACAAGGTGACTTTAAGGATTAAAAACTCTATCGTATCGTTTGTCCTTTAGTAATTCTCAAAAGGTTTGGCCAAGGAAAAGAAAAACATTTCGTGATATTTGTTAAAATCTCGTGGAGTATTGTACCTCAAACCCATGAAGAAGGATTATTGATCGTCCCAGCCACTATATAATATTATAAATTGTAATGTAAACTATGTTATAGTTGTAGATTTAATATTTTTAAGGTGCACTTTGTGTACTTATTCTTGATGGTCAAAGTTTAAATTAATTCAAATTTCAAATTAAGGGAACTCTTTTCCTGAAATAATTAACTATTATTAGCAAAAAATTCTAATTGTCAATACCATGTATCCTCTATTATATTCCATAAGTCTACAATAAATTAATATACAATTTTTAACATTAATCCAAGCCTAAATTTTTTCACTATTGCTCATATTTTTCATGGAAGTACATGCTTTGTAAAGCTCACCTTTAACAAGTACCCACAACAATACCTTCACCTTCTTGAGTGAGGCCTTTTGTTGTGCATGGAAAGTGGCTTTTGTCTATTGTTCCTTCTAGTAATTAGATGGGGGTGTCTCCCAAGTTCAAGATTTTTTTTATTAAAAATGAGTCGTTTTGATTAGTCCATCTAGGGTGAAGAGTGGTAGCGTCAATATATATTATAGTAGGATTGTTTGAGGCAAATGAAACTACAAGGCAAGCTATGGCAAGAAATTTGATTGAATTGTTTTATCACTATGATTTAAAGAAGAAAGTTGTTGCATATGTTAAAGATGAAAGGTGAAAATTTGAATGCCATGACAAGAGCTCTAAAATTGTGGTGGATTGTGAAGTTCTTGGTATGGAGGAGAGTTTCCAAGGCGCTTGCTTTGGTCACGCATCTTTTAAAGCATGTCGATATAGGATAGCTAAAGAACAACCTGAGCAAAACTAGAGCTATAGGTCCCTAGTTTCAGTGACTTTGCAAATAACTTTTATGTAATAGAGTTATCCGTAAAGTAAGGAAAACACAGCACCAGAACCCTAGTTTGGTCATACACAAGGTGAGATTCAAAAAAAAAAAACCTGCAACAAGGTACATTCAACTAAGGGTGAAACTCAGAAAACCATCAATTTTTATTTAAGGGTGAGACTGAGAAAACCATCAATTTTTATTGAAGGGTGAGACTGAGAAAACCATCAATTTTTATTTAAGGGTGAAACTCAAGAAAACCATCAATTTTTATTTAAGGGTGAGAGTGAGAAAACCATCAATTTTTTAATTTTTTTTTGTGGTAAACTGAGTTTCATCCTGTCTTTCGTTTTTCCTGAGCGCCTCCATTGCTGCTGCTAACATATATAATTTTCACTGCTCCTGCCTGTACAACTACTAGAATTAGTCTCAAACCTTGAATGTGCATTGAATGTTAAGTTTCAGCATTTCATTCGTAGGTTTAAAAAAAATTTCCTTACTTTGCGAATACCACTGAAAGAGGGGATAGGGGGTGAAAGGAGGCCCAAAGACAGGGTGAAAGACAGGGTGAAAGACACCACTTGAAGGATAAGTCTTTAGCTTCGGTCACCTACACATGGAAATTGGCTGGTGCTTACCGTGCAATGCGTAAGAGGCCTCTTGTATAGGAGAGGGGCCTGAGTACAAGCCCTTCCGTGATTTGAGATCTGTGCTTAAGGCCGGTAGGCAGGTAAGGCAGCTGAAAATACAAAGGAAAAGTCCAGGCAGTGCTTAGCAAGGCTGGTAGGCAGGTAATGGAGCTGAAAATACAAAGGAAAATCCAAGCAGTGCTTAGCAAGGCTGGCAGGCAGGTAATGGAGTTGAAAATACAAAGGAAAAATCCAGGCACTGCTTTTCGTGTAGGGTAAGGGCCAAGGACCTTGAATGAGGGCTATTTTGGGAATGCGGGCCATCAGAATGAATCTGTGGTTTTGAACTGCCTTGCAAGAGATTTTTACACCATGGAAAGAGAGTACACAGTAGCTCCAAATACACTAAGAAAAATCTCAGAGGTTTTTTGACTGAGGCATAATAAGCTGCACTCTCATCACTCCTACAGTCCTACTGCCCAAGGAGGAGAGGACATGTTGTCAACCCCATGACAAAAAATATCAGTTCAAAGTTGCTGAAAAGGGGTTGTGTGCATCAAGAAAGGAAAGTATGTATGGTGCACAACACCCATGACAACTTTTCAGTGGAAAAAAATGGATAAATTCTCTTGAGGAACCTTCTTGAGAAACCCAGCAAATGCTTGAAAACCTTCCACCTCATCTTCCACCCCACCCCCTTCTTGAACCCAGTTCAAGCAACCAAAACTCTTAAACCAACCAAATTCAATCAATCAGCCATTTGACACAATAATAAATCATAACAAAACACTAATAAAACAAAAAGAAGCAGTTCTTATTTCCAAAACAATTAATCAATATAAAAACAATGGTTCTGTGTTCCTAAATTCATATTTGTTGTTGTTGTTGTTGTTGGAACTTCACGGTGGTGGTGGTGGGGGTGGATTGAAAGTCAGTGTTAAAAAGAACATTTTCTTTCGGGTTTGTAGATTTGGAATTGTTGCTCTCTTTTTCAGACTTTTTTGTTTCTGGGTGTTGTTGTATTGTTGTGTGTGTGTGTGTGTTTTGTGTTTGGTTTCCAGAGCAAAGTGAATTGTGTTGTATTGTTTGTGTTGTGTTGGTTTGTAGAGCAACTGCATTGTGCTGTGTTGTTTTGGTTTCCAGAACAAGTGAATTGTGTGCTGTGTGAGTCTAGAGAGAGAGATAGAGAGGAAGTGAAGGTTGCTTTTAGTGTTGAGAGTGCTCCTACTCTTTTTTTTTTGGTTTTTTGGGGGGGAGGCGTTGACTAAAAATTGGATTTCTTTTTGCAGTTTTGTGAAGATCTAAGACAGGGAGGAGTTGCTGCTGCTGTTGGTCACCCCATCCTTCCACCATGGGTAAGGGAGCAGTTGGACCGATCTGTGATCAGAAGGAACCAGAAGAGCTGAAAGTGAAGGAGTTGAAGAAGCACCACCGGCAATGCCATGAACTTGAGAATTGTGCCGCCCACCAGGATCAACCATTGTTCCAACCGTATCAGCTCGGTTCTTTCCATTTGTCACACAGGTGAAGAAGCAGAAGAAGAAGAAAGAAGAAGGAAGAAAAAAGAAAAAGATTTGCTCCTCCCTCACTGCCTCTTGTGGATCATGACTCTACTACAATTACTGCTCCCTCTGTCTGATGATCCATTTTCTTCACCCCACCATCTTTTACCAAACCCAAGCAAGACGCAAATCAATCCTTGCAACTCAGTGTTTTCTCATTTATGTGCATGGGTTCTCTCCAATTCTTTGATGGAGAAGAGAAAGAGATATGCCACATCCTTTTATGATGCTTGAAGAGTGCGGAAAGCTTAAGAGAAAAGAAGAGGAGAGAGACACAGACACAGACAGAGAGACAATGGAGAGGTTCATGGGATTGTGGGTCTTTTTGTTTTTCAGAGTGGTGATGGCGCCGCTGACGAGATGCCGCTCATACAACACGATTCCGCAACCACATGCAGCTCTGTACTACTCACAGCGTGCAACAGCGGGAGGTTTGATCATCTCGGAAGCCACAGGTATTTCCGTCACTCACCAGGGCTTCCCCCACACGCCCGGAATCTGGACCCAAGAGCAAACGGAGGCTTGGAAGCCCATTGTGAAGGCCGTCCACGACAAGGGCGCCATCTTCTTCTGCCAAATCTGGCACTGCGGCCGTGTCACCCACAATGGTAACAGTACTTCTTTTGCAAATGGGTTGTTGCTGGATCTCCATAGGCACAAAGCTTCTTTGCAAAATGGGTTGTTGCTTGATCTCCATAGCTACAAAGTTTCTTTGCAAATGGGTTGTTGGTTGATCTCCACAGCTACAAAGTTTCTTTGCAAATGGGTTGTTGGTTGATCTCCATAGCTACAAAGTTTCTTTGCAAATGGGTTGCTCGATCTCCATAGCTACAAAGTTTCTTTGCAAATGGGTTGCTTGATCTCCATAGCTACAAAGTTCCTTTCCAATGCCTTGCTCCATCACATAGCAGCTATTCTTCCCATACAAAATTGTGTGTTTTTTTGTTAAACAAGCTGGTGAAGAAGATCTTACCATATGTGAAGTTTTTTTTCTTTTGGGTTTGTTCATGCTTCTTTCTGTGGCATGTGTATGTATTATCTATAGCATACCAACCCAATGGTGCAGCGCCAATTTCATCAACAACCAAGAGGGTGCATGGAAAGCTTGTTCTACCAAATGGCATAGACATGGCAGAGTACTCGACTCCTCGAGCCATTGAAACCAAAGAGATACCAGGGATTGTTGAGGATTTCCGCCTCTCAGCTCGTAATTGCATTGAAGCAGGTGCTTTGAAGAATATACAACCTCACCTTCTGCTTGTCTACAATGATCACTGTGTTGCAGAAAACACACACAGACTTGCCCCTCTCACTCTCTGTGCATCTTCAGGGTTTGTGAAGGACATCAGATTTATTATGATGACTGCACTCGATGTTGGTTGTGTTATCTTCAAGTCTGTTGTTGTGAAGATTTTCTCTGCATTTTTGACTGCAAGCTCATGTTATACACCTCTTCTCTTTGTACCAGTAACTATTGTCCCTGCAAAGCTCATGTTCAACACCTGTTCTGATACTACTAGTTAGCATCCTCACTGTGAGCTCATGCTCTACACTTCTAAAATACCAGAAGTGTTGAATCACTGCAAGTTCATGTTCTAAACTTCTTACACCATAAGAAACTTTCCTCATTGCATTCGCTCACAAACAAATGTCTACTGCTCATATACATCTTGTCTATGTCTACTGGGGAGTTTGCAGGATTCGATGGTGTAGAGCTGCACGGAGCTCATGGCTATCTGATAGACCAGTTCACAAAGGATGGGATCAATGACAGAACAGATGAGTATGGTGGATCAGTGGAGAATCGGTCCCGATTTTTGCTGGAAATTGTTGCAGCTGTGGCAAAGGAAATTGGAGCACACCGTCTTGGTGTGCGACTGTCTCCATTCTCACAGTATGCTGATGCATTTGACTCTGACCCGATCAGTCATTTCACCTACTTGATTCAAGCTCTGCAGCCCTTCAATCTCTTGTATGTGCATTGTGTGGAGCCAAGGGTGAAAGGAAATACAGATATTGAAACGAATGAGAGTTTGGAACCCATCAGGAAAGCATGGAAGCATAGCACTTTCATTGCAGCTGGAGGTTATTCAAGGGATGAGGCTAATGAAGCCATCAAGACCGGAAGGGCGGATCTGATTGTATTTGGCCGATTTTTCGTTTCTAATCCTGATTTACCCCTCAGGTTTAAGCTTCATGCTCCGTTGAATCACTATGACAGAAACACTTTTTATACACAGGATCCAGTTATTGGGTACACAGATTACCCATTTTTGTCTGAGGATTGGGAAGAAGAAAAAGAAGACAAGAACTGATAACCAAAACTGCAGGTGAAGAGAAAATGGGGAGGGAGAGGAAACCCACATCAACAACAACAACAACAATGACAACAACACACAAGAGACTGCCAATTTTTGTATATACCACTCAACTTTTTAGGGTTGGGTTTTCATCTTTTTCCTTGATATTATTATTATTAGGTCTTCAATCTGTATTACCTTAAGGTCATATGTATGTGGATAGCTTGTACTTTGATTTATTGATATCTTCTCGACACGATATATGCTGAGATGGAGTGTTATGTATGATGGGGTTATATACAATAGCAATTGTAAACGGATTGAAACAATGGCTAGAATAAGAGTACATGGATTTGTGGGTGGATTGAAACAATGTCTAGAATTAAAAGAAAATTGTACAATATATTCGATGGATGGTGAGGAGTAAGATTTATGTAATTGTTTTGGATCATAAGATTTGTATGATTGTTTTGGAAGTAGGATTTGTATGATTGTTTTGGATCATTACATGAGAGCATGCAAGATGCATCAATTCTTTTGTGGTGCATTTTATGATTCACAAATATATTACAATTGCATATCTTTCTTCTTTTTTCTTTTTTTTTCTCTTTCCCTTCCCTTTTCAGGGTTGGGCCAAATTGTCTAAAAACAAAATGAAGGAATTTTATTTTATTTGGAAATCTCATTCCTAAAGCTTTCCAAAAATGAAAGTGTGTTATCAATGGAGTGCATGGAACAATCTTTGGCCTAATGAGGTTTCACAAAATATCCCTCTCACAAGGGTGTTTTGTGTAGAGGTGAAAGGCATTCCCAAAACAAGGGGCCTAGGACAAGGCCATAGTTGAGTTTGTATCTCCAACCCCACTCATTTTGGGAATGTACCCAACACATGGCAAAGCCTTGGGGTGAGGGCATTCCTAAAATAAGGGGCCTAAGACAAGGTGATAGCTGATTCCAACCCCGGGTTCTTCCGGGTGGGCCTCACCCATCATGAAGCTTGAGGCAAATCAAGTCCAACCCCACATTCGGGGAATGGCCCTCCACCCATGGGCCTCACCCATTGAGCATGTGAGGGTGTAGGCTTGTGGCCTAAGGTGGCACACCTTGGTGAAAAATTGACCTAGGAAGCAAGAATGGTTATGAATGACTATAATACATATATAGATATATAGGTACATCAATAGTTATAGATGGATCATAATGGTATTGATTTAAACTTATAACTCTATAGAAATTTAGTTGTAGTCAAAATTCTCACTTAACACCAAAATGAAAAAAATAAAAAATACAAAGGGGAATATTCTCTGAAAATATTCTCCTTTTTTCCGAAATAATCACCAAAATTTGGGAATAACAAAAATTTGGTTTTTTTTTATAATCACATTTGGACCTTGATTTTAGTTTGGTAGCATTTTTTAAAATTAGTTTTTGTTTTTTCCTATTTACGTAGGTTCTAAAAACATCTTGTCATTTAATGCTAAATCTCTCTTGGGATGCTAATGAATGATGCAACATCAGAAAATTGAAAAATATAATATCATTGCTTAACACGATCATCAAAAAACATCATCATGAAGAGAAAAATTGCTTTCTTCTTGCTTATTCTCAAATTAAGAGAACCATATGCTAATTACCAAAATTACCCAATAAGTACCCACCAAGAAGCACCCATTTTACTCTTTATCCAATTTTGCAAACCCCAACACAAAAAGCTCCTCATAATCCAATTTGTAAAGAATTCAAATTGCACTCTCGATGGTGAAAGTTGAAACCGAAGATGTAAGTTGCAAGGAAATAAAAGAAGAAGAAGAGGAGGAGGAAGAAGCATGAGAATTGACAAATACATGCAAAAAAAGAAAAGAAGCTGATGTTAAAATATGAACTCCCAAAAAATGGGTTTGAATGTTTAATCAAAACAACCATAGTTTTACACTACCTAGTAACATTTAAAACCACATTTAGAAAAGAAGAAGGGGGTAGTAGCCTAATGAATTAAAAAAAAGTGTTGGGAATAGAAAATCCTTTTATCCCATCCCATTGAAACCCAACCCCAACCCTAATTTAAAATAAATTAAAATATAAAAAAATTAATTTCTTATTAAACAAAAAAAAAAAACCCCCACCAAATCAATCCCAATTTCAAACTCCTTAAACTCCCAAATGAAGGAAAGAAAGGAAAGATGAATGAATAAATGAATGCATGGATGAAAAATTGTATATCATTTCACATCAACAACAGCTATAACAAAAACAGTCACAGTAATCAACATCACAAAAACAAACAGCTCTTTTCATGCACTAGAATAAAAATCAATTCCTATTTTTTCCTATTTTTCTAATTTTCCTGGAGGAATTGATTTTGAGTCTAGTGCAAGACAAAACAGAAAAAAAAAAGACCCCCAAAAAAAATTTGAAATCAAATAAATTTCTTAGCATACTAACTCATACAATAATCTCCAACTGATCATCCATCCATCTTGCCTAATCAACCCCCTTAATCCCAGATTAGAGGGAAGAAGATGAAGGCCAAATGTATAAAATTAGAGAAACAGAGAGAGAAAAGAGAGGTGGGTGTTGTTGCTTAGTGTTGGTTCTTACAAGAGCTCATCATTCCAGAGAGCTTATTACGTGATCCTCATTCATTGCTTGATCAACCCAACCATCATCAATCAAATCTGGTAGAACAGTCCAGTGATCAAAGAGAGAAGAAAAATTCAAGTTTCACAAAGTTTCTACTGATGATGATGATGATCAAGTTTCCTGCTTGTTCCTGATTGTTTGTTTGTTGATGAGCTTGTTGTCATCAATCTGCTACATTTCTGCACTTGTAGAAGAAGAAGAAGGAGAAGGAGAAGGAGAAGAAGAAGTTTGGGAAGAATTTTGAAAATTTTGAAGAAGAGGTTTCTTCAAGAGGGTTTTTGTTTTGTATATCACTTCTCTACAAGAATCTGAGAGAGGAGTCTGAAGTCTGATGATATATCAGTGTCCATTTCCATCTACCCCCCACCCACCCAACTCTTGAGCTTTCCCATTTTGCTCTTTTGAATCTCTCTCATAATCTCTTTTGTTTTGTGTTGCGGTTGTAAGTAGTGGAGAGGAGAATCCATGGCGACTTTTGTTTTGTATGGCAAATTGGGAAGCAGCTTGAATCATCATGATCAAGCTTTCGTGGTGTTGGTGCTGCAGCTTCTGTGCTTAGTTTTGTTGCCACGGCTCATATTGTTGACAAGCTCGATCAAACTGTTTCCAGAAGTACCTGTTGTTGCACTAGTACAAGGATCAGCAGCAGCAGCAGCAGCGGGAGCAGCAGCAGCAGCTGGGAGATGGGAACTGCTCCTGGAAAATGCAGGAATAGCATCGATGCACACGGCGGTGACGCACACCAACACGGTGCTGTTGCTGGATCGACGCAACGTGGGTCGTTCCAACATCTCTTTGGCGAGGACCCAACAGAGCATCGAAGGGGACTCGTCGGCGCATTCCGTGATCTTCTCGCTGGATTCCAACAGCGTGCGTCCCCTCACCATCTTCACGGACACTTGGTGCAGCTCCGGCCAGTTCTTGGCGGACGGAACTCTGGTCCAAACAGGCGGCAACCTCGCAGACAACAGCGCCCATGTGGTACCCAGTTTTTGCTCCTCCCCCTGAGTTTTTGTTTTTCCCTTCCTCTCTCCGGTTATTTGTCCGGTTGTTTCTTCTTTTATAATAACCCCGGGGTAGGTTACTGCCCTGGAAAAACAATTCAAACCGCACTGTTTACGGATATCAATATCAAATTTTTGAGGAGTCTCCAAACGGTCACCCCCAAAAACAAATTGCCAGTTATGCATAAGGGTAGGTTATCAAATAACCGGTTGATAACCGCATGTCCTCATGTTGGTTTATTAGCCAGATGGGTATCAAAAAAATCAAGAACCAGCCGGCAGGCTATTGATAACCGATTTAAGAACCGCGGTCAAAACGAAATAACCGGCCAACAACAACGCTTGTTCTTGTTCTCCTAAACCCTAAACCCAGCTCTTGTTGTCCTAAAACCCTAAACCCTAAACCCTAGTGTTCGGGTTGCAGATTCGGACTTTCACGCCGTGCGAGGAGGATGAGGTTTGCGACTGGGTGGAGATCGAAGGCGAACAGTTGGTGGAAGGACGATGGTACGCCACCAACCAGCTGCTTCCGGATGGCGTCACCAGCATCGTCGTCGGTGGACATCGAGTCTCCAGCTACGAGTACGTACCCAAACAAGATCTCACCACATGGCAGCTGCGTCTGCTGCTGGCAGAGACTCATGGTGACGACGAGAATCGTCTCTACCCATTCGTGCATTTGTTGCCGGATGGCAACCTCTTCGTCTTTGCCAACCGTGACTCCATTCTCCTCGACTACGAGACCAACACTGTGCTCCGTACCTTCCCTACCATGCCTGGATTCGTCGCTCGTAACTACCCTGCCAGTGGATCTTCCGTGCTGCTCCCTCTGGAGATCAGCTCTGATTCTGGAACTACATCCGCGGTTACCATCTTGATCTGTGGTGGTGCTCGACCGGATGCCCATCAGGCTCCTAATCTGTTGGAGATTCCAGCTTCAGATTCTTGCGGATCTCTCACTGTGGGTAGTACGAGATCTGATGCTGTGGACGCTGAAGAACCTCAGTGGGTGATGCTCGTGATGCCGAGAAGGAGAGTGATGGGTGATATGGTTCTCCTTCCTGATGGTCAAGTGTTGATCATCAATGGCGCCATGAATGGAACAGCGGGGTGGGAAGATGCCACTGTTCCTTGTCTGGAGCCAGTGATCTTCAACCCTGTGACTGCCGCGTTCGAGGTCCAAGCCGCGACTACACGACCTCGTATGTACCATTCTACTGCAAATCTGTTGCCGGATGGTCGTATTCTCGTCGCTGGCAGCAATACCCATGTGCGCTACAATTTCAAAGCTGAGTTTCCTACGGATCTCAGCTTGGAAGTTTTCTTGCCGCATTACTTGGCCAATGAAGAGTTCGCCGCTTCTCGTCCCAAATTCTCCAGGACTCAACCTCCCACCACTCTCAACTATGGCACAAACTTCCGAGCAAACATTTATCTACCAGATGATCATGAAGCCTTCAGACCATCACCACCCAGCAACAGCAGCTTCGAGCTTCGTCTGTGCAATGCGCCTTACACGACACATTCTGTCTCCATGGGACAGAGACAACTCGGCCTCCCGATTCTTCATAGCTGGCAAGCTAGAGCAGACCGCAACAACGTCTTCACTGTGGAGAGCATGGCACCACCCACTGCCAATCTTGCACCTCCTGGCTACTACATGCTTTTCCCCTTGTATCAAAGCATCCCTGGAGCAGCAACATGGGTGCAACTCTCTTGATCAGACTCTTCTTTAGACAAGTTCTACTACATTTTCTCCAAAACTCAAAAGCACACCCCAATTTAGGGTTTATGGTCTACAACAAGCTGCCTACTACATGCTCTTCTTCCCCTTGTATCAAAGAATTCCTGGAGCAGTAACTTGGGTACAACTCTCTTGATCAGACTCTTCTTTAGACATGAACTACTATATTTCCTCCAAAATAAAACCCAACACAATTTAGAGTTTAGGGTCTACAACAAGTTGAATTTCAAAAACCCACTTGAAATCTAAGCCTCCTCCTGCAGCACTTGCTTGGATCATGCTCTCTCCATTTCAGACACCAGAATCCAGGATTATGGATATGCACTTTATTGCCAGCTCTTGAAGATCTCTTATAGAGAAATTTCTCTGGTGCAGAAAACTCCCAGAACTTTAGCAACCCAAATTTCTTTCTCCATTTGTATCAAAAATCTTCAACACAATTTATAGCAAGGGGGGATCTTGGGCACTCTCATTTTGTTGCTTTTCCTTTCTTGCTCTTATTCTTTTTATTTTGTGAAGGAGATTGGTGTTTGCCAGTTACAAGCCACCTTACAGAGGAGTAATCCTTGGCTCTAGCCCTCATTAAGTCTTCAACAGCTGGTTAAACCCTAAACCCTTGAGAAGAGATATCTGCAACATCAAAGGCAAGAATATTATGTGTTTTGTGATATTATACTTCTCATTGAGGTTAGGCATTTAATAAACCCCCAAGGAAGTCAATTGGGAGAATTTGCACTACACTTTATGTATATATCATGAGGCAGAGAGTTTAAATTATGGTGTTTGCAACTAAGCTCTCAAATTTTTAGAGATTCATCTAATGAAAACCAAAGTGTACCGGTGAATGTTTTCCTCTATAATCTATATATTCTCTATACTATGATAAACATTGTCTGATACCATATAAAAATATTCTAACATAAAGACAATACACTACATGTATATTGACTTCATAAAATTCTCAGTAATGATTGAGAGCAGCTCCACCAGAAGCAATAACAATACAATGGCTGATAAACCAGAATTTGGACGAAGATGAAGCCATAGAAAGGAAATGGGTGTGAAGAACCAACCCATCACACCTGAATTTGCAACGAATAAATTAAGAGCATATAGTTTGTAGCAGTAGATACAGACCCATCCTCAAAGTGGCGAATTTTTTTCAAGTAGAATTTAAACAGATTTGTCTGCACCAATGAATTATTCCTCATGGGATCCTGATCAAGATGATACCAGAAAGAAGAGCACCGCATGTAGAAGAGAAAACTCAAAAAATTGCAGACAGGATATTCAGCAACCCAACTATAACCATCTAGGAGAGCAGAAAACATGGATTCTAAAAAATTATTGAAGTTACAAATTATTCAATATTAACCTTGGCTATTGTCGTCTTCGTCTGGACTGTCCTTGAGGCTAAAACCTACTCCTGCTCCAAGAAGAGTTACTACCACTGCTAAAGACATTTCTGTAGGAACATGAAAACCTGCATAACAAAAATACAAGAACAAGGTACTTAGAGTTTGCTAGCAGAGTAGACAAAAACAGACACCAGTAATTTAGCAGAAGGAATTCATGGGATTCACCACATCTTGTGAAGATGAAAAGTGACTGATAGCCACATCATGTAAAGATGAAAAAGCTTACCAAAAAAATCAAGTACCATTTTAGAACCAATGAAGCCAAGTACTGCTGCAACTGCTTGCTGCAAGAATATCCGTCCACGAAAAAATACCCAATCAGTTACTTTTCACTCCTGCACCAACACAATTAGCTAGTATTTCTGTTGCAATGAGCACCCCTGAGCTTGAAGCCTCTAAAAATTGATCTCTTGTAATAGAGGAAACGTCAGAGGTTCTTTCCAGACTTTTACAGACTATCAAGGGGGTGTTGTAATCAATTAATTATCCAGCTGGTAATTACAACCACTAATCTATGCGATGGACAACAAAACCCAGTTCTGAGGATTAAGCACAACAGTTCCCAACTTTAGAGAAACGTACCTGCAGATACGCTAATTCTCCCATGCTCCCAGATATCAAGGTAAACAAAGACCTTAATCCTGTAAGCAATACACAAAAGAGACCCAGGAAAAAAAACTACAATGTCAAGATTCCAAATTTGTTCCTGAGAAGAGAGTAAAATACCCAAAAGTCATTTGGCAGTCCACCTTCTTACATGGAAATGGATACGGAAACAGACATGTAAGCAGTAGAAATAAACCCATGACTCTCTAGTAATTATCAGGTCCTACCCATGATACCTAAAGCTAGCAAAGGCTATTTAGAAGGTTAAGATTTAGACACTGGAACAGGTTGGTTGAAAGGGTTGGAGCCTTTTATTGACTCACCAAGAACAGCAAAAATGTTGGATGAAAAGACGATTAGTGGATCCCTTGTTACTCCAAACACTGCAGGTATTGAATCAACCTGCCAAACAACATATGAGATTGAATTTTAGTGCAGAAAATGGACTCTGCAACAGCAGACACAAATGCATCATGACATATTTGTTGTCCATCACTCTACAGAGATTTGGGTGAAGCCAGGAGGAGTGAGGGCTGTTGGGTTGTTGTAATTGCCAGCCTTCTGAGGTACCCACTCCACCCACCCCATGGGTCTTGTTTTCTCTTTCTTGATTCCCAAACCCCACAAATCTTGGGTTTGTTCATAGGGATGTTGGCGGGGACTGAGAATTCATAGGTCTCTGAGATGGGGTGATGCAAAGGGACTCTTGACAACAGCTCAAAGAGGATGACTTATGGTTCTGATCCATATATCATATGAGAGGAATTAGTCAGTTTGAGAGAAACGTACAGCAAATGCAATGTCGCTTAATTCCAGAACAACTAATGTGAGCAACAGAGGCGTTGCCTGCACGAAGACACCCATTATTTTCATCAGGAAAACAAGCTGAACAACTGCTTGATATCATTATGAACTGATATGTTGCAAGTGTCACCTTCTGATCTTATCACACTGATTATGGGAAGACTATATAACCTAACTTACCATCCTGACACCCTCTGGAGTTTTGGTGAAAAATTTGTTGCCATCATACGTTGCTGCAAAAGAGATCAGGAAACAAATAAGAGAACAGATACAAACAAATAAGGTTTGACTCTAAAGACAAGGAAGAGCAGAGGAGTGGACTGAAAGGCATGCAATGGATATCTGCAAAAGCTACAAAAAACATTTCAGCAATGCATGCAAAAATCCCATTTCATTCAGAGTGAAAATTTGTGTCTGTATCCAGAGTCCAAGCATGAGAGTAAAGGAAATGGACAAAGAAAATCCACCACAGTAAGGAAACAGAATTCCTGATGTCTATGAGAGGCACATGTACATGTAATGGGAACAAACATTCGAGATATCTTTATGATGAAGTTGTCTGACAGGTCTTCCTCTCCTTCTTCTGCATCACTGAATAACTGCACAAGAACAACATGACAACAAAAAAAAAAAATCTCATCATTACCAGAACACTGATGACTGTTTCCTTGGAGCCTGAGGTCTGGGAAATGAGTTGGGTATGAATGTCTGAGCCGCATAAGCAGTCAATTCCAGCAATGTACTAGATTGCTTGGATATGGGTCCTTGACTGGTTATTCCAGCCCTGTTATAGAGAGTACCACTTACATAGTATTGTCTATGTCTAGATGGGTGTTGGAAACTCTAATGGGTTGTGAAATGAGGCCTGATTAGTTCTAGGTCAAGGATCTGTTTCAGAAGCCTAAACCCTAAAAAGTAAGTACCTTATATGATGAAAATAGAAGAATGCCCGCAAAGACCAAATTGACTGCCTCAAATTGCTGCACACATGAATGAGAACATTACATTATAGAACCTAGTTTTGTACATGTGGAATTGCAGAACAAAAAGATTCAAGAACAAAGAGCAGATCCATGTATAAAATTAATACTTCCTCAGTAATATTTCTCATGTCAGACCAAAAGACATTGTGCTCAAAATCAAACTGGGGCTGTATTGACTTTCAGAATAGTTGTAACCAGAATAAGAATGCAGAAATCTGGACACTACCCAAAATAGGATTCTCACCTGAAGTGTAGCAGCTCCAAGTGCAATCATTATAGCTCGAAATACAACAGCACCCGCTATTCCATACATGAGAACCCGACTCTGCCATAACATAACACACCAATCATTAAGTAGCACAAAGTTTGTGAAATCAAAGTCCTGGTATAATAATGTGCACAAATTGGGTCAGATCTTCAGTGACTGCCTAATGAGATAGAGGTAGACCTGGTAATTTTGTGGTACTTGGAAATAGTTGAAGATGAGAACAAAGACAAACAAATTGTCTACCGACAAGCTTTGCTCCAAAAGGTACCTGTGAAAACAAAAACTGATGTTTTGTAAGAACCCATTGTCAACCTTTATACAAAACCCAAAAAAAATAAAAGAAAATTGTGAACGTAAAACTTTGCAAGTCCTCTTGCATGATCTCCAAAAGGGGAAAAAACCATCCTCCAAAGGTACTGAAATATAAAGGTGTAAACTTTGAAATCTTTTTACCCTGCAAAAAACTCGGATGCCTTGCTGGTGCCTTCAGTGAAGAACAAGAATGTTCCAAATGCCACAGCCAAACCCACCTGTATGTTTGAGAGTTTTCCAGCAATCCCCGTATTAGTATTGTGGTGGGTGATGGAACAAGAGCCACCTGGGAGACTGTAAAATCAAAAGAACAAGGATAGGTCTGCATTTGTTACCGACCCAGAATATGACGGTCCTGACTGCTGCATCATCATCTGCATTGCCACTCTTAGCAGAAGAAATTCTTTCCACTTCACCGATTTCTGAGAGAGTAGTAACTGCTACTTCAAGAGTCTCAGCTGCCACCTCTGCAGTTGCATGCACCCCTTCGATGCTGATTGCTGCAAGATTTTCTGCCACTTCAATCACCGCACTGACTTTTATGTCCAAATTTGCTAATGGATTTTCCACCAGTTTCCCATCACCCACCTCTCCATTTTGTGATCCATTCGTCACTCTGCTCGTTGGTTCATCCTTCAAACCTTTTACAGCCCCATTTGTCATCGCCTTTGTCAATGCCTCGTTACTACGCACCACTCCACTTTCCTTTTCTATTACACATGCAACTCTTTTAGTCCATACATTTAGTAAAATAATGAATACATGGGTAATGAGGACAGCTTTGGAAAGGTTGTGAAAAATGAACTAGGGAAAATCTTCAGATGTTTTTCGAGTGAACACGGTGAAACAGTTTAGAAAATCCAGGTGCACCTGGTATCCTGTCCTCAATGCTTGTTGAGTCATTTCTTGAACAAGACACTGAAAAGACGTTGTCAAGTGTTTTAGCCCTTCTGAAGCCTGCAAGGTCAATCTCCTCATGAGAACAAAATTCATGGAATTCTGAAAAAAATTGATTGAAGAGCATGAAAAAAAATCAAATGCAGGATCTTTCCTTCAGTATGAATTCAGACACATTCACATTTTTACTTGCAGTAACAGTGCTCAGAGTGACACTCTGTTTGTCCTATTTGTCAAAGAGCTTCTTACAAAGCCTTGTCAAATTCAGTGCCATCAAACTTTACCTTGATTGTATTGGGTGGGACTTCGGAGTTTTTGAAATCGGTGATGCCAGTAGCAATGATGCTGTGATTTGCTAGATACGCATCTAGTAAACTCAACCTGGAATTCAGGAACCTTCAAGGAACCAGACACATGCTGCAGCACAAACAAAAAAGAATGTCCAAGTTGCATATGCTTATGAAATACATTTTGCAGATCAATAGGTATTACGAGGCAACAAATCCCCACATACAACAAGCCACAACCAATGCAGAATTATGAACTATGATGTTTCTTGAAGTCTTTCAGAATTCAGCACCTTCTGGCTGCAATGTCTTCTGGCAAAAAACAGTTGCCAGATTCTTTTCTCCGGAGCTCACTGCTTCCATTCATCATAAAACTAATCGTCCTGTTTGACTCAGAATACCTAGATTGCAGCACTAAGCATACTCAACTGGAGCTGAATGAAACAAGGGTTTTTCAAGAGACTGAAAACAGATTTTTTATCCCCTAATAAAAGTTTAGTTCACTGAAAGAATATGAAACTTGAAGCTGCAAAAAATGTGAAGCTCCAAAAACTATCACCCATTTTTTTAAGGGCAATTGAGAGAGCGGGAGATTACCACATTGTGCACTTGTTGTGAGTGAGGATTCCCACAGCGTCTGCTTGACCTTGAGCTTGGACATCGACTAAACCCTAATTTGATACCATGGGGTACCCTTAGTGCAGAACTTGAAAGAGAGGAGGAGCAAGAGGAAGAAGCAGCAGCAGCAGCAGAAGAAGAAGCCATTGCAGAGGAAGCCATTGTCATCACTACCATCACACAGCAGCAGCAGCAGCCAAAGTCTATGAAGAAAGAATACTCTCCACCAAAAACAACACCCCGTAAAACCCTGCACTGCAAACGACCTTGCCCAAATTCTTGCAGTTTGAAGAAATCAAATCAGAGACAAAAGGAACCAACAAAACAATAGGCGCAGAAGAAGAAACCCAAGCTACTTCAATAGCTGCTTCTGATGATGATCATTGCTCAACATGAGAAACCCAAATCTGCAAGCTTGAAATCCAAAGCAAGCCACCCAATTCACAGAAACTGGTACCCAAATCTTCGAACTTGAAATCCAAAGCTACCCAACTAACAGAGACTAGTATCCACACTATCCAATTTGTGAAGAAAGAAAGTGGGAAAACCCATCATTCAGGAAAGAACAACAACAACAACAACAAAATCCCACAACCCAAAAAACTCATCTTGTTTATGAAAAAGTGCAGATTGCTTGATTGATTGTGTTCTCTGACAAAGGTGCAATTCCTATCTAGTTACCCACATCAACAACATTAACCACCCTCCATTTGTTTTGTTGTTGTACGTGTTTTGTTGCAAATCAAAAGTTTTGAGCAGATTTTAGATCATTTTTCCTTGAAACTTTTATTAATAACATCATTTCTCACAAATTTTAACAACCCATTTTCAACCAGGACACTTCCCTAACCATGCTTGTCTTAAACCCATTTCAACCAAGATACTATCCCTAACCCTACTTGTCTTAAACCCATTTCAACCAAAATACTATCCCTAACACTACTTGTGCTAAACCCATTTCAATCAAAATACTATACCTAACCCTACTTATCTTAAACCCATTTCAACCAAAATACTATCCCTAACCCTACTTGTCTTAAAACCATTTCAACCAAGATACAGCCCTAACCCTACTTATCTTAAACCCATTTCAATTAAGATACTATCCCTAACCCTACTTGTCTTATAACCCATTTCAACCAAGATACTAGCCCAACCCTACTTATCTTAAACCCATTTCAACCAAAATATTATCCCTAACACTACTTGTGCTAAACCCATTTCAATCAAAATACTATCCTTAACCCTACTTTGTCTTAAACCCATTTCAACTAGGATAACATCCCTAAGCCTACATGCCTTAACCCATATCAACCAAGATACTATCCCTTTTGGCCCCTCGCAAAGGCACAAATTTGAGCTTCGTGTTGTCTCACTTGCATAGAGTTTAAATTTTTGAATTTTTTGGCTTTACCCATTAAGAATAGACTATATGTATCTTGAAAACCAAAATTTATATTTCGAGGGTGTTTAAACTTTCAAAATAATTGTGTGATGGGCCAATCAAAGGGGCTCATTATGAAAAAAATGAACTTTGGGATGCATCCCTCAACTATTTAATAAGCTATAACTACACCCATCCTATCCTTGAAACCAAAGGATTTTATAAATACTAGAGTTGTCAAACTTTGGAATTGTTGGTTGAAAACATTTAACCTTTGACCTGAAACTAATATGTATTATTATTTAAAATATTAACTAGACTTGAAATTGGAGGGTCTTCCATTTTCTAAAATAACCTCTAGAACTAAATCCAACAATTCTTCTAAAAAACAAAAACCTGCTAACACTAGTGTTAACCCATTTCATACTTGTACTTGATGTTTTGATATTAAATAATTATTGAAAGAGTGTGGTGAAAAAAATAAAAGGTTTGAGTTACAAGTTAGAACTTTGAAAGTTTTAAAATTTAAACCCACAACCTCTTCCTATTGGATATGGTTGTTGTTATTAATTAAGTATTAAAGGTTGTATGAATTTCGATATTTTAGGTTTTTCATAAAATTTTCATGATTTTTCAAAAAAGTTGTCAAACATCATTTCTCATTAATTAAGTAGTTTGGCCAACAACTAGTGCATATATGAGGAGGATTGTTATTGGTAGTGCACTTTCATAGAGTGCACCCCTAACGATAGGTCAAAGTAAACTAGTATCATGCATAAAAAATAATCCTTTTTTTGGATGACATTCATTAATTCCACAACAAACATTATACACAATACTTATTACAATACAAATGTATTGTATAGATTAATGTAATTCAAGAATGGATGAATGACATTCATTCATTTGGACGTCATTCATCTATTCATGCATGAATTCATCTTTCTATCATCGATGAATGCATCCAATTAAAAGGACGTAAAGAATATGAATGCATATTAGACAACATCTAACGATAAATAACAATGTCAATCCAAAAAACACAATTACAATATATCCACATCAATGTTTTTTCAACAATTGTGATCCACCCACAAATGTTTGTATATCTTTGAACAATGGTCAACAATATAGAAAGTGCCCGATATAAGACTTTAATTTCACATCTTTTTGCATTGAGTTTATTTTGGAAAACCTTCTCATAAACAAAAACTTCAACCCAAGAAATTTACAACAATACACAAACCTTTTCTCCTTTCCTACATTTCACATGTTTCAATATCATAGCATTCACATAAAGGGGTAAGGCCCATTGTGTTAACAACATGAACATGTTGTTTTATCTCCATTTTTTTTTCATCGTAACTCATAAGTGTGATTTGACCAAAATAGTTTCTCTAGCCCACACAACTTTTTCTAAGTCATGCAAAACATCCAATTTTGGAAAATTTCATCTTACTACCATTCTTCAATGATGAAAAAACTCCTAAGTAGATAAAAGGCATCCGTATGAAATGAATGAAAAAAAAACTACACAAAAAGGCTTTGTATGAGAAAGAAACGAATGCTTTAAAATGCATAGAAAGTGCATCCACACACAATGAAACATAAACATTTTTTGTGCCAAACTAATTTTATAACCCAACCCTTCTCAAATTTTCACTATTCTATAACATGGGTAGATTAGAATTTTATTGGAAATTGGAGTTGTTAGATCTACCCAAGCTTGAAAAAAAGTGCAAAAGTGTGGCTTGAAAAAATGTTAATAAGGTGGGCAACAAACAAATATGGTCTATTGTGACATTTTAAGGTAATTAAATTGTTGCCAACGACAATTTATTTTTCTAGAGACAGTCACCAACAATTGTCATGTAAAGACATTTGAATGTCAATAGAAAAATGACAATAAAGAAAAGGATTGTCTTTACATGAGAAATATACATATTTTATACATACATTTTCTTCAACGGATGTTATAGTTAATCTTGTATTTTTCATTCCTTACAACATTGAATGCTTCCATGGTAAACCCCCCATGCACTCTATGAAAGCACATTTCAAAAAGACAATCTCATATATGAGGAATAGCACAATATCATTCATATACATAATTAATACATGTATTTATACTTTTAATAACACACAATTATGTAGTTGCATTATGTCTTTGCATTAGCACATATAAATGTCATTACCCAAAAAATATTGTTGCCAAACTTGAGTGATAATAAATTTATTAAGAAATTGAACACAAATATTTGGTTAATGATTAGTCCAATAATCTTTAATTTCAACTCTTGTAGTCACATTGTTGATTTGATATATTCAAGTCTAAATTGTGATCCATTTCGAAGAACCATAGTGTGGTGTGAAATCATGAAACTTAAAATGCATTGAATTCCCCTTCCTAAAATTTGGAAAAAAATTATTTGCAAAGGTTCAAGAAGATTTTTATTTTCATTTTTTTGTGAATTTTTTAACATATACATTTTGTTAATAAGTTTGTGCTACATATGTTTAATTCAAATGATATCTTAGGTGAGAAATGCAATGGGAAAAAAAATACTTTTAAAGAATTTTGATTGCACAACATAAGTAAATGTGTGTACCAAAAGAAGTGAAAAGAAACATGCATGCAAAAATGACAAGTTGCATTTTATAATGTATAATCACACGTCAAAAGCACATAATTGTGACAATTTGACTACTAAAATGGAACTTTGTCAAAGAATCACATATGAAATTATATCTTCAAATAAAAACACTTGATTTGTAGGTTGCAAAAAATAATTTATGGGCTACACCAAACCTTGATACAAGAAAATTTATCGATTTATTCAAAGTCAAGAATTCTAAATAAATAAAAGTTATCATAATCTCTAATAATTATGACAAAGAGACATTGTTGCATAAATGATCATTCACATGTCAATGATCTCTTAAGCATTGGGGACTTGATGAAAACACATTGGGGAAAAAGAACAAAAACTCCTCCCCCCACCCCCTAACAAAAACCAAAAGAAAAATACTAAGCCCCTTGAGTACATGTTAGGCCTCCTCATTGGCTACTTAATATTTTATTTCCAAACCTTTTTCAACTTGGGTTAATACCCTCATTATACAATAAGGCTCTTCATTGGAAGGAAAAATCATTTAGCCATTATGCAAAGTGAATGCACCATTGGAGATGTTCTTAGGAACCATCCATGGTAGTGAAAACCAATATCATTTCACTACATTTTGTTTGACCTTTAGGCTCCCATGTGGTGATTTTTTGTGGGTTGTTGTGGGAGGGTGTTTTAGCTAATATTGGAGAAGGAGCTATAATGATCACCCAAACTATGTTTCCCCTCAATAAGTAACTTCTTTAAACTTTAGTTTAGTATTTTACATTTTTTATTAATACTTTAATGTCATTATGTAAGGCTAGCTTTAGCACATTTTTGTTGAATAACTAATTAATTTTGATGATTTCATGTTTAAAATTGAATAATCTTGAATATTTCAAAATATTATATGTTTTCTTTCACAAAATCTAGTAGCCTCATTGATCGAGCCATCTTCACACCCTTAAACATGGAACTAGATTAAAATGCTAATAGATGGGTCATATCAAGATAAAAATAATTACACCTAAGAATTGGTGATAAATGTTTTTTGACTTGGACTCAAAACTAAATGTTTGAAAAACTAAAAACATTTAAATCAATAGTTTTTTATTTCTATGAAAAATTTAGGAATTGGAACTAATGATTCTTTTAAAAATAGACTCCTTCTCCCACATGTAATTGCACTTGATCAATAATGCATTTTTTTACAACAATGTAGCAAAACAACTATGAAACCCTACAAAGTCCTTAGTCCATGAGTCATAACCATTGCAATAACTCTCACTTGAATGTGTATACATTATCAAAAAGAATAGGAAATAATAGCTATCTTTAAAGTGCAAGTAATTGTTAGACCTTTTTTTAGCACAAAATATTTCAACATTATTTTCATTTTACCCTAAGTGCCATAGTTTGAAAAGAACATGTAGAAACACCATTAGTAGGTGGGTCAATAATAAATAACATTAAAGCTACCCATCCCCAAATCCATTTGAGATTGAGTTTATTCTTCCTATCAAACCACACATAACCATAACTACACCCATAAGCTGAAGGAGATTATCAATGTATCATCAATGTATCATTGATCATGATTGCCATGACCCCAACAACTATGACATTTCACATAATCATGGCATTGGAACTTACACCAATTCAAATCGTTTCCTAACCTTTGGTGTCCATTTCTTTAATTTTCTTGGCAATTTATTTGCTAATCTTATGTTATTAAAGAACATCTGAAATTTGACTTCATCTTACAAAAGAGGTAGCTATGAGAATTTAGAGGAAACTCCCCAATCATTTTGAAAGACCACTTTGTCAGTTTCAAAAAACAAAAAAATACATGACAAGAATTAATACATTCATAACCTTGTAAGATTCATTCATGAAGTATCACACACAACCTCCATCCTTATGAAAGACAAAAATATCTAGGAAATGTCATTTTTATCGTAAAACAACTATATGGATAGATTCATCATTATGAAAATAACTATTAGTTGGAAAGTAGTTATTTATACATGTGCCCTTTTAGCCCTTGTGGCATGAGGAAGAACCAAGAAGAGATAACCACCAAACTTCTCCCACATGTAAACCCCACTTTGTGTCAATTGCCTCTTCTAATGCTAATATTTTAGCATGAACACACAACTTTCATCATATGGCCCATGTTAGTTGCAAAGTCAAAAACGAAATACAAAAGTTGAATGTGAAGGTCGTCAACAAAGACCTATTGTTTATTCTTTCCTTATGGAGACATTCTTGAAACTTCAATACATTTACACAAGGTAGAACAAAGTTGCTTGCTTTGTTGCAAATGATGGTTACACCCACAAGAAAGGATGTTGAACTTGAAGATCTTTGAAGTGTAGAATAGGTCTCGGACATGGTATTCCTAGTTTACACACACCCACAGTAAACAAATCCTATGTATGCATATTATATTATAAACACAACCAATAATCTACACAATTGTTACTCATTGAACTTGGGAGGGACATTTAATGTAAAGTTTGGGATCTATGTTGTGTGTCAAATGACCATTGGGGGGGGAGGGGGGGCGGGGGTATTAGATGATTGTCCAACCTATTTTTATCACCTTATTATTATCTAATTTTTTAACATATACATATTAAGGCCACCTTATATTAATTATAATCCATTATTTCAATTATTACATACCCTATATTATAATTAAATTGATAATATGAATAAAATGTATCTAATTTTTAACTAGTTTACTTATAATTTTTATCTGACTACCAATAATATATTACACTTTATATTTTTACTCACGTATTTTCTATTTGTTTTTACTAATGGCCCCCTTAGGCATTGAACAAGACAATCATTTTGCATCCACTTCACTAAAAGAAATCTTGTCCATTTCAACCATCATTTTGCAATTACAATGTGACTGTTGTCCAAACCTATTACATTTGTGAGTGTAATTTTTGTAATCATATGTGTACATGCAATTGCAAGTATATACCACTACATGTGTGACTAAATGATGGGTCCAACCAACTATTAGTCAAATATGTAATTACATGATACGACTATAAAAGTTTTAGGTCAAAATGTAGATGAAATTTTGATTCATTTTCTCTTGTATGTCCACTTATGGATGATAATTGAGTTGCATGGTGACAACAACTATAATCATTTAACTATAGACAATATAAGTTGTTGACCATTTCAAATTAGCTTGCATGGCACACATGGCATTTCCATAAATTTTCAACATAAATATAATTATATTTCAATGCATTAATATAAATTAACCATTTTAATTTGGTTATATATCACCATAACACTATTTTTTTCACCAATTTGGTCAAAACATTTGTTTACTTTTGTTTTGTTGTAGTTAGATTTTTTACAAAAACTAGATTAGGTACTTAATTATCAATTAATTAAATAGGCTAGGTAGTATGTAATAAGTAGGATAGGTACTAGTAGGTAGTAGGTAGGTAGGTAAGTTAAACAAGAAGTATTTTATGTTGCGGATATGTTAAAACACTTTTGTATTAATTGATTAATTAATTAGCTATGTTTAAAATAATTTATTAAATGTAGGTTAGGTATTTAATTTATTAGATAGGTTAGGTAGTAAACAATAGGTATGTAACCTAGGTAGGTTATAAATTAAACAAGAGGTATTTTATTTTGTGGAAATGTCATAATGTTTATGTAGTAATCGATTAATTAAATTAGCTATATCACAAAAATAATTAAATGTAGGTTAAGTGATTAATTTATTAGGTAGGCTAGGTAGAAAATAGTAGGTATGTAACCTAGGTAGGTTATAAGTTGAAGAGGAGGTATACTTTCATTTTGTGGATATGTCATAGTGTTTTTTTGTTAATTGATTAATTAATTAACTATGTTAAACAATAAATTTATAAAATGTGAGCTAGATAATTAATTTATTAGGTAGGCTAGGTAGTAGATAGTAGGTATGTAACCTAGGTAGGTTATAAGTTAAGCAAGAGGTATAGTTTTATTTTGTGGATATGTCATCACTAGGAGAAGAACCCCCATTTCAACTATGTTTTAAACTATTTTTCAATTGTCATTTACAATTGAAAAAATCACTTTCAATTATTATTATTTTTTTGCAACTCAAAAATGAAGTTTGCAACTAATTTCCAAAATAGCCAACAATGTTGAGTTTACCCTACAACCCACTTGAAAACAATGTATACGTTTCAATTTGTGGGCTAATGTTGAAGTGACAACATTTTAGTTGAAAATCACATACATTTTAGTCAACATAACATTTCAATTGCAAAGTGCTAATTGGACTTGACTACAAGCTAGCAAGTCAATGGATGAATTTCATCCACCTACGTGTCATGTCATTGAGGAAGGGCATGAAATTTTAAATTTTTGATTAATATTCAATAATATTATAACCAATGGAATATTAACACATGTCACATGGGCATTTGTGGTCCACCATCAAACTAAATTATTTGATGTGTGCCATGTGTATGGTTTCAAAATCTTGAAATTATTGATTTATTGAGTCAGCATATGATATTGCACCATGTGGAAACTTATGTTACACACTTGCATGACACATGGCATCTTGTTGTTTGTAGGTCATCCAACATATGTGAAGTTGAACCAAAGAAAAGATATCAAATATAAGGTAGTTGAAAATATGTTGAAAACAAGTCAAAATTGTGTAAATTAGTTGAAATGTAGTCTACAAAAATAATACTCACAATTGTAAGACTACTAAAGCTAGACTATGGGGATAATACATCTAGTTAAAATTAACTTTAAAAAAAAAAACCATAATAAAAACGTAGTCTACCTATACATTATCAATTAAACATTGCAAAACCTATTGTAATCTAAAAATTATGCAAGGAAACATTGTTCCCATGTAGGAAATGGTCCCATCTACATCTTGAAGATGTTATTATTATTAATCAAACATTTATTGGAACAATGAAATGACTCTCCTATAAAGTGGTTGTCCTATTTCTATGCACTAATGGTGTGAACTTGTTGTTGGCATGTTTAATTGGATTGTTGCCTTGTTGGACCATGTCTTTTGACTTGTTCATAATTGCACCTTACATTTTTGAATTAAAGAAAATGAAAGTTGTTAAAAATGAGAAAATTAAATAGGAACTTAAATTATAATGCATTAAAAAAAAAAGGATTGTGCATTAGTTGCACACATTAAAATCAATAAAAACATCATCATTTACTACTCAATAATAAAGAAGTTTGACCAAAAAAAAAAACACTTTGAAATTTGAAAAAATAGAGTCAAATAATGAATCGAAATGGCACACATCATGGGCTTACCTTATACATAGTTGACAAACATAGTTGAAACATAATTGAAATCTAATTGAACCCAATCAAAATATAGGAAAATTTATATAGTTGAAACTTAGTTGAAAGTATCTCACTAAAACAACCATAATCAAAACCTTGCTTGCGTTGATGGTTGAAAAGGTTTATAAGTTTAGCTTTCATTGCCTAAGTGTTTGTTTTGAAACTAGAAAAGAAGAAAAAACAATGAGTTGAAGAAAAAAACTTTCATATTTACAAAAACATGTTTTTATTTTTTCTTCTATTTGGACCCCTCGCGCTTTCAAAGCTCATAACTTCCTTGTTTCTTCTTCATATTAAATGATTTAAAGTGTTATAGGAGTGTCACCTTAAGTTCTACAAATAACCTTGGAACTATAATAATAACATAGCAACATAAAAAGAAGTTTTTAGGTGTTTAAAAATTGGTTGTGGTTTGTTATTTTGAGTTTTTGACCCCCCTTAATTTGGGGGGCCATAACTTTCTCATTTCTAAAGCATTTACGACAATTTTTATGCCTCATATGTGCCAAAAGGAGGGGTTCAACATCTGTTTGGACACTCAAAAAAAAATCCTTCCCCTTGGATCTAGATTGCCATAAGCGTTTAAGTGTATTAAAACCAACTTATTACCTTAATGAAAGTTTTTTAAAAAACCTAGTTGAACAAAAACCCAATAAGAATTCAAAACAAAACCTAGCTAAAAAAAACTTAACTAAAGGTAACATGGTGGAGAAATAAAAGAAGAAATATTTTTGTAAAATGAAAATAAACAAAAAAGAGGAAATAAGTTTTTAAGCACCTATGATTGTAAGAAGCATGTGTGGTGGTTGCTTCCAAACTCCATAAACTTGTATCCTCATGTTATTCATGTTCACTTGCCCTGACACCATATGACCTTAATGTGTTTTTAGAAAGTGTAATGAAAAGGGAAAAAAAAAACTTGAACATGAAAAAAAAAGAAAACAATTTAACAATAACCCCAAAATGAAAAACTTGAAATTCCTCACATGCAAAAGGCATGATGCACTCACTTGAAAAAAATCCATGAAGTGATATTAAACTACATGATTTAAACTTTTAAACACATGTAGGAAAACAAAATATCTATCTACCTATACCTAATTAGTTTAAATAACCTATTTACCTACATTTGACCTAACATATCTAACTATTATTTACCTAGGGATGTCTTATAAGTAGATAGGTAATACTTCGTAGGTTAGGTAGGTACTTATTACATATATTACCAAGGTAGTTATAGGTAGGTGATAAATTGTAGGTTAAATATATTTAAAATATAGCATAGGTGATTTAACGTAGGGTTTATGTTAAGTTATGTAGGTCAATAGTTTGTAGGTACCTAGGTAGATAGGTATGTAATATGTAAATATAAGTTATAATAGTAAGTAGGTAAAATGTATGTAAGGTGTAATTAATGATAAATAGGTAGTTGGGTGGGTAATATGTGGGTAGGGTATAAATAATGATAATTAAAATTGAAGTACAATTGAAAATCCATGTAATATTTCATCCATCAATATCTTTTTTTCATCCATCCTAAAATAAGGTCCACCAAAATAATCAAGCAATTGATTTGACATGGCATAATGTCATGGCAAAGTGGAATTTTCCACTACTCCTCAATTGGGTTATATTTTATTTTTAAAAATATTTTGATAATCAACACCCATTAGTGGTTAATGCCATACATTCACCAAACTAATTAACACATCAACTCACTTGAGATGCCATCCCATCCACATGGAATTTTTAAATAAATGTTATTGCGTAGTTGAAACAAAGTTGGGGATGGCATGTAGTCAAAAACTACTTGGTTAGAAAATGCCTTTTTTCTCTTAGTGCATAATCTTTTTGTATTAATTGATTAATTAGTTAGCTATGTAAAATAATTAATTTACTAAATGAAGGATAGGTAATTAATTTATTAGGTAGGCTAGGTAATAGATAGTAGGTATGTAACTTAAGTAATATGTAATAAGTAGGATAACCACTAATAGGTGGTAGGTAGGTAGGTTACAAGTTAAGCAAGAGGTATTTTATTTTGTGGATATGTCATAGTTTTTTTGTATTAATTGTTTACTTAATTAGTTATGTTTAAAAAATAATTTATTAAATGTAGGCTAAATAATTAATTGATTTGGTACGTTAGGTAGTAGATAGTAAATATGTAGCCTAGGTAGTATGTGATAAAGAGGATAGGTAGTAGTAAGTCCTAGGTAGGTTAAATTGTAAATATTCTATTATGTTGATATATGATTTTAACAACAATAATAATAATAAACTAGGTAGGTTAGTTAATTAATTTATTAAATGTAGGTTAGGTAATAGATAATAGGTATGTAGCCTAGGTAATATTAATAAGTCGGATAAGTAGTAAATAGTTAGGAAAAATAATAAATATATATTTGTGTGGATAAATGATAATGTTTTTGTATGGGACAAAGGATGTGATAATCACATACATGGGATAATCACATCCTACCAAATGGCATGCACATGTGGCAATTATTTTTTTAGAAAGGACCATTTGTTACACAAACATCCTACTTAATTCATAGGTTACCTTGGTACAAGAACAAATAATGGTTTGGACAGTGGTTTCTTTCTTCAAAAAATTAAGTGATTTTTTATCATCTATATCCATAAAAAACATTCTTGATAATATGCCATTTTTTCTTACTTGATCAATAGAGGTGATGTACATCTTCAATGATTCATGTCACATTACTCACACCAATGCAATAACTGCAACTATATCCATGACTAAGTAGCTACATAACATTTTCACCTATGACTAAGATAGGATATTACAAAGGACCATATTGTAATTGATACCATTTTCCATTCATACTTTCAAAGTTGTGGGTGTGAAATGACAAAGCCATAAACCGCTATTAGAGTAATGGCTGACATTGCAACCCCATCAAATAGAGGGTAAATTCATAAGTTAAAACCATCCCCCACCTTGTAGTGGCTAAAATTATCCCATAAATAACCAAAAATGAACCACTACAAATTTTCACCACAATGAAACATCAATAGATGACTTGTTATAAAACACAAAACGACCTTGTGATAACTTTTACATACAATCTTCAAAAATTACAACCTCTCAATTCTATCATACTATTTAATGAATATGTTATGTTCTCTTTATAATGTATTCATTGAATAGTATTGATTGAACTATTCCATCAAGTGGTCCCATAATTTTCAAGTTTACATCTATGGTGCACCCTTGTAAGTATGTGCCATCATCAAAAAGTTTCATAGCCCAATGACATTAATTGACAAGAGGCCATAAACTTGCATAACATTTTTGGTTGATTACCACATGGTGGTATAATACTTGAAATCTTCAAAAGAGATAGTTGTCATATAAGCCACAAATACACAAAGATCTTGGCCCAATGATTCCAAATTTGCCAAGAAACCTTCTTACATCAAATCCACCACAAAGAAAACTTTGCTTTAACACTTTGTTCTAATTGTCAACAATAAATGTCATAATTTGCTAGAAACAAACATAAACCTTGAACAATAAAGAACAACATAATGCTTTTCAATTGAGGTTACAAAAACCGCATATACAAGAATTAGCCACAATTATTCAAATATAGTAGGCATGTGGATTACATCTTTTTGTTGAAGGGTTTATCGTCGAATTTTTTTTTGAATTGGATATGGAAGGGGGGGTTTTGAAGAATTTACACATAGTTTTAGGAGTAGACCTCTAATGCTTTCTTTGGTAATCATATGAGAGAAGCAAAAAAGTTGTGAGCTAGAACCCATTCAACTATAGTTGATCAGCACATGATTTGCTTCCTCCCATGTCCATTCAGTTAGGGTTGATGCATCACAATTGCACCAATCTACATTCCACACCTATGTCCATTCACCAAAAGATCATACAATTTCAAAAAATGTAACAAGCTTATGATTCCCATAGATCTCTAAGCTTGGGAGAATGGAACAAGCTTGTCATTCATAGGATCGTACCTCAAAGGAAGCATTGTGCTACATCTTGGATGTTATAATTAGTAAATATCAAATTTTGACATTTATATAAACTTAGGTTTACAAACTTATGTATATATTTACATCATATCTACCTACTAACTAGGACATATTTCATGTTCAATGTTGATAAAAATATAATTTCAAATCACTTTGCTAATGTTGTTTTGAATTATAAAGCCTTTTATATGTGTATATATGCAGTATGAAATTTGAATAGAGAATAAAAATTACAACATACACATTAGATATACATTTCATAGGTTGATGCCAGGAATTATGTATATCTTATATCCTAAGGGTATTCCAAACCAATATATCTTCCAAAAATTGGTCTAGTAAGCCTTTCTTTAAGGTTATTAATTTCCCTTCCCCTTCCTAATTTAAATTAATTTGTAATTACGATGGTGGAGGACATGGGGTGTAGTTTGATGAGCTTTTTCCTAACATTTGTGCAAATCAACCCAATAAACTTTTCTCCAAGTTTGAAGTAGTAGCTAACTAGCCCCCAATTAAGGAAGCTAGGAGTTCAACTTTTCATGTTGATTTGTCCAGCTTTCATAGTTATAGGAAATTGATGAACACCCAAAAAGTGTGATGATTCCAACAATAATTTAGTCCTTATTGAAGCTCTAGTGACAAGAGGGTAAAAGTGTACCAATGACAATAATGTCAAAATAAATCCTTTAATTGATTGAGACTTTTCCAAAAGGTGATGAAGAAGTTGGCTAGTGGGATTGAACCATAATATTGTTGTATCATGGTTGTGAAGAAGAACAATTGCAAAAAAATGTGTTGGTATGTTGGAATGTTGGTTACTTCCTTGTGCTCCATGGTTCTTGCATTTCCTTTAGCTATAGTCACTACTAAAGGTCTTTAATAGTTGTGCACCACAATTCCCACTCATCCCAAGATGACATGAATTGAGTTTTTTTTATTTTTGCGACAAATAAAAAATGTTGTGTTTGTCATTTTGTACAATATAATCATATCTTTAGGTTTAGTAATAATTAAGTCATTTTTGGAAATGTCAAATTTTCTACAAATGATCTATTTTAAAGGTCAAAATTTAAGAAAATTACAAGGAGGGTAAAATTAAAAAAGGGGTGAAAACCTTTAAACTTTCTTACTTCAAGATAGTCTAATGGACAACATAATTATCACATTTTATAATTGGTGTAACATTATGTTTCACCATCTTTGCAAAAAAAAGAACTAAAAAAATGTTGCAAAAACTCTCATCATGGTAAAGGTTTAAGGTCTAGAAAACCTATCAAAGAAGTTTCCTATATTTATAACCAAAATTCCATACAATATTATTAAAATTACTAAATTGAATTTTCAAAGATAAAAATATTATTTGGTTTGGCACCCAAAGTGCCAAACCTAAAATGTTCTACAATAATAGTTTTTTAGTTTTTTCCCTTCCCTTTCTAAATTCAATAGTCATGTCAAACATTAATTTCAATATTTCTCTTTACTCATGGTTTTCTTTTTAATGCACATATTAAGGTTTAGGGTCACAACTTGTGTCATTTTCTTGACTTCATTATAGGCATAATATTTTTGTGATGATCATGCACTCAAAATAGTGACCAAAATGTGAAAAATTATTTCCAACAAAATTTGATTCAAATATGGAAATATTTTTCTCTACAAGCCCAAAATTGTCATCACATTTTTTTATTTTTTGGATTTGAAGAGTGATTTTGTGAGTAAAACCTTGGTGTTTAAATTTCAAATAAGTTCATTATGGCACTATTGCCCCTTATGGTTAACCAATTTGTGTACCCAAAGGGTTGCCATGTGTTTTAATTGCATGTCTATAACAAGTAAATTATAACAAGGTGGGGGGTGAATTTAATGTTTGCTACCTATCATGGAATGTGATAGAATTGTACATTCTTTGCCACAATATTCCTTTATCCTATCCTATTCATTCTTAGTACATATTAATGGATTTTCTTTCATTTTGTATAGAGTTTACCTTATAATCTTGAATATGGGAAACAACAACAATTGTGACATTATGCTTCCTTCAAATCCACCATGATCAACATCTAAAGTGAACTTCTATCAATAATGCATACTCCTTCAATATGCAAACTCAAAACCCCATATGAAGATTAATGTAAATATTTTAATTCCAATTTACATTGTGTTCCACTTATGAATGGATTTCGTTCAAGTATTGTTTATCATGCATCAATTTATTTCATTCAAATTGTTAGTCAATAATATTCTTCCATGTCAAATCAATCATCTATGAACATGTTGAGCCATGTAAGCCAATTATATGGCCATCATGCTCTAGGCTGGAGGTCTAAGTTCATGCACAAGCCATCTTTCACCCTCACATTCTAAAGAAAACAAGTTCTTATGTTGGACTATGGTGCTTGGATTATTACATGTACTAATCCTAGGTATTTCACTTATGTAAAATGTTATTTTTTGCCTTTAAATACAACATGTTGATTTTTTAATTTATTCTAATAATTTATTTTGGGGAATGTAGGTTGTCCATAATCAAGTTTAATTTTTATTTGTAATACATACTTATTTGAGGATATCAACAACAAATAAAAGTTAAACACAACAATTGATCTTGTGGTTCTATGATCAATTTTGTGGGAAAAAGGTTGGTTTCAAGTGAAAATGGTTAATGAGGTTTATTGAAATGAATTATCAAAAGATTTTTTTTTCTTCAAGTAATGGATTCTTACGACGTAGATGATTTAGTTGTTCCATATTAAAATAAAATCATTTCCTAATGCCATAGCCAAAGTCATTGGGAACATCTTGACCAAAACCACAAGACTATACAACAAGTCCTTACATTGTCAAACAAATTTTATTTAGCTTCAAATTATTTTATTTTTGCATTTGTCAACATTTAATTAAAAACATATTGACATAAGAAATTGAATTGTAATATAAATGTAACTTATAATATGGTCAACCTGCAGATGGTGTATAACATTTCCAATTATTATAAATATCACTAGAATTTGAAAACATATTTTTTAGAGATGTTGTACATATGGAAGTTGTTGGTGATGAATCCATCATAAGCTTTTGCATATGTTCCCCCACACATGAAAATAATTCCATGGTCACAAAATCCAAAACATCCCATAGGGCACAATCTCATTTTCTAATGTTTTGTTTACTTGTGTAAACATTCATATCCATATTTGTAGAAGTCATCAATGAGTTTTGTATAAGTTGATCCTTCAAAACCATGTCATAATATCTTGAAATGGACCACTTGTTTTATTTTGCATAAAAAATTTAAAGTGCCGGTGGTGATATGAATGGTGGAGACGTTGGAGGTGGAGGCGGCAAGGATGGTGGTGGCGGTGGCGGAGAAGGAGGCGGAGGCGGAGGGGATGGTGGTGGCGGCGGTGGAGAAGGAGGCGGAGGTGGCGGGGATGGTGGTGGTGGCGGCGAAGAAGGAGGGGGAGGCGGTGGGGATGGTGGTGGCGGCGGCGGAGAAGGAGGGGGAGGCGGTGGGGATGGTGGTGGTGGTGGCGGAGAAGGAGGTGGAGGCGGTGGGGATGGTGGTGGTGGTGGCGGAGAAGGAGGTGGAGGCGGTGGAGAAGGAGGCGGAGGTGGTGGGGATGGTGGTGGTGGAGATGGAGGTGGAGGTGGTGGTGGAGGGAGGCATAACTTGAAATCACTTATACAATTTCCAAAGCAACATGTTGAAAATAATGGACATACATTGCCACAAGACCCACAATTAAATATATCAAACAAAAAATCCACTGTCAAATAACAAAGGCCATGACAACAAGTAAAACCAGGTTCACAATTGCAACTTGTTTGTAGCAAATTCCTAGTGGATTCATGTTTGATTGAACTTTTTAGTAAAAAACGACTTTTAAGAGGCTCATGGGCATCCATTTCATTAGTACCCATACCCTCAATAGAAACTATCATTGGTTGCATGGACAAGAATGCCACAAAAATAAAAATGAACACCATGGGTTGTGTTTTGAATCTTTTCATTTTGTGAATCAAAGTTGTGTACTATTTCACTATGCAATATACACTCCCAAATTCAACAAAATGAAAAGACTCAATCCCAATTTGTCCAAGTCAAATACGATTACAACTATGACTTTTAATCATCTCTCAAGGTGTTGAAGGTGAATCCAATAAGTGATGAATGAAAGACAAGACAAAAATTTGTGCACTTGCTATGCATTTATAATGTAGTGATTGAACTACAATATTTAATATTAGGGTACTTTGTAACACTATGATTGAAATCATGGCACATTGTGAGTATGAAAGACATGAACCTATTAAGTTTTTAAAATGACAATCATGTTTAAATAGTCCTATAAAATTCATAAATTGAAAAAATGAATGGTTGCATGGAGTTGGGGAATCTTTCTTCATTCATGTTTTAGAAAATACTATAGCAATTGCTACTTATATATATATGTAATCCAAGAAAAATTGGTGATGCCATAAACAACACCATGATTCACCTTTTAGAGACTTGGAAGTCACTCAATATGTGAACAAATGGGACTTGTTAAAAGTTGTAAAATGTATGTAATTTGTTTGTAAAGGGGTTTTGAACCAACAACAACCTTATTGGCTCCAACATACATGGAACATCCATTATTTTCTATATTTATTGACAACATGCCATGATGTGGTTCATCTATGTAACTTCAAGTTTAATTTTCCCAAGATTTCCCCTATATTTTCCTATAGGTTATGAAAAGCATTAGTTGAAAAACTTGCCAACTTTAATTTCCCCAAAGTGGGTTGGGGTTGGATTGGTCTATGGGATTAACTTTATATTTATGCCTTCTTAATTTATTTTTTATTATTTTTTTATCAATGAACAAATTGGTGGAAAAACTTGCGTGTCAATGCATGTGACTTTACTTGGAATCTAAGGCAAGCATTTCGTGCAAAACATTAAGTGCCTCTTTTCCAAAGAAACCATGTCCCAATAGCCATGAACATGCTTAGGGTAACAATATTAAATACTACATACCCAAAGTTCTTTTTAACCAATACTAGTTTATGTAGTGACCTCACTATAGCCCAAATTGAACTATCATAGATAACATTTAGCATTGGTTAATGAAACATTAATCCCCTTATAAAAGTCATGAATTGTTGAAGATCTAGGATTGTTAAGATATAATTTAGTATTAACTTTGAACTCACCAATTGATGACATGTTACAAGGTTCAAATTTCACATGGAACACCATTTTAAAACTTGGGAATGTGTTTTTGAGAATTGTCCCCCAAAAAAATAAAAATAAAAAATCACTTTGAATGAATCCCAAGCCTTCAACTTGGAAATTAACATGGTTAAACATTATAACTTGCAATTTTCATGGCACCTCAAGCTAAATAAATTGGATTTCATTTAACAATAATTTGGTTGTATTTGTGTGAGCTTCAAGTGCTTAAAAAACTTTGAAACATGTGACCTTAACTAACAATGGTGTTTTTTCAAAAGATCATGAAATTTTGCGATAGTTCCCCCAAGTTAAAATGTGCTCTTGTGCAATTAAAAATTGTTAATATGATTGACAAACTCATATACCTTTTCATGCAAATGTGTGCATGTTGTACTTTGAGCATGCATTATTTAAAAGTATTATCAAACACATATATTGTGACCTAATAAAAAGATGTGCTAGGGAAAAAAAAATTGTATTACCCAAAAATTCACTTATTTCAAGTTTGAATTTTATTTTATTTGAAAAACACATAGATCCAAACTTGATCCCTCCCTTGTTTACTACATAGGTTCAATAGAGCCTCTAGGGTCCAAAAGCCTTTTGTTGGTGAGAGAAGGAGGATTACCCTCGACACTAACTCACATCAAATTTAGGGTTTCGTCCGTGTAGGGCAGCAACAAAAAAATTGTGCTTGTTAATAGGTGGTTCAAAGCCAAACCTTGCCTTCAAAAATTGGGCACAAGAACCCTTATTTTACAAGGCATAGCTTTTGATGGTGCCTTACCCGATAGAAACCCAAGATTAGCTACGAGTTAGAGCCAAGGTAGGCCTACTAATGACAATGTCAACTTGTGGTGTGAATTAGAAATGAAGTTTACTTCATTCCTAATTAACTAGACAATTACTTAATGAACTTTAATACAATTTAATTACTCAAGTAAAACTTAGTTAACATGAGTTAACTCCAAGACTTGCCCTATCTAGAGAAGTAGTGGCCCCCATGTAGTGGGCCCAAGTATAATAAGGTCACCCATCTCAATACTATTCCAATCAAAATGGGCTTAACTTTAAAAATCCTTTTGGAGCATTGCTAAAAAAAATGTAAAAATAAAATAAAATTCCAGAGAAATTAATATTCAATCACTTTTGCTATGTTAATCTGCAAAATTTGCAAATGGGCATAGGACTTGAAAAGGGGGGGGGGGGGGGGTGTCACATCAAAACAAGGCATTTTGCCTAATCATATAATGTGAATTGGATGTAAATGTAAATTTTTTGGAAATATTTGGGTTTCTAGAATGCATTCGTAATTTTTTTAAAACAAAAGTCTTGTAAATTTTCCAAGTATGTCGAATTAAAATAATGTAAAATTTAACCATCTCAAATATAAAGAACTTGTTGCTGATTATTATTATTATTATTATTATACCTTGTTGGATTTTTTTAAAAAAATTATTGTTCTAAATTGATCATAAAATCCAATTTGTTGGGCCTTTTATTGTTGTTGTTGTTGTTTTAATTGGTTGGTGAGAAGTTGACTGTTGTTTTAAAAAGGTCAAGGCACTTGTGTTTAGTATGAAGTAAGTTTAAATAAGGACCATTATGATCCATGTATAACTATTGATGTACCTATGTATCTATATATGTATTATAATGTACTTATATATCTATATATGTATTATAGTCATTCATAACCATTCTTGCTTCCTAGTTCAATTTTTCACCAAGGTGTGCCACCTTAGGCCACAAGCCTTTACCCTCACATGCTCAATGGGTGAGGCCCATGGGTGGAGAGCCATTCCCGGAATGTGGAGTTGGACTTGATTTGCCTCAAGCTTCATGATGGGTGAGACCCACAAGCATGGAACCATTCCCCCAAGAATCTGGGGTTGGAATCAGCTACCACCTTTTATTGCTCTACAAACCAACACAACACAAACAATACAACACAATTCACTTTGCTCTGGAAACCAAACACAAAACACACACACACACACACAACAACACAACAACAACACAACAACACCCAGAAACAAAAAAGTCTGAAAAAGAGAGCAACAATTTCAAATCTACAAACCCAAAAGAAAATGTTCTTTTTAACACTGACTTTCAATCCACCACCACCACCACCATGAAGTTCCAACAACAGCAACAACAAATATGAATTTAGGAACACAGAACCATTGTTTTTATATTGATTGATTGTTTTGGAAATAAGAACTGCTTCTTTTTGTTTCATTAGTTTTTTTGTTATCATTTATTATTGTGTCAAATGGCTAATTGATTGAATTTGGTTGGTTTAAGAGTTCTGGTTGCTTGGACTGGGTTCAAGAAGGGGGTGGGATGGAGGTTGAGGTGGAAGGTTTTGAAGTATTTGCTGGGTTTCTCAAGAAGGTTTCTCAAGAGAATTTATCCATTTTTTTCCACTGAAAAGTTGTCATGGGTGTTGTGCCCCATTAACTACTTTCCTTTCTTGATGCACACAACCCCTTTTCAGCAACTTTGAACTCATATTTTTTGTCATGGGGTTGACAACATGTCCTCTCCTCCTTGGGCAGTAGGACTGTAGGAGTGATGAGAGTGCAGCTTATTATGTATGCCTCAGTTAAAAAAACCTCTGAGATTTTTCTAAGTGTATTTGGAGCTACTATGTACTCTCTTTCCATGGTGTAAAAATCTCTTGCAAGGCAGTTCAAAACCACAGATTCATTCTGATGGCCCGCATTCCCAAAATAGCCCTCATTCAAGGTCCTTGGCCCTTACCCTACACGAAAAGCAGTGCCTGGATTTTTCCTTTGTATTTTCAACACCCTTACCTGCCTACCAGCCTTGCTAAGCACTGCTTGGATTTTCCTTTGTATTTTCAGCTCCATTACCTGCCTACCAGCCTTGCTAAGCACTGCCTGGACTTTTCCTTTGTATTTTCAGCTGCCTTATATGCCTACCGGCCTTGAGCACAGATCTCAAATCACGAAAGGGCTTGTACTCAGGCCCTTCTCCTTCCTATACAAGAAGAGGCCTCTTACACATTGCACGATAAGCACCAGCCAATTTCCATGTGTAGGTGACCGAAGCCAAAGACTTATCCTTAAAAGCAACCCTGTCTTTCACCCTGTCTTTGGGCCTCCTTTCACCCCCTATCCCCTCTTTCAGTGGTATTCGCAAAGTAAGGAAATTTTTTTTAAACCTACGAATGAAATGCTGAAACTTAACATTCAATGCACATTCAAGGTTTGAGACTAATAGTTAGACTAATGCTCTATTACATAAAAGTTAGTTGCAAAGTCACTGAAACTAGGGACCTATAGCTCTAGTTTTGCTCAGATTTGGGATGAGATCAAAAATGGGGGATGAAACAAAGGACAAACAAAACCCATTTTTGACTACAGGTGGAAGTAAATTTGAAATGCTATGTTTGTTAGCAATGCAAGTTTCAATTTTCTTTCTTTTAAGTGAGGATTGGAAAAAATCTTAGGAAAATTCAAATATGCCTTGATTATGTGGTTGTTTAGGGTATTGTCGATTTGACTTCTTTGATTTCATTTAAAAGTTTTTTTTTAAATAGAAAAATTTGCGAAATGGCAAATTTTCATTTATGATGGCAAAATTTATGTACATTTGTTTTTTGATATTTAAAAAATTCCTTCAATTATACTTTAAAATAACATTCTAAATTTGAATGTCTTTTTAAGCATTTAAACTCAACAACAATGTTTACTAAAACTTTTAACAATGATTTGATTGCAATATAATGGCGATTAATAATTAACTGAATAACATTGCTAGTTTTTCTATGGTTTAGAGAAAAGAGGTATTGAAATGCGTTGTTGTTATTATTATTATTATTATTATTTAGTGGAAACGTCCCTTGTTTATATCTTTTTTGCATTGATTTTAAAAACAAACTGGATGACAAGAAACCTTGACTAATGTATCGAATAATTTTAACAATTTTTATTTGTCCTATTGATTAGCTTTATTTTATAAACTCTTGACGTTTAGTGATTTTTTATGCAAAATTTCACCAAAATCCGAAAAATCAAATTAGAAAGGGAATATGCTATCGCAATATTCCTTCTTTCTGAAAAACATTTGTCAAATTTCACAAGAAACAAATTGAAATTTTTTTTTGCCACATTTGGCCTCTAATTTTAGTTTGGTAGCATTTTAAAAATTAGTTTTCTAAATATTTAGAAATGTTCTAAAACCTTACAACTTAATGCTAAATCCCCTCTTGGGATCCTATTATCCGGGTTAAGATAATTCTTGACCTATATATATACACACACACACACACACATATATAAGGCAACTCTTGATCAAAATCAGAGTTTTACAAGAGGAAAAACACTCATGCTAATGTGCAATAACCAAAGTAATACGTGAGGGAAAAAACCAAAAAATAGGGAAATCTTAATTAATGCACCTAAAGGGAATTTAACAATGAACAAGGGGTGTGTCACACTATGGCCTTGCCATTTACATTAAAACGTATGTTAAAACAAAAGAAGAATTATGGAAACTCAAATATTTCACCATGCAAAAATGTAATCTTCAAAAAAACCAAAATCCTTCAAGATATCATAACTCTAACTAATCTCAAGTTTCAACACAAGCCAAAATATCATCCTTCAAAAATCCTCATGTAAAAATAGACCTATTATTATTCCCTAGGTCAAAATCCCTTAAGCTACTATACTCTATGATGAATCTAAACACAACAATATCCTTGCCTTGGTAGGCAAGCCCAACAAATGTATTCAATAAAAAAGTTTTTTTTTGGCTTGGGTTTGATTTGAAGCATTACAAGGAGCACTAGGAATTACCCAAATGTAAACTACCTTGTACAAATGAAAAACCTTGCTGCAAGAATTGATCTAGTTGTATTCCATTCTTCTATAGTCTTATATTAGTAGTAAGCTTAACACCAAATTGCATCTAGTTGCGCCGTGGGTTTTGTTATCATGGATAATATCTAGCAACTTCTACGTGTTACCTCTCAACCCAAAAACACTAGTGTGAAAGAAGACAATATTGAAAACTAAAGAAAAATAAAAGGACATTCAAACTCGTATTTAATTGGCCTCTTTGAGATACAAGTACGAAAACATCACCTGCTAGACATAGACTTGTTCAACCAAAGTTTAAAGACAAAAGACATTGCAAGCCCGAGACACAAGGTCTAAGTACATTTGGTGCAACAACAATTTTGCATATGATGATGGAGAGCAAAGATGGAGAGCAAATCATATCAAACTAATTGAGAAAAGAAAGACCCATTCAAAGCTCATAAGGTAGTATGGTAATGGAAAGCAAAGATGGAGAGCAAATCATGTCAAACTAATTGAGAAGAAAAAAACCCACTCAAAGTTCATAAGGTAGTAGTACATCCCATTGAGCTCTGTAAATGTATAATTCTACAATCCAGTTTATAGTGCAATATGATTTTAGTGATGTTCAAGCTAAACTAGTCCCAGTTAGAGTTAGGAACTCTTATTTTTTTGGTAATCATGATTTTTAGCCACCAAGCTGCATCATAACAGACATTAAAACTATCATTCGGCTTGTTATCTTTACTAGCTAAACTCTGAATGCACTTTTAGAAGCAAAATGTTCAGTAAGTTCTTCAAAGAAATCCAAGAGAATTTGTATATTATGTCCATCTCCATGGATGTAAGAAATTATTGTTTTGCATGCTGGGTGCTTGATGCAAAGGCTCTCAATTGTTGATTCCATCATAAACTATGGATATGCTGGCAATTGGTAGTAGAAAATCTTGACATGAGTTTCTGGGTACAGTTGCATAGATCCAGATCACTTAACAGTCTTTCGTCGTGGCTTCACCCTAATGGGAAGTCGTTTGCTCAACCTCGGAAATGGGAAGAAGGAAGGAATGTCCTTTCCAATGAATTCCCAAGAACTGCAGAAAAAACAAACAAACAAACAAAAATCTTGATCTTGATGGAAAAGATACAAAGACACAAAGCACTTGATGAGATCCCCAAGTTTTTTTCAAATTTACTCCCATATTACTATATAGTGAAGTTCCATCCAAATCACCAACCCCCCAAGTTTTTGATCTATGAAGAAGTATGAGAACCTAGAGACTCATGAATGAGCCTGTGAATGGGTTACAAACTGATCTATTAAAAGTATGAAAACCTAGGAACTCCCAAGAGTGTCTCTCAATGGATTCAAAACAGATTTATCCAAAGTGTGGAAACCTAGGGGCTTACTCCCACAAGGGATTAAAAAGAGATTTATCTGGAGTATGAAAACCTAGGGATTCCCCAGAGAGAAACAGAAAATGAACACCTAAAGTATAATGAACACCCAGAAAAAACAACACCACAAAATCAACCCTTTATCTACCATTAGGGTTTAGGATGATGATGATCAAGGATGAATTTTTTGGTGTGTTATGTGGTGTTTTTGCAACCTGAACAGACCTACTTGTTGTTATGGAACTTGGGAGGGAGGGGGGAAGACTGATGAGAGATGAGAGTAAAAATTGTAGCACTAGAGACTGAGCTTACTCAAATTTGGTGACAAGGTGGTGAAGAAGGATGCAGATCTCAGTGCGAGCAAGCTCAGAACCAGGGCATAACCTGGCTCCTCCTCCAAATCCAAAGAAGGGTAATTTGGTCCCTGCTTCCTGTCATGCACATGATGTATCCAGTGTCCATCATCACCACCATCAAGAACTTGTTCACAAGAAGAATCATCATCATCATCTGCAAGAAGAAGAAAGAAGGAGAAGAAGAAGAAGAAAAATTTCTCTCAAAGAAATTTGGATTCAAATATAATATACAGCAGCTGCACAATTGATCTTAAACTCAAGCTTCAATGAAGCCTACTACTAGATCATGGATGAATGAATGACTCGGGAGAAGAAGATGTCAAATTGATTGCTGCTGACAGATACAACAAGAGTCAAAAGCCGCTGGAGGGACTTTTTGTTTCAAGATCAGGGTAGTAGGAGAGATTCCTGACAATAATGCAGTGGATGACAGGCAAGAAGAAGAAGAAGAAGAGATTCCTGAAGATGCAGTGGTTTCAAGGACTTGAATGCAAGACTTAGAAGAAGAAGAAGAAGCGAGAGATTCCTGAAGTTTATGCTATCGTTTCAACCAGGACTTGAAAGGCAAGACTTAGAAGTTCAGGAGAACCTTGTAGCGCCAAGGATTGAACTTGTAAGGGTCCGGATAGAATGTGGGATCGTAATGCACCGATCGGAAGTAAGGGAGTACCATCCATCCTTTGGGTATTACCAATTTCCCTGTCAACCAGCAAGCTTGATCAGCACCAGCAGTAGGAGCATGTCCTCCAGGCTCAGACAAATCAACTTGCACTACACCGACCATCAAGCTGCAGTCAGCTAGAGATCCATGTGCATGCAACCAAGGATTGCAACAACATCTAGATCCAAACTAAGTTCTAAATCTGCAGCTGTGAAATTCTCAACACAATTGATTACCGCCGACATGAACATCCTCAAGAGATTTCCGAAATGTTGTAGTGGAAACGTTGCACAGCCGCAAGGTCTCTGTGATCACCTGACAAGTCACACACAACACCATCAATTCTGGAAGATTGATCGATCTCTACAGTCTACTACACTTGTGAGCTTGCAAGCAAAGTTCATTCTGATCATCACGATGCATCAGCATTGTGAGAGCTAGACTGTGAACTTTCCTGAACTTGGTGTTTCTGAGCATGTGACCTACATCTTGTGTGAAGCTCATGGCTTTGCAGTCTTCCCATGTCAACCTCTCTCCAGGTTGCTTCAGCTTTATCACATTCTCATGCTCTTTCTGCAATTGTGATCAGTCAAGCAGCACCAGCAGTGAAACACACACATGGCACAAATTAGCCAAAAACTACTAAGATCAGAACTTTGCAGCAGAGTACTTAAGGACCTAAACCCTAAACCCAGAGCAGTTAAATCCATGGCAGGAGGAGCTGGAAGAATGAATTCTGTGGCAGGAGCGAGCACTAGGGGAGAGAATTACCCGGATTTCAGCGAGGACGTGGGGATTCTCGCCGACGTACTTGACAGTGAAGACCATGGTAGCAGCAGTAGTGTCGTGGCCTGCGAACAGGAGACCCGTCAGAAGATCTCGTCCTTGTCCACGCAACATCTCTTCCGTGTCCTCCGGACTGTCTTCACGGATGGTCTGTATGAACTTGTCGTAGATGTCGTCCTTGACTGGCCTCGATTCCAAGTAGTCCGTGAGTGTCTTCACTACTCTTTCTCGTGCCTGCATGCATGCATGCATGGAGCAAACAGTGGGCCATGCACGATCAACTCCACAACCACATCACGAATTTACTTACAGCAACAATGATTGTGCTGCAATCCTAAGCAGGTGGTGTGTGCGCGCGTGTGTGTGTGTGTTTCTTAATATTGTCAAGTAGGAAATAAGGTCCTAGGACTCGACGTCTGCATGCTTGCCAAGAGGTTCAAGCTATAGTCATCTGTACGTACCCGCATGCCTTTGCCATAGGCAGTCCAAGGGAGGTCAATGGGCAGAAAGAACATTCCCTTGATCAAGATGTACATGTCCTCCTTGATCTTGTCATTCAGTTCACCCGGATGTATGTTGAGAACGATGAGAGCTGTCACATGGAATGCTAGCTGCACAGGCACCCACCATACACACACACACACAGAGGATGAGAGCAGTCACATGGAATGCTAACTGCACAAGGACCCACCACAGAGATTTAAAACTAGTCACGTGCAGTAGATGGGAAACTCTGCAACAAACATACAAGAAGCTCTTCAAGAAGGAAGGAAGGAAGGAAGGACAGAGTTTAGGGGTTTAGGGCTCGAGTCGTCGTCTTACGGCTCGAGCTTCGTCTTCCACGAATACAGTGCGACCTTCCCAAGAGGAGAGAGCTTCGATGACCATATCCTCGATGAAGTTGACGCGTTCTCGGAGAAGCTCAGGCTTGAGCACATTGGCGACAATGAAGCGGCGCATGCGCTTCCACATGTGACCCACAATGTTGAGACCGTTGTAAGGTCCCAGTAGATTTGCAAAGCTTGTTGGGTAGTTGACGTCGAACAGCTTCCCTTCCTTCTGCACTATCATTCTTACTTCCTCCTCCTCTGCTGCTATCACTGTCGGTTGGAAAAACAGATGTGTCTTGAATAGTTTCCCATACCTGCACCATAACCCAAGTCCAACTTCCCTTCAGAATCGAGAGAGAGAGAGAGAGAGAGAGATGATCAACACAAGTATCTGAATCCAGATCTCTCGCATTCAGAATTCTTCAACATGTGCTGCACACACAGACACACATGCAACCTTTTGGCTTTGTTGTCGACGAAATTGGCGAGTGGGGATCCCATCTGTGACATGTATGCCATAGTCTCGCCAAGGAGAGGGAAGCCAGAGCTACCGCGTAGTTTGGACTTGCTCATTACCACTGCTCGCTGCCATCTCCACCACATTCCTGCCGCCACTGCAATGACAGGCAAAGTCATGCCATTGATCATCATCGCCTGCTGCAACAGCATCTGAGTCAACCCCAACCCACCATTCAGATCACCACCACTCATCACCCCAGCTTCCTGCTGCTGTAATGCACCCATCATAGCCATGAAGCTCAAAACTCTCCTCCTCCTCCTCCTCCTCCTTCAAACTCTCCTTCTTCAAATACTTCTTTCAAATTCTCCTCTACTTCAATTCTTCTTCAATTTCTCCTTCAAAACTCTCCTCCTTCTTCAATTCTCCTTCAATTCTTTTTCATCAAATTCTCCTTCAAACTCTCCTTTTTGAAGAAGAATTCAACTTCTTCTTCAAGTTCTTCTGCAAAACTGTTGTAAGTATATGTTGGCTAACTGTTGTTCATTATACAGTTCTATATATACACAACAAATACACCAAGTTGTGTAATTATTGTTCAATTGTTTATGTTCTTCACACTTGCTTCAATGGGTCATGCTCTAAGTGCAATTCCCAAGTCTTTTTCATGTGTAAAATCTAACCACATACTATTTTTCACAACCCCTCTGGAGAATCAACAGGAGGATTTGTAGGTGAGCACATGAAAAATATCATGCACAAAGATCAAAAGAGATTGATTGATTGATTGATTGATTGATTGATTGATTGATTCATCACAAAGTATAGCTGTTGTTGCTGGCTGCTGTTGCTGCTGGTGGAATTTGCTGCTTGCTGTTTGTTTGTTTGTTATTGGTGATTCTCAATCAAGTTTGGTGTACTTAACTTCCAGATCCAAACCATATGATATTTTGTGTAGCATGCTTGTGGGGTGGTGGGTGCATGCATGTCTTTGGTTAAAGATCTTCATCCCCCAAGTTATAACAGACTCTCTCATCCTCCTCATCATTCTTTCAGTTTAGCACTCACTTCTTGTGGGTACAGACTCATTCATCTTGCCCTTCATTTATTAGGTTTAGCACCAATATGCACCCTTCCATCATCCTGCTCTACATTCATTAGGTTTAGGACCACTTGTGAGCAGGACATTTCATCCATCCTTTGGATGCCCTTCTCTTACTCATTAGGGTTTTAGTTTCATTTTTTTTTTAAAAATGATTTTGTGGCATAGTAGTGTAAGGTACCCATCATCTGTAAAAAGGTTTAGCCATATTTTATAACATGCTTAGAATTTAGCAAGCCTGTGATATTTGCTCAGAAATTCAACCAAAGATATGACACAACCCACACAACCCATGTTTTCAATTGAAGTTGTCAAAGAAAAATATTGTTCAGAAGATAAGTTTCAAATCTGGAGGATGATACAAACCACAATTTATTTGGCATTTATAAAATAGACAAATTTTCTTGCTCAAAAAACTCTGGATTTCAACCGAAGATACTCATGAACCATGTTGCATTTGAAGTTTTCAAAGAAAAAATTTACTGCTTGGAAGCTTTTCAATCAACTCAAGATAGAAACTCATCTATTGTATGATCAAGTGTAGAATCCCCTTACCAAGTTTCATACTTTACACTTCTCTCTTTTTGTTCTTAAGTAGCACCCAATTGTTTCATTCTCATTTATGCCAGATCTCAAGATGGTGCCTTTTCATGTTCAACATTACATGCTCTGAGAGAGGTTGAAAAGAGGTAAGTTTAGATTAAGTCATTGAATTATTTTAATGTCCATAACATGGACATGGAAAGGTCTATTATAATTTGTGTTTTCCATATCCACTGTAAAATGGAGAAAGGAAGTGAGGTTTTTAGGTTTGAACGAGGTAGATTTGGATGGTGGAAAGAGACTTAAAAGACATCATTCATTATAGTCTCATTATACATTTGTGAGTACACAAATTTCCTCGCTTGGAACAAACTATCTTGCACTCACAGCTTTTGAATTCAAAACCCAATTCCCCTAAAAACCCATCATGTTTGATTTGAACTCTGCCAAAAAAAAAGATTTTACAAGCTCAGAAAGAAAGCTCCGGAATTCATCCATCAGCTAAGATGTGACAAAACCAAACCCATTATTTTATTAGGATTTGTCAAAAACACACCCATTCTTCATTCACAGAGTTTCCCTCTGAAGGTCCCATATATACACCCAAAGACATAAGAAGCTCAAAGAAGAAGTTTATCTACCGCTGTGCAAACTCTGTGGACATGGTCATCCTATGTACCCCCCAAAGACATATAAGCTGGAAATTCTCACAATTACCAAGGAAGGTTGGTCTTGTTTGAAAAAACTGGACATGAAAATGGGAAGTCCATTATGCTGCTGCTGCTAGCAAGACTAGAATTTGCTAGATAAAATTTTTGTTTAGAACAGATGATGTTTCTTCTCCATTCCTGTCGCTTCTTCCAGCTTCTTCTTGTCGTGATGTTCCTTGAAACCATAACCCGCAGCAGCTACTCCAGCTAGCTCTGCCTCCTGCTTCCTGTGTTTCTGATGTTTGGTTGGGTCCTGCTGCACCACCTGTACAACACATAGATGAGGACTCACATTGAATGCATCAGACCAAGCATGATGACATGATGCAGCCACAAGTACAGAAGAATTCTTCACAACATGGAGAAGAAAAGTTTTAGCGGCAGTCTAAAGAAAAAAAAGCTCATGAGTGAGTGGACCCACAGTTGCTGGTGCAACTCCTGCAGCTGCTGGTGCAACTCCTGCAGCTGCTGGATCTACTGCCCCTGCTTGAAGGGGAACCTGATCCTTGTTGTGGTGGTGGTGCAACAAACCCTCCATCGTTATGCTGCTTTGTCTGGACTTAATGAAGATAAGCAAAATGCCAAGGTGCGATCTGAGATTTTTTTGGTTGAAGTGATTACAAAAATAGACTCAGAATGAAATGCAACAACAAGAAACAACACATAAGTTTCAACTACACATGGGTGTCTGTTTTTATTAGCAAGCAGCAAACCCATTGTTGCTTGCAACTTGGGCACTGTAGCAAAACCCAACACCCAGATCAAGGACAGATGTGCAAATTGATCGAGCCCAGGTGTGAGGGACAGGTGGCTGCACTGAGTGGGTGGCAGTAGCAGCAGCTGTCCTGCAGAAATGTTGCCACCACCACCACCACAACAGCAACAGCAACAAAACTGTTAATTCACTGTGAGAGATCAGCTAAAATGGATGATGATCTGGTGCTCAACATTCTGACCAAAACATCATCATCATCATGGATATTATGAAATCTTCTTGCAGATGATCTGTGAGTCTCCCCCAAACAAAGTAACGTGTCATTTTTTTTTGTAGGCAGCCATTAAAAGAAAAATCATGATCCTGGAAGTTCCATTCTCAAAATATCTGATTCACAACAGTCAAACAGGTGTTGGAGCTGCAGCAAAGAAAGTAACAAGTCTTCTTGGGTTTCCACAGTTCTCTCATCACTGATGATGGATGTTGTACACTGATGAAGGAAGATGCACTTCAGAAGCTGCTGCTCCTCCTGCTCAATGATCCTAACCTTTGATTCATTAGAGTTCCTTATACACTTCAACATGCCATCGTCATGCCATCGTCTATCACCTTTCAATATGATTTCTATAATCAAAGCTCTCTACAACAACAAAGGTTCATTTGCCTCTTGAATCATAGATTTTAAAAACCTTCTCCGCTTGGATTTTAGCTGGTTGGCCTTTAAATCTCAAATATGAAATTATGAATGTTACAACTTAACAATTAATGCTCAACATTAAGTCTTTTCAAGCTTTCATTTTTCCTTTGCTTTGAAGTTATAAATAGTTTGGTAATTGGTTTGTTGAATCATGAATGTTTAGACTTTGCAATCATAAATGTTGATTGAACAATTGCAAGACTCAAAGAGCCTTGAGACTTGAAGGTTTGATTTAGGATTCAAGAACTTGGATATTGATTGTGCATGTTGCATAATGCGACGATTTGAAGATTCGCAATGGCATTACAATTGTCTAGCATTTCTACATTTTTTGCATCAAGGGACAAGATTTATGCACATTACAATTTGCAACAACTTTTTAAAGCTCAATGGAGCTTCTTTTTGTTTGCAATAGGTTACAAACCTACTTGTTATAAAGATGGTTTTCAAGCCTCACAAATTAATTGAACACCTCAAGGTTGAAACTTGTGTTGTTTTCAATTTGAGGTTTGAGGTTCTAATTTCTGAAATAGTTCTTAGTCTAAGTTTTTTGAGTTGAGATTTGAGTTTGTTGAATTTCTTCTTTTAGAGTTAATTATCAAGTTTTTACATTTCACTAGAAAAAAAATTGTCATCTGCAACCAATTTTTGCAATCAAAAATTGTTATCTACAATTAAAAGTAGTTGTAAATGACATTTCAATTGCAAACGATATTTTTTAGTCATAAAATTTGATTACAAACAACAATTTTTCTTCCAATGTTTATTACCATGGCACTACCTTTTGTTATGAATATGACCATGTGAGGCCTAGCTTGGTGCATGAGTTTTTTTTAATTCACAAAATTCAAGATTCCATTAGCACAATTCAAAAAAAACCTCCAATAAAAAAATATTCAAAAACTATGAAAACAAGTCCCACGACTTTTAAAAACAACTCTCACACAACATTCGTTCACACAAGCATTCAAACACAAGATTTTTTTTCTAATTGTGTAAAACTTTCAATCCTTGCAATGTTGCAAATAATAGCCAAAACCCTAAGTTGGATGTTGTGGTTGTTGATCCAATCCAAACATAAGCAACCTAACCAATAGCAAAAGAAGAAGAAAGTGTATAAATTGAATTGTCATTTCCAAGAGTCATGAGCCACAAAACTATTTTGGGCAAAATCTAATGTGAGTATTGATGGGAACATATTGTAGGTCAATTGCAAAATTTGTAGTTTTATTGAAGGCTAAGACAAACTTCTAATGCCCAAGTTGAATTATTCATGGAAACATGTTGGTCAAAAGAAGGCCACAATTGCAAATGTGAGTGTGGCAATAAAGGATTTATATATTTTGAAGACAAATCAACATATGGTCACTAAAAAGCTCTATGTGCAAAGGGGTATGGATTATTTTTGGCAATAAATAAATGATGAAGCTGTTGTGGAGAAGGTGAAAAAAACTTGTCCAAATTTTTCCCATTTTCCACTTACTTTCCTAGGGTAAACACATGACTAAATATAACTAGATGTAATCTTTTGCATTCCTCAAGGTGTCGCCCACCCACCATCAAATCATCAAAGTGATTATGTTGGATGGGAAATTGTTAAATCTTTACACATGTGGCATTAGCTATCATTAAAGAAGAAGTTATTGTCATGGAATTTTTTTCTATAGATGACATGCCAATGGTCAATAATGAGGATTCAATTTCACTCCATTGTTATGTGGCACCTAACAAGTTTGAAATGAATGCCTATTTTATTCACATTTGAATGGTTAATTGAAAGAAGGACGACCATTAACATCAAAAGTGTGGTTTTAATTGCTTTCATTATGGATGGTGGTTTGACTAATGAATAGATTGTTGAATGTGTTATGTGTTTAGAACCCAATGACCATGTATCCGCATTTTAGGGATCAAATTTAGAATTATTGCTTTAATGAAAACCTAACAAACACCTTATTTCATTGGGATCCCTTCTAAGGGACATAGAATGAACCTTGTAGTGCAAGGTTTGTTTTCTATGCCAATGGTTTCCAAATTGGAGGATCTCATTCAATCAATTTATGGGTACCTCTCTAACTGCCCAAAACACCAATTGAGTTTTTAAAACTTGCTAAAATTGTGAAAATAATACTATTTTTTTTTTCAAAATGTAAAAATTAGAAAGATCATTATGTTGGCACCTTTTAAGTGGGTTGGGAAATGATACAAGATTATGATTGTTAAAATCATAGCTAACAATGGGTCTATGGAGGCAACCAAGACCATTTTGCTGAATTTGTGTGATGTTAGTATAATCTTGGGCTTGCCATGCATTTTGTCAATGTTTGCATATGCCAAAAATGTCTTCATCAACATGTGATTCCATTGTAAGTGTTAAAATCTATCAAATTGATTCATATAAAATGTACAATGATCCAAACATTTCATTCCATCTTGAGAATTTTATCAAGTTCATGGATGTTGTTGCAAACACATCATCAAGGACTACTTAAGATTGGGTGACTTACCTAAATGATGGCACATGGCACTTGCCTTTGCACATCTTTGGACAATTTCACATGGTTCACTTTGTTAACTCCTTAAGTAACACCCAATTTGCAATTACTTGGGAATGTTTTCATTAAGTTATCAAAGTTGTGAAAGCTTCAATGCATTATTGCACATATTTGTTGATCTTGAATTCAAGAGTGGAGGTTTTTAGATCATAAGCTAATGAAGGCTCTTGGGATTATTTGTTCACAATATTGGGTACAATTTGATTGTCAATCCACCTTTGTATACCTTTTGACTATAATCAAATGGCGTTATTGAACATCCCAAAAAATTGGTATTGATGGTAGCTAGATTTCTAGGAAACCTTGGATTACAAACCTCTATATTCAAGCTAACCATGAAAAATTAGGCTTCTAAGACCATGGTAAAGCCTAAAGATGAAAATCCAATGACTAATTTGTTGGTTGTTCATCTTTCTAAATTCATGAGATGGTTGAATGGGCCATTCTTCATGTCATTAGTAGTAGGTAAAAGGAAAAAGCTTTTTCCATTTTGCCTTTTATGAAGTCTGAGTGGTAAAATATATTGGCAAGGCATTTGAAAATTTCCATATACATGTTTGTTCAGAACTTTTTCATCGAGGAAACTTTTCCTTTCCAACTTGCTATTACAAATTGTAATGATGGAGAGAAGGCCAAGGTAAAGGTGAATGCCTAAGCACTAAGCTTGAAGTTTGGACCTTGGATCCAAATTACAAGGTTGAACTTTTGAAGGATATAACTCTAACTCCATTTTCCATGGGTCACATTGCATGCTTTTTCAATCTTATATATAATTACAACATGTGTGTGCGTCTGTCTGTGCGTCCAACGACAGTTCCGCGTTTTAATTGACTGGCGGAACCGGCCTGGACAGTCGGATTCTGCCGATGAATTATAGGACATGAATGGCAGTTGTGAGGATTGAGATGGCTCTTTTTCATCCATTGCAGCAAAGACCAATGAGACGCCAGGGTTGTACCTGGTGCGTTCAGGGTGGCTGCATTTTCTGGGGCAGGGGCAGGGGCAGGGGGCAGGGCGGCCAGACAGGGCAGGGCAGGGCAGGGGGGGGAGGGCAGGGCGGGGCAGGGGCAGGGGCAGGGGCAGGGCAGGGCAGACAGTAGAGCTTAACAGAGCGTTCAGGGTGGCTGGAGTGGCGTAGCCACGGGTTACCCACTACTCATATGTTATAATACTAACATTGTTGGTTGCTACATATACCGTGTTGCAATGGATAAGGTCCTATGACTAGGGTTCAAATACCTAGCAAGATGCTTAAAGTTGAAAGTTTATAGCCTTTAAAGTCTACTTGTAATTACCGCGCATCACCAAATTGCATATCATAGTTGTTTGTTAGAAGCCTGAAAACCGAAACTCTACACTTCTAGAGCCTACTCTTGTCCACCATGCACCTCTACAACTTCAAAACTTTGTGCACAATTGACACTTCTACTTTTGCAATATAGCTACCTGTAGCACACAATTTTTTTCCTCCAAGTAACCATAAAGGCTCTACCTTCTCACATCCCCTTGTGACTTGCACTACAACTTAAAAGCATAAAAAAGAAACACAGCTTTTGGTTGTGAGGATCTCCTCAACCTGTTGTTTTTGTTGTTGGCTGGCATTCTTGGGATTGCTTCATCAATGAGAAATAAAAATGATCTGACAAAATGTCCAAAGTGTTTTGTACCAAAGAACCAACCCACAACACATTCTGTGGTGATGGCTGTGTTACAAGAAAAGAGTAGCAAGCTTGGCTTATGAGATGCTTTGCTTCCATGAGAGATGATTCCTTTCTTCGTGTTCCTCAAAAACCAGGGTTCAGGAGTTTGCCACTAAAAACCTTGTTCCACTTCCATTTCTGTTTCCAAACCCAACAGCAACAATAGCAAGTGACAAACTCAATTGGTGTGCAATCAAATCCAGTAATTCCATTGCATTCCAACATCTGAATTCAAATGCCACCCGGATCAAACCTTAAAATATCAACTCATGGAATCTGTCGAGAGGACCTCATCTTGCATATTTTAACAGGATCTATACAGGAAGTCTATGTACCAATAGATCAACAGACCAATTTTTGGCTATGTGAGAAAAGTACAGCATGTAAAAACTAGTGGCCATGCTAGTGGCCTTTCTATTCCAGGAAACAGCTCTGAAGAGATTTTTACTTGGGCAGATCTAAGACACAAAACAACAGTGAGGAAACCTGTTTGAGCACAGTGAGCAGAACTCCCAAAGTTTTCAGGACTTGATACAATAGTATTAGTTTACTAGGAATGTGCATGAAGGCCAGCAGACAATGTGACCCTGTTGATTATTTCATCAGAATACACCAACACATTAGAGAATCAAACAAACATCAATCGAAAGATTGATTCATCACAATTTCTGCACAAAGGGCACACACCAGAAGTGCACCTTCAACCTGTTTCACAGATCCTCTGCAAGAAGAGCCTAGCAGCAAATACAGAGAAAATTTAGTTTAGAAAAAAAAAGGGGTGGACTACAAAGGTGATCCAGATAGCAGATCTAATTTCTTTACGGACTATACTAGCTCAGGTTATGACCACTGTGCAATTGACAATACAGCTGATAACCTTGGATGAGGATACAGAAATCATAATGTACTGAGTCCTATGACTGTTAAGAAGGGTGGAACTACAAAACACAGGGGGAAGGAAGCTATATAAACATGACGAAAATGAAATCAGGCTTTTTCTCCTTTGATCATGAGGAAGTGCAAGTGCCAACCCAGGCCCAGGCACAGGCTTCTTGTCACCATGTACAAGAAAGGTACAAATCCCTCAATCAAACAGAGGCCAGCAGGCACAAGTGAAGCACTGTCCAGAGACCAGATTTAGTACGACATGAGCTGGCAAGAAGGTGAGCCCCTGCTGTAGTAGTACACATGTGCTTTATTTCTCTCCGCCTTGCTTCCCTCTCACAGTTTATAAATCCCACACCAGCCTTTGCCTTATACATTGCTGCACTTACTCAGTTATAAATCTTTACAGGCTTCTCAAAAGTATGTCGGTTCTACAGCACCCACCACACAAGCTTTGGTTCAGTATGGTGTGCTAGACAAAAGAGTGGTGGATACAATACTTGTTGCATTGACCATTGGAAACGAACATGTCACACCAGAGTGCATACAAGAGACAAACTGCATGCGGGGGACCATTACCATCTTTTGAAAATAAAGAAAGAAGTGATATTGTGAGATGATAGATAAACCTGGTTTACAGCATGAGACCGTTTGGGAGCTGTATCTGCGTGCTCCAGACCAAGGTAATGTTCCCAGGCACCATATGTATCCCTCTTCTGTTTGTGACCACACCAATACCACCAAACAAATAGTCACTTCACCATACAACATTTCTCTTTAACAAGCATGATGAGACCAAATCATCAAAGTGATTCCTCAAACCAAGACAACACACCTGAAAGCGGCTTGCTACGACATCCCCATCTTGTAGGTAATCTGGACGACCAAGTGACAAAAATGCAAACTTCCACTGCATTGAACACACATGTACAGGCCCGGTGTCAACACATTATCATTTCAGCCTAATGTGTTTTCACAAGAAACAGCATGCTCACGTATCTATGAGATTGTAGAGAAAATTCAACGACAACACTTCAAGGATAACAGTTGTGTCAGTTGCAGCCAAAAAAGACACAACAAAAAGCAGTAAAGCAACAAACAGCTGCTTCACAATGTCAACCATAAATTACCCACAATTTCTGTTCACTTTATTGTTCTTCAAGTGAAAAAAGTGTAGAACCCTACCTTGGAAAAGTCTTCATCTGGAACCTGTAACTTCTTTTGTATGCGGTCTTTCACCTCTCCCAATGTCTCATTCTCTCGCATCACAAGGAAAAACGGCTCTCCAAAATTTTGAACCTGTAGAAGTGGGCAAATAGCATCACATTTGAGCTCAGAAGACCATATGGGTTCTTGTAAGTTAACTGGCAAATAAAGGCAACACCTCATTCTGGCAGATGAGATAATCTGACTGAAGGTCCAATGTACAAAACTTATTGCATAATGTGGCATTAACTGAATTCATGATGACCACACCTGCTCTCATCAAACACTCTTCAGAAAAAAAAAAAATTGATGTTGCTGACTACAAACAGACATTAAAAAAATGGAGAAGAACAAACCATATGATTTTGTGAGGCATCACGAGTGAAGTGGTAGACATGGATCGAGCGATCTTGGGGACCCAATTCCTTCTCCTCTTCAGGTATCTGTACATCAAGAGAAAGAACACTCATTTCAGGGAATATTTCCCATGCCACATTCCCCTTATTTGGATTTATCGAGCGGTATTGATATCCATTTGTATCTGCATTCACTATAAAGCTGCTCAAACAGATTGTCAACACACACAACAGGTCTTCGAAAAAGAATCAGATCCTACACAAACCCAGTAAAACAAAGAAACTGTCTTTACATGTCAAAACCAACCTCTTCAGCTCGCAATGTCCAATACTGATCATTGATATTCTCGATCTTCTCATTGGAAGGAAAGATCTGCCCAAGAGCCCAGGTACGTTAGTACGTTATGCTAATAAACCCAAGAAGCTGAAAGAAAATCTTACACAAAGTCAGTCAGTAAACAACTAAGGTCCTGTAACATTGCTGACAATGCCACCAAAATATAACCACAGAACAGAAAATCATTCCAAATTTTCATCTCTCATGTATGCAGGTTCTCCAGTAGCAAATACTTAACCTTGTAGATCTTGTGATAGAACACTTCAAGTATTCTCAATTCTGCTTTTGGACTAGATAGCTCAACCTAGTCAACAGTGCCACAAACCAACACACATATTTCAGATTCACAACTTCAGAACTCAACTGAAAGCATTGATGGGAAAGTGTGCCACAACCACAGCAATGTTCAGATGATCAATACCTTGCTCTTGAGCTCATTAATGACATCACCAACAGTGCTCTGCTTTGGTAATCTGACGTGATGCACAGAGACCTGTAGTAAAGCATAAGGTTAAGGTTAGAGGCTGCAGACCACTCACATCCCATTGACTGTTTTCTTACAAGTCAAAGAAAAAAAGTTCACACATCCTGCAGAAAATCTCATGGAATTCGAAGTCCTAAGCCAAAACAGTCTGTAATTTGCAAAAAGCTGCAACAATGGTAGATTCCTGGCTACCCAAGATGGTTTCTGCTCAGCAGGACATTTATAATAGAACCAACTTTGCATAGACTAGAGTTCTTCCTAGTTTAAAACCCATGTAGAGAACCAAAACATCCACATGACACCCAGCACCTGATTGCAATCTCTCAATTTAAAAGCTACAACAGTTACAAAGGTATTCCTTTTCCAATGCAACATAGGTCATAAGTATGAAAGACAATTCATGAGAAGACAGTTCTAACCCAAAGAGAAGTTCCAAAATGGAAGGTAAGAATCAAGGTTTGTGAAGATTAGACAAAAGATATTCCTGAAAGGGAAGTTGAAGACTATGAGGATCTCCAATTAGTAAACAAGACTAGAAAATCCCTTCTCCCTTGAGGTACTAGATAAAATGTGCCAAAGACATGATTTACACTAAAGATTCAAGGCATCAATGCTTCACACAAAAATAGGTCAAAGTATTTCTTTGAAATACCTCCTCTGTTTTGCTGTTGTGGAAGGCAATTTTCAGCGTCTTGAGCCCCTGGAGCTCAGGGAGAGGCAAATCTAAAGTCTCAAAGTATATAATGTCTGATGTCTGTGCCACAGCCAGGATACAACAGTCCACACAGTCTGTCAGGATAACATTTGTTGGTCATTCCTTCCCCAAAACTCATGTGGTAAACTCCTCCCTCACTTCATTGGATGACCATACTGCCCCTTACCATCTTGGCCAAAGATAGAAAAGACTCTTGGGAAAATTGCAGCAGTGTCAGCTCACTGCAATCCATATATGTTACATATACTGTGCTAGCCTAACCAAAAAGCATGAGAAGGAAGTGTATTCAACATCTCTAGATGAGAAAAGTTTTTCTATATTTGAAGAGCTATGTAAAGACCTGGTTGTAGTGGACAAGCATATCAGTCAGGCGCTCAACCCCCCGATACTTGATAGGCTGTGGCTTTGGCTGCTGCAAGTAGCAGTTATGAGAAGTGAGCCTGATCTTTGATGGGTCCTCAAGCCCAAGCTGCAGTGCCACTCTTTCAACCACATCATCATATGTATGCTGCTTTGACCTGGATTACAGTGAAAATCCAAAGCATCCTTTAGCAGAATGTGAGGATTTGGACCAATTGGTTCAGGTTGGTGCTGGCAATGGTGATTGACCTTACAAAACACTATATTGCCATAGAGATCTCCTTCAGAGCATTCAAAGAGCAAACCAAAAAAATTATTTGCTCTAGTGGATTTAGAAAAGCCGTCATGTCTCAAGTAGTCAAGCCAAAACCAATGATGATGAGACTTACAACTCTAAGCAGAACTCATCATCTTTGGGTCTCTCCAGCCGCCGGAAATGCACAACCTTTAAGCCCACCATGTGTAAATCTTTAAAAAAACATATGTCAACTCCACATTGTCAACCCATCACCAAAAAGGAACTTTGAAACTGTTTTTTACAGACAAGAAACAACAGTGTTTACTTGCAATTCATACTCAGCATTCAGCAGATGCCAATGTCGTAGGTAACGGGAACAATATGATGTCATCATGCCATCAACAACAGACAAGTTTGAACATTCATATTCACAGCTTCACAAGGATAGTACCTGCCGGTTGCGTACATACTCCAGGAACGAAGGTACATCAGGATACCGATATGATTCCTCCTCCTCCCTTGTGTAACCTTTCTGGTAGCAAATTATGTCCCCATCTTCAAGCTAGAGACAGAGTAAAAATAGTGTACGATCAGTGCCAAAGGTTCCAGGTATGCAGCTTACAATGGATTCAGCTTATTGCAAATTCCCAGCTTCAAAACATAAAACGTCCCCCAACAAGAGAGAAAAACTACTCTCCACGCTAATATCAGGCTCCAGAGTAACTCACTACCCACATTACATTTCTCTCATGCAAGTTTTGGGAAGGTTAGTTCCCATCTCTGATAAAATTCCCGCCTATGTACCTGGCTGGCTTTGAATGTGAACTTCTTGTCAACAGGCTCGCACATTACATTTGGCTCAAACTTGATTTCCTGCACAAGATCAGAATGTTCATCATTTTATTGGGGGGAAAAAAAGAAAAACACCGCCACCCAATCAAATAATCATCTACAACATGCAGGTGCTTGGAAAGAATCAAACCTCAAAGAGTTGAATCTCCTCATTTGGTGCAAAACCTGCCATCTCATTCAACTTCTCAAGGATGTCCATTGGCTTCCCTCCACCCTTCACGAAAGTTCTCCCCACATACCTGGCATTCTCACAACCGATTGAGCATTTCAATAAACTATGAGATGCTGAAATTGTCAAGAAGCTTCAGATCATGCACCACAGGGGATAGATCTGTTTCCCTTTCAGAATAAAGATCAGCCCCAGAGCTGCAATATGGATGCTGTCTAATGATTCAAACTCAGAAGAAAGGAGAAAAATCGAAGAATCAACTGTGTAAGAGAAAGGTAATCCACCCAACAGTGTGTTAAAAAACTGAATTTGCTCATGATTTACAGCTATCACTGTCTGATTCGTGTGAGGCTTAAAGCTTACCGCAACTCCTCTTTTTCTGGATTGTAGAGCTTGAAAAACAGCAGGACATCCTCCTTAGTTTTCTCAGGAGGAGGGATTGGTATGTGTTCCTGGAAAAGAAAAAAAAAGATGGGACAGTTATAAAGCACATCTCTTGCAGGAGCCAAGAGAACAAAAAGAGGAGAAAACTTCAACAGAAAGTCTTGACAAATAGGATCTTGATAATTAATCTGGCATGAAAAGATTGAAGATGGTGTGGAGAGTGATGATACCTGAGGAGAGAAGTGAACTTCCAAAAACAACTTCAGCTCAGCATTGTGAGCTTTGTTTGATGCCTCTCTCAACTGCCCTACCTGCAGGAACAGCAACAGAAACGAGATCCACACTCCAGGACATTACAGAGACTATCAATTGTACCCTGTCTGAGGGCATTCCTGCTTCTTGGCATCACCAATTGATGGTCCGCGATGTTCCAACTCAACAGCCAAAGCAATCCCAAATAGCATGTGCTCTTCAAGAATCAGAGCTTCACTCCTCACACTAACCCCTATATTGTGGTTTACCATCAACCTTTAGTTTTCAACCCACACCACAGAGACCACTTGCTTATGCAAAAGGCCAAGTTTCAGGTAAAAAAGCTTTCTTACAGTTTGTGCCTCTTCATGCTCAGTCAGTGGCCTGTTAGGCCGATAGGTGTGATTCTGCCGCTTTGCCCACAGCCAGTATCTCTGACAACCCACAGGGATCCCAAGATCCTTTGCAACTTCTTCCTGCCAAAACAATGCACCATGATGATCACCTCAAAAACTTAGCAAGCGAGATTAAAAACAAACCACTAGAGAAAGAATAGACAAACCATTTAGAACCATAGAAGCTCAAACCTGAGAGTGATGAATCAAACATGAATGGTAGGTACCAGGGGTAAAGAAAACTTGCAAATGGTTTCCAGAAGATCTGGACCTCCTGATAGTCTCCTAATCTAAGAAAGTTCTCACCTTGAAGTGTGAGAAGAGTGTCTGTTTTTGGACACGGAAGCTGCGCACTTTGTCATGATCAACCAGGTCAAAATGAATCTCCTTTCCTATTTGGAATGCCAGGTCCTCATCCTGGGCAACCTGTATGGAAGATAGATCCAACCCAAATGAATGAATACAGATGGAAATACTCATGTCTCTGTAGCAACAACAGTTGCCCTTTGTTCCATATTGCAGTCAAGATTCCCTAAATGACCCCAGCAACTGCACCTAGTCAATACACTGCTGAACACAGCAAATTACTTGATGCTAATCTAGAGAGAGAGAGAGAGACATAAACTGATACCTTGATTATAGTGTAAAGATGCGCTTCTGCCTTCTCCTTCCTCTTCCTTTCCTTCTCTTCTTGTTCCTTTTTTAACCTTATCTGCAACAATCTCTCCCACACTGTGATGTGTTAGTAAAAACCAAACTCCACATGAAAACAGGGCATATTCTCTAAGAACCCTTTATTGCCCATATTACCGCAGTTGGTGGACCCGAAATGAGAGCCCTAACTGGGTCTGCAGCTTTAACACTCAACAGCCTACTCATAGACAAAATGTTAAACTTCTAGTGTATAATCTGGAGGAGATGGTTCTGAGTCCCTGCTGCCACTATAATATCTTGAACTTTAACACCCACATGCTAGTCCTGAAAAACTGAATGTAGTCAACAGACAAATACCTGTAAGTGCTCCGCAATATCCTTCTCATCCACATTGCAAATAACCTTATCTTTGTCAGCCTCCCTGATGTATACCAACATGTAGGCATTGGAATACTTGGTAAACTTGAAAGGTGTGTTGTTGAATCCTGGGTTGGTTTGTGGAAGCTGGAATACACCACAATACTTCAATCAATAATAGAGTGTTGCAAGGAAAGTGTTAGAAAAATACAGTTCCCCTCATAAGCCTACCTTGTACAACTGAGGGAAAAATCACTGCCAATCAAAAAGTCATAACAGCCATGTTCCTTCTCATCATCACTCAATCTTCATAGCAGCACCCAACAACAGAGTACAAAACCGTGATCACCCACAAAGTTTGTTAAACCATGCATTACCAAGTTACTTTACAGCCTTGATTGTTTGACCCTCAAAATAGAAAACAACACCCTTACCTCTTCTTCTCCCCCGTACTGCTCTTCAAGAGCTCTCTTCAGCTCCTCTTTCGTGACCCGCTCATCATCAAATTTGTACCTGCCAGACATGAAAACCATTTTGCACTTGTGATAGTCTGCAATGACACAAGCCAAGAATTAAAGGCTCATGCATCTTGGTCCACAATCTCTGTCCCTGACATTTTTCTCACAGAGAACAGTTCTTGTCCGTTGAGTTCAGGTGATCCTTACATCTCAGTCAAGAACACTTTTCAAATTAAAAATGCAATGGTAAACTATTATCAATCTGCAAGTTGAAATACAACAGCAAACTTTTAACACTACAAACAATTTTCCCAATCCCTTGCCAGTGCCATTTACGCAGAGCAATCATCTCCCATCAACTAAGTACCAGTCTCAAGCTCTCCACTTGGGGGTGTCAGTCTAGGCCTGAATACAAAGGACAGAGTTTGTGATAGGACTGGACTTACCATTGATCAGACAATGTTGGTCTGATAAATGCATAGTAATGCCCACCATGGACACCTCCACTATGAACAAGCACACTGGAAGAAAGAACACATTCAAAAATCTCAGGAATAAAATCCATGCTTAGATTCACAGGACACTGCTTTTCAGATGCAACCCTTTCTCAGTATAGAGACCTCTTGTTAACTTTTGTGCCAGTTACAGCTTTCCAACACATATCACTTTGGAGGTGCAACAAAAAAAGACAAACAGAAGAAACGGCTTTGGCTGCAAACCTGTGCAAGGTATACAAGTTGCGCACACTGCGGTCTGCATCAGGAGAAAGATACTTGCCATTCTCCCTGTCCAGGTCAAGCTGTAGTGGGAACTCATACCGATCATTGATCTGCCAAAGCATGCCAACCCACATCAACCTGAAAAATCTCTGACTCTCAGCAACAGTGCCAATGAATTCCACAAATTTGAATGCAAGAAAGTGACCACACCCATCTGTCAGTACTGACCTTGACCATTGTATCACGCATGAAGTCATACTCAAACCGCTTCAGCTGCAATTGGAGCACTGGAGGAAAATCAATGAAAAGGACTCCTTTCTTTGCATCCTGCAGCGCCAGATAGGAAATAAGGTTATCCAATCATTGAAAGCCCAAAGTGACAACACACAAGTAAAGTGTCAATGGCATCTTATTACAAGATCAAACAACGCTGAGATGAAGAAAAACTAAATCTACTAGAGTTTTCCCACCCAACAGCACAACATAATGTGGAGCTCACAACTCCATTAAGAGCATTAAGAGCCTTTGGATACCAACTCCAAAAGCATCGAATTGAAATACTAGTACAAACCGGAATGCAAACAGCTCTTGAAGGAGGCCTAACCTGCAACCCAAATTGCTCAGCCTGGTACTTGTTGTCACCCTCAAGCCTCTCCACTTCAACATACTTGTCAAAAGACTCATAGACATCTTTGCAGCCCTTCACATCCAGCTGTAAGTCTGCATACAGCAAGCAAAAAATAAAAGGATGTACATGCTCCCCATAATGGTATGCCAATCTCAGTGTAGGAAGCTATAACTGAGTGTACCACACCTACAGAACTTTGTCAAGTGAGATCTGCATACCATAGAAGGACTCTTTGCGTGTGGATTTATAGTCAACATTGATGCATTCAATGTAGTTCATATGGTGCCCTTCAAAAAGCTGCTGTATTGTGCCCTCCACTGCTGTCGCCTGCCAACAGGTATCAGAAGCATTGAATTCAGAGCCTCCAAAAAGAGTTGTTCCAGAAAATCTACTGGATCTAAATTCTTTTTTGTATGCCCAGTTGCATCCAGCCATCTGACTCCAATAGAAAAACCTAAAAAAGCCTTGCTACAAAGAATGGAGAAGCTTTACCCTCCACAGCATACATATATGTGCATATTGAAATGTCTAAAAATAACTTTCTCTCAAAATGTACCACACCACGCATGCAACCATTTCCGTGAGAAGCAGCTACATCTACCACCCAGATTTGAGTTTTAATCCAAAAACAATCCCAATCCAAGCTCAGCCATGAATCACAGAGGGTAGGCTGCCTCATAAACAAAGAAATGACCTACCCATACCTTCATTTTATCTTCTAGCTTCTCACACAAAACCCTGTTAAGCTCCTGAACATCATGTTGCATAAAAGAGTCATACGTGTCCCATCCAAAAGATTTTGTGAGATCCTTTGTGGCAACACTAGTGTCGCTGTACTGAATTTTGTAAAACAAGCTCTGCAAAGCTAATGGAATGCTGTTGGATGGCATATCATTCTCAGTTGTTGGCATGTGATACACAGCCTGTCCAAAAGAAACAGAGAACAAAAGAAAAACTTCAATTATTATACAAACAGCCTCTCCTCTGTTAGTGACAGCAACAGAAAACAGAACCTTTGTCAGTGTCTGATTCCTGGAAGTACACTAGTGACTAAACTCTACACCTCCTGCCTTGATTTTTGAGTCCATTACATCTTTGAGAAGCTTGCTCTGGCAGTGCCACTCTGGATTTAGGGCTGGGCTGCACAGCCTAATGGGACTTCCCATTCACCATGAACTATGATCTTAAGGATGAGATTCAACATCATGTACTGGAGTAAAGAATGTGGTTTTCCTTGCTGCAAATTACATCCCTCAAAGAATCCCATCACCCCATCTCCTCTTCCCACTTGAACCACCACATCTAAAGTACACATATAAGAACATGGATTCCAGAAAGAAATTGGAGCAAGAAGACGAGAGAGAGAGAGAGAACCTTGCGGAAGTACGCAAGGTGGTACAGGGTCTGCAGAAGAGAGTTCATGTAGCACGTGGCACCCTGATTCTTCAAACCCACAAAACCTGTTTCCTTTTTTGAATCATAAGCCCAGTAGTCAACCACTTTGCGTACATTCACATCCGCTTCCAGCACAAGAGTGTCATTCACCAAAAAGCCCCTCATTGGATCATATAGCTCTTGAAGTGGCATAAATGAAGTGAATCCCCAATCACTTTCCCGTGCATTGAACTGATGCTGTGTATCTACAAAGGAAATTCAGAAACCCAGATGGGAAATTCACAATGTTAGAAAGTTTTTAGCCTGCCCTAGAGAGAGAGTGAACAGTAACGTTCACAAAAAACAGCAGAAGAGGTTATGTAAAGCAGGGGTGGGGGAAGAAGAGCATGAGAACAAGAAAGAAGAGCACCTTTCTTTACAGTTATCTTAGGATCATACTGATTGACGACAGCCAAACTGAAATGAGCAAATCTGGTCCAGCCATAAGGCAATTGAGCTGAATCTGCAACATCTAGATATATAGATAGATGGTCCACATTATTTCCCTTTGGAAATAACAACACACGCCTGCACATCTACCACAAAGGAATTCAGTAAGGATTCAGTCAAAAAAAGGTGTGGAGTGTGCAGGAAAGAATTTGCCTACCAAAACAAGACAGGGAAAGATGCTATCCCTTGCAATGCGGCAGAGGGATAGAAGGACCTCACTCACTCACCATTTGTATCCACCAACCATAAAGCATTCGGAGTAATGCTTTCTCAGATTTATCTTTGAGAAATGGTCTAAAGTCCATGTGAACTTCCCAGTCTGTGGATTATCAGCTGGATTATTATCCACAGTGGAGACAGTCTCCCCTTGACCTACCACTGCAACCCAACACCAAAAAAAAAAAAGCAAAAACAAAAAACCACCCCAACCCCTCTCCACCAAAGGTGAGATTGGATCCTGGATGACCCATCATCTAATGCTCGCTAATATACCCAGTTGATGCTCCTGACAAAGAAGAACAAAGCAGTTGGTAACAGAATGGAACTACAGAGAGCCGCACAAGCGCAAAAGCTTGAACATGACTATGGGACTAAGGACCAACCTTCCATGGCTTCTATGCCGTCGTTGAAATCTTGTGGTGGTACCAGCATATCATCATCTTCCTGCCATCCACTAAAACTGTAAGGATCATTCAGAGATTACACACACACACACACAGCGGGCAAAGGATGGGAATCGCGACCCACATCGAGAGGAGGCGCGGTCATCGTCATGGGCGCAGTCCAATTTGGGTGCAGTCCGTCTCTCTGCCTCCTACTAGCAACCCAAGATTTTTCTGAAACCAGCACAAAATTCCCCACAACACAAACCTTCTGAAAAGAGTAGATCCACGCCCAAAAACTACTTCACAATACTACACCCACGGCGATCCGCAAACCCCTTGCTCTCAAAACCACTCACAAACCCAAAAGCGCAAAAAAACAAAAACCCCCCTCACTCCGATATCCCACGAGAAACCAAAAGTCAACTACAGACCTCAGACGACGTCCAGTGCGGGGAGGGGGAACCGATGACATCCAAACCCTAAAAATTCCGCTCCGCTCCACTACCCGTGTCTTTTTACGCTCGCGAATGCTCTCCACCACGCGTAATGAATATATTCTAGAGAGAAACAAGCAAAGCAAAGCAAAGAGACGAGCTTCTCGCGACTCTTGTACGCAACCCTTACAACGAGGTTTCCGAAATCGGTAGAATCTAATTAGGGTTTGGAGACGACAAAGGTGGCGAGCAGAGATCGCAGCGGTCTAGAGCCAGTAAGAGAATCTACAAGAATGGACGAAAAGATGGGTGCGTGCCGGACGTGAGAACACAATCTGGATGCGCGCAAGCTCGTGGATTCTTAGGTGTGATCGGACACAAGAGAGAGAGAGAACACAGAGACGGACGCGGGAGAGAGAGAGAAAAGACGAGAGGGTAAGGAAAGGGGGCATGCCACGGAAGGTAGCGCGAAAGGAGACAGAGAACGCAGCACCCGGTTTCGCCACTCTTTCGCCACCGAATCGCCACTTCCAGCTAACCACCCTGTTCCGCCAAGTGGCGCACATGTTTCGCCAACCCTGTGGAGCCCCGTCGCCGCTCCGCAGCCTGACTTGGGACCTCGACTTTTTGTCCCCTTTTGGGACATCGATGTTTGTAACTCCATCCTTTTGGGGACGTCGACTTTTTCCAATTTTTGGGACCTCGATGTTTGTAACTCCATCCTTTTGGGGACGTCGACTTTTTCCAATTTTTGGGACCTCGATGGTTGTAACTCCATCCTTTCGGGGACGTCGACTTTTTCCAAATTATGGGACCTCGATTGTTGTAACTCGATCTTTTTGGAGACCTCGACTGAGTCATCAGCTTTTATCCTTGTCCTCCCCATCCCCTCGCCCGGCCCCATTTTGGGACCTCGAAAGAATCGGCTAGCTCCTCCTGCACTGCCACCTTTGGGCATCTCGATGGGAGATTGGGCGGGCACCTCGACTGGATCCAGGGATGTCTTCGACCCGCGAGAAAGCCCAAAGACCCGCCGGATCTCGTGACCTACCAATCCAGTGTTGGGTGGGTATTTCGTTTTGCTCATAACTGCCGGTTCCGGTGGTCAAATCTTTCAGAACTGGAGAACTATGGGGTTCCGGGATTTCTATTCTAAAAATAAAAATCCAAAAAATTGAAATATAGAATTTTTTGGAATTTATTTGAATTTTCAGCAGCAGAAATCACTTAAAAATCAATATCTTCCCACATTCTGAATCCAAATCTTACCAAATAAATTCCATTAAATCTTTGCTCATCAAGATCTTTCCAACAACTAGTGGTGCCCCTGACCTTCAGACACTGTGAAGTCCCCCGGTTTCTTTAAACCAAGAAGGACACACAAAGGCGCAAAGCAGCCCTTTTTTTTCATTTTTTTTTAAAAGAATTTTGTTGTTGAAAAGTCCCCATGAAAACATACATGGTGAAGCAAGCTTTTATCTTTTTTATTTTTTATTTTTATGTGTTTTTTGTTTTTATTTTATGTTTATTTTTCACTTTTATATTTTTGTTTATTTGGATGAAAGTTTGAAGTTTGGAGAAAGAAGACACACCTCATTCTTTTTCAAGTAAGGTTTTTCTTCATTATTATAAGTTTTAATTTTTCTTATTTTTCCAAAAATAAAATTAAAAAAGAAGCAAATATGTAGCCTTAGATTTTTCTGCCGATTTTTTTTTTAATTTTGTTTCTTCATTTTTGTTAATTCAAGAGACGGGGAGAAAAATCTGAAAAAACAAATCCAAAAAAAAAAAAAGATGAAAAAAAAAAGCAAATACGTCCGGACAGACGGACGAACGAACAGACGAACGGGCAGAGGCCGGTTCTGCAGGCGGATTAAAACGCGGAACTGTCCAACTGTCTGGGCCGGTTCCGCCGGCGGACTAAGACGTGGAACCGTCGCATCAGACGGACGGACGAACGCACGAACTAAGTGAATTAATATTGCGCCGGACGGACACACGAACTAAGTGAATTAATATATAAGATACCAAAGGCGCACTCCAATTCCTCTGAAATTTTCAACTTCAGTTTAATTTAATTTTCAATGAAGAAAAAATCATTTGATATTCAAGAACTTTGGCGTCGCAAGTCCAATTGTCATGGAACCAAGCCCATGCACTCCTCCTTGTCAATTGCTTTTCAAAGAGACCAAGAACACCATCTGAAGCATTCTAATTCAGTGGATCTCATAACTTCAAAAGAATCCAATATTAAACAAGCAACTCTATCACAAGAAGTTTTGTCCTAAAAATAAGGTCTTACATTTAATGTTCTACTATGAACTCAAGTTATATCAAATGAAAGTTTGTTGGCTTTATGAAAAACCATAAGTTTATTATTTCACATTTGTACTAAAAATAAAGCTTTCTAACCATCTTAAAATTCATTATGAATATTTAGAAATTGAAACCATAGTTCCATTGTCTTTTCTTTAACCATACAAATGAATTGTAAATTGTAATTAATTATATCATTTTTAAAGTTTTTCAAACAAACATCAAAATTGAATGGATATAATTTACATGGAAAGAATTTTATTTTTAATCTCATTTCATTTTGAAGTTTGAAAATTTGGCAAATCTTCTTATATTTGTTATTTTTCGAAATTTTGGGTTTATGTTTTCCATGAAAGGTGTTTTGTTATGATGTTTGATGGGTGTACATGTGGATTAAAAAATTGTTCAATTATTTTTTCGTCTTGTTATTGATATTTATGATTTTTTTTTGCACATGGTCCATGAAAAAATGTAAAAATGCAAATTTAAGCCACAAAGTGCCAACATTTTGGGAATAATTAATTAGGTGGAAAATGTAACATTTACATGCATATTTTTACAAATGTTATGCTTTAATAAATGGAAGCATTAATGGTTTTTTGTTGTACATTAAAATTGTATTTGGTAAATTAAATGCAATATAAATTGATTTGTGAAAATTTGACCACTATGTTTATTAACATTATATTTGCATTCATTTCCAAGGACATTTGCCTATATATGGTCTAATTGAAATCTAGTTTTTGTGATGTTTTCACTAAATTGTGATTTTTGATTGAAATCTATCCATGAATTTTTTATTATTTATAGTTTGGTCATTGTTTTTGTAAATGTCAACATTAAAATATCCCATAATGATGCTTCGACAAAGTTCAAAAGATTATTGAATTATAATTTGAAAATTGTTTAGGAATGTAGAGTTTGAACATGAATGACCTTTATACACATATGTAATATATATATTTTTTATATATTATATTAAAAACTATTGTTATATATTATGAGCCATCACTAGTGTTGTATTGAAAGATCTAAAAATTCATGTGCATGTCATATATCATCATTAACCTATGACCATCATGGATTGAAATATATGAACATTTTGATGAATTTATAAATTTGTGCACATTTGTTCACACATGGTGTATTCTTGTTTCTATAAGACATAAGATCTTGAAACATTTCAAGGTTATGATCATGATTGATGTTTCTGTAATGTTGGCATAAAGAAGTTGTATTGAATGCTTATATAATTACATGACGATTATGTAAATTTTTTAATTGAAGAATTGATGGTATCCAAATTATTATTTTTTTCAATCAATTAATTTCTACATGTATTCTTGGATCCACATAGTAAAAATTCATGTTGGAAAAGAACTAACAAAAATAATTTTTCCTTTGTTTGAATGTAGGATAATGTTATATATGTTAAAACATGTTTTTAACATTAATGAGATCAAAAACTATTTCATCTAATGATAATCCCTAAGAATGATGAATGGTCTTTATTATTGCAAATTGAATTAAAATTGAATCTTTGTTATGATAAATGATTAAAATTTACCAGCTCTTGTATTTTCAATGATAGGTTTAATTGGTGTCCATTTTGATTCAATGTCGATGTGATGATAATGACTATTTTTTCTCTTACTAATGTTCCAATTTTAAAATTTTGAGACATTGTCCATATAATGGTTTTTTCACAATATGTCGTTGATGCATTAAAAATGCCATCAACTCCATTCACAAGACCATTAGATGTTACATAGTTACCAACACATAATTCAACCAACATATTTTATTTTTATTAATTGTAAAATAAAAACCTATGGTTTTACTTAAATCATTCGAGAGTTTGTAAAATGGTGGGCATGATAAATGGTTCATGTCCATTGCTTTGAAAATAAAAGTCGGACCTAATGTGTTGGTGAACACATTTTAATTATGTTTTTGCACAAGTTTATTTGTATAAAATAAATATGGAATAGTAAAATTCTTGGGTGGTTGTCGATTACAAATTGAATTTATATCCTTTGTATTTTTTGTTGCAATATAAAATTTGTTCAAAGTTTGTGTAAATACCATATTAGACTATTGCATTACTTTATTTAATTCATAACATTAAATATATGTTTACCACAATTTTGGTGCTAATGCATTAACATTATCTTTGATATTTTGAAAAATCCAATTATCTTTCACAAGGGGTGTTTGATAGAAATCACCTATCATGATAATATCAACAACACTAAAGAATTTATTTTGAATGTCTTTTATGAACCTTACAATTTATTTATAACATTGAACATTCTAGCACCAACAAATGATATTTCATCTATCACAAGTTGTAATTGTTCACATCAACATTTAAACCTATTTAAAAATTTGATCATGTATAAAACTAGATAAGGATTATTGAACATGTATGTTCAATGTTGAATGTATTATTAAACCATCCATATTGAAGGTGTTTTACCTATTGCTGCCATGAATAAAACTTTGAGTTTTATTAAATCAAAAGATTTGTTTCTTTTGTACAATTATAATAATCCTTGAATGATGAATTTTATGTAATTTTTTAATGAATACCAATACCCCATGTCAAAAACATACATATCAATGTATTTTGGTACAATTATTTTCTATGTATAAGAACATTAAATATTAATCTTTGTTCTTCATTTAATTGTTTAAATAAACTACGATATTCAAATTCTTACATCATCATGGAATATGATGATTTGGTGAATTTTTCATCTTTTAAAAATTGAGATTTTTGGTTTGATCCATTACATGATTGAATGACAAAGTTAGATCATAAATTATAATGTTCAATATTCCTTGTGTTTGTTATAGGATGTGGATGATTTACTTCATTATTTATATCATCAATCTAAACATTAGTTGAACATAAATTTTTTGATTTTCAATCTATTGAATCATCCATTTTTTTAATATTTGGATATGGCATTTGATAAGTGAAATAGATTTAATCTTAGAAATTTCATCATGTTGTTAACAATATGCATCATGCCAAGTTATATTAATTCAAAGTTGCAATTTTTTTGAATTTCAAAATGGTGAATACAATAAAACTTGTTTTTTCGACCACTTTTCAATATTTTTATATTTATTATAATTTACAAACCTAATAATTTGGGGTTTGCAATGTTTTGAATTTTTTTTAATGTTATAAAAAAAACTAAATTTCACTAATGACAATTATTCATATTGACTAGGATGATTAATATATTGTCTATGACCAATAAACACATTATAATAGTTGAATTTGGTTCTAATTCATTTAATACAACTTGTGATTTTAACACAAAAGCACATTCTTAAAGAAAATGTATTTATGAATTGAAATGTTTGAAATGAATGATATAATGGTAAAAAAACAAAAGGTAAATAGTGAGTTGAGCAACCCTTTGTCGGGCATTAAAAAAACATTATTTCATTTTTGAATTACCGTATTTACATTTATATAATTTGCGATGCATTTTTTATGATAATACGTAATTCTTCTGTTATTCATTTTTTTTCTTTTTTTCATGTATGACGTGCAATATGTTACAATTGCATATGGGTGCAAGATGAAGTCAATATTTATATTTGTAAACCACAACTAAATAGAACACATACTAAATGCATTAGTTTTTTTGTTTTTAAAAGTTCATTTTAAGAATTTTGCTTTTTATTAATTTACTTTTCAAACTTAATATATATGTACTTTCATCAACTTTCAAAGAATTTGAATATTAAAAAAAAGATATATCATCATTTTTAAAAAAATCTTTTAAACATTGAAATATTTTGTTTGATTGTATATGGAGATATTGTTGTGAAAATGGAAAATTTCCACTTATTTGAAGAGGTTTTAAAATTTTTTTTCCACACATGGGAGGCAATGGGTAATGAAATCTACAAACAACATGGTCTTTTTCTTACATGTATGTGTGTGTTGATGTTGTTGAGTATTTTGTAATGGGTTTAATAAAATTGATACATCACAAGAAATATACATGTTTACAAATTGTTCATTTTTTTCATTTGTATGTATTCCATACATATGTGCAATCTTTATCCATAAAAGTCCATGGTCATGTTCGTTCCCATAAATTTGGAATTCAAGGACCAAAAGAAAAATATACCAAAAAAGATTGATCTTCTATAATAAGTTTGCGAAACAAGATGTTTTATGATCATAATACCTTACACTTGTGATAGGGTCAATTCATATCAATTCAGCTATATGAACAAATTAGAGGTCTTTTAATTTATTTGGAAGATTTAATCTTGAAACATGTAATGTGTGTAAAACATTAATGAGAGGATCCCATAATCTTTCAATATATGTAAAAATGACAAAAAACGTTGGAAGACCAAATTGTCAAATCATTACAAATGACATTTTTTGGAGCCTTTAAAAATAATTAAGTGAGTTGCATAAATTTTCCATGATAACTTAAATATGATTTAAGATGTTATCTAAATTCAGTTTATCTCATACTTGATAAGCTTTTAAAAGTTCTACCACATACTTTTCCTTTCCGTATTTGCATTTAACCAAAACCTATGACTTTTGGATGAAAATTTTAGAAGCTTTAAAAAAAAGGTTGGAAAATATTTATTGAAAAATCTCAATATTTATGAAGTAACTCCGATTGAGCTATTTGTTGATATGAAAAACCTTCAAAAAATTGTTAAAGTTGTTTATAAAACAATGTTGGAAATTTTAGTTCCTTTCAATGTTTATTTTTAATTAAACCTAAAAGGTGAAAGTTTTGACTTCGGGCGATAATATATATAATATTTTCATAATCCATTATTTTGGGGGCATTTTAAAAAGTATGTATCATTGAATCTATCGGTGTAAAATTTAATTTGTCATTGCCAAAATCAGAATTATCAAATGATGTGTTCATATAAATAGGAATGGGAGATTTTGAATTCATATGCAAAACAAACAAACTTGCCCATTCATGATGAACATTCAAATATTTCTATAATGGTGTTTCAATCAAATCTTGTAAAACGATCATCACCATATTTGGATAAACATTTCCTATCATATAAGGTGATTTGTATTCAAAATGTCGCTTAAAAAACACACATATTATAACACCATCATGTGGTAAATGCGGTAGTATTAATTGAATTTGGTCCATATTTGTAAGGACATTAATAACACTACCATGCATCTTATATTTCCCATACCTTTGAAATTTATAAGTTTGAACAAAATCAAAACGTGATGAAATAGGACATTCTTTTAATTGTGTTAATTTTTAGACTAATGGAATGATTTTATTTTTTAAAAACTTATTTGGTACTTGATATAAGGGTGGTTTATTTTCATTAATATTATGTAAACAACTATGTATGATATTGAACTAGGTTCTATTTGAATTTGAAAGTATATAAAAAGTTGTCTTGACACGTGATTTGAAAAACATTTAAATTATTTTTAAAACATAACATTTCACAACTTAAACATGGAATTATGGAAAACATCTTGGATTTCTTTATTATAAATGTCAATGTATATTGAATTATGTGTATTTTTTCAATATTAACATTATATTTTATTATATTTACTAAACATCATGTTTTGCAAGAAGTTGGGTGAGAATTAATTATTTAATTTCTTCTAGAATGCATTGAACATATGACAATTGAACTTTATAATTTATGAAAGATTTTTATGATTTTTTTTACCATACATATATATACATAATTTTTTTCATGTGATTCATAATTTGTGATCTTGTTATTTTAATATTTGGAAACATATTGATGAATTTAAATGTTTTTGCGTAATATATTAGATTTGGACAAACCTCCAATAATTCGAAAATAAAGTTGTCATAAAATGCCCAATCCAACTTTTGTGTGTGTGTGTTACATTAGGTTCAACTATTAGATGGGAGTGTTCCATTTAAATTTTGAGACTTAAAATATTTTAGTAAAGAAAATTAAAGTGAAAAATCTCATTGATAGGAACATTTGTGTTACTTCAAGAAAAATTGAAAGTATTGAATACAATTTTTAATTTTGTTTTAGTAATGTTTGTATTACAAAAAATGTTGAACAATTTAATAACATACTCCAATGGTGAATCCCAATTATTTTTCAAAATGTCCATTAGTGCAAAATCAAACATTTCATTTTAATAAAAACATTTATTTATTTAAAATAATTAAATAAGAGGTTGTTGCATTGTTAATTTAAAAAAAGATGAAAAATCATCTAAATTTATGGAAATATTGAAATCGTTAACTTGAAAAATAAACAAAGACTTAAATAGACCGTTAACATATTGGTTCAAAATGTTAAGAACTATACGTTATATGTAAAGGGATAAATTGAAAATGCATGCCACATTGAGACATACTATGTTTTGATATTTTATTCCAAATGTAAATTGGCCCTTGTAAATTTTCAACTATCCAAAATATTATAATGAAATTTCCCCACAATCTTCCTATATTAACAATTAATGCCATTTTTGTCACATATTGATGTTCATTTGTGACCATGCTTTAATGCAAACTAAATGAAAAACTTGTATTTAATTCCTGAATATGACATTGTTGAACATTTTCTATATTCAATAATAAAAAATAATTTAAATGTGCCATGTTATTTTACCTCAATTCAAGAGATGATAAATGATTATATAATTAATAATATATGAAATCAAAAAGATAATTGATTATTTCATATATGTATCTTGAAATTGAATGAAGGCCATACGAATGTAATACATGCTTAAATGATGAATCAACAAGATTTTAAAAAGGTGTTTCCATTATTATGGATTTCAATTTAATGGACATTTATATAAACAAAAATATGGTTCCAACATAACACATTCACAAAAGATAAAATCAATGATTCATTTAAGATTATTTATTTTTAATTTTTAGAAAAACTCTTTGCATTGAAAATGTTATTGTATTGAAAATTTTCTTAGATGGAAAAATAAATTAAATTGGAAAATGGTTAGCATGTAAAAAATTAAATCAAAAAAACATTTGTATTGAAAACTTTCATGCACTGAAAATTTTCATTGAAAAAATACTTAGAATAATAAAACATTTGCATTAAAAAAAAATTATGTTGGAAATCATTAGCATTGAAAATTACTTTTAATGAAAATTTTATTTGGATTGAAAATTTGCTTGCATTGATCAAATTAATTACATTGAAACAATTGTTTTCATTGAAAAATATGTTTCCATTGAAAATTGCTTTCATTGAAAAAATAATTTCATTAAAAACCATTTTCCTTGAAATTTTGTTTCACATACAAAATATTGCATTTAAAATTGTTTTTGACACTTGATGTAAATTGATGTATAAGAACTTTCCTTTTCCTCTAGAAAAAAAACTATGAAAATGTAATATGAGCTATTTAAGCCAAAATTTTGAGCTAGGGGGTTTCCACGCATATAAATCATTTATATACTAAAGGTAACTATATAAAGGTCACATAAAAACTATCAACTACCTTAATGTCTAACAAGGTTTTTGTTTAAAATTTGATTTTGATTCATCAAAATCAAGCTTGTGTTTCACATTACGTTGGACATTATCACTAAGAATAATTACCAAAGGAACAACTAAACTTTTATCCTTCAAACTAGTTTTCCCTTGTGGGACAAATTTTTTGATGCTTTCTTGAAAGCCAACAATGGCAAATGTGGTTGATAATTAAAATTTACCATGATTGAAAACTGAAATGAGGAGTCGAACGTGTTTTAAATGAAGCAAATCCAAAGAATTCAAATTTTATCATATGTTCAATTCCTTCAAGCCAGTTGCCCTTAATAGTAACAAAAGTTCATCATTGGTTGTAATGGAATCACGAAGAAAGTTTAACTTTTGAATTGTTGATTTAAAACGACAAGCATTACAATTAACACAACCCATTAGAAAAGATGATAACATTTGCTACATAACAATTTCAACATACTTTTTAAAATGGAGGCATAGCATGTTAATTATGGACAAGATTTTGATCACTTGAAAAAAAAAGATAATATGTTCAAACAAAAAGGTAAATGAATATGAACATAAACATAGGGAAAATGTGGAGAAAAGGTATATTAATCAAGAAAAATAAAATTATGCACACATATATACACATATTTGTAAACAAAAAAAATGAAATGCATAAGAAGTGCATAATAAAAGATGTTGTGGAAATGTAATATTTTTTAAAATAAGAGCTTTAAAAAAAACAAGATAAAAATTTAATAACAATAAAAAAAATATTAAGAAGAAAAGGTCATTCAAACATGAAAAAAACATTAATTATCACCCCCTGCCTTCAAACCATGTATCTCTTTCGATTTTTATTTATTTTGAGTGATTTAAGAAGTTATGGTGTAAAATTTAAAGTTTTACAAATTATTTTTGGATTGCAAAAAAATTAGATAAACATGTATATATCGTAAGCTTTAAAACAAAACATTTTTTGTGTTTAAACTTTATATTTTCACCCCCCTTCACTTCCATAAGCCATATCTTATTTATTTTTTAACCAATTCTAATGATTTTTGTGATATTAGATGTGCCAAAACAGGGGTTACAAAATCCTTTACATGTTCAAAAGCTACTGACCAATGTGAAAAAAAATATAAAATTCTATTTACAATGGTTTTTCACATACTTGTCTACCTTACCATATTAAAATTATAATATGTTCTTCCTGAACAAACGCACTGCAAACATTTTATCCCATATTCTTTACCCCAAAAAAAATTCCATTGGATTATATGAAGACATTCTTTTCAAATTATTAGTAGCAACATTGTACTTTATGTCTAATATGCAATGGAACATGAATTTTTGTTCTTTAAACAATTATAGTAAAAAAAATTCATCTCAAACTAGTTTTTTTTCTATAGGTCATTTTAGCAGAAAATATTATGTGGTTGTTTGGTTCTCCCCTCCTTAAAGAGGGAAAAATCAAATGGTTGTTTTTGTTTCTTTTTTAACATTACATTCAAGTGGCCACTTGATTCTCCTCTTTCAATAGAGAGGAATTTCCTTGGGAAGAGAAGAATTGGGTTGGCCAAACAAATCTCATTACTACCCAAGCAAGAAATAAATGTTCAACCTTGGACTACAAAAGACCATTTGGTGGCCACCATGTTGTTTTTTTTTCTCGCCTTAAAACCACCATGTAATGGCCACCAAATGGTTTTGATGTTAAATTACAAAGGACCACTTGGTGGTCACCAAATCATTTGTTTTTTTTTTCGGTTTTTTTCTTCACTTGGAGACCTAATCATTACTAGGTTGTTTTGACATTAAACTATGAAGACTGCCTAATGGCCACTAGGTCTTATTTTTTTTGTTTGGAGACCTGGTGGCCGCCATGTCATTTCACATTAAACTACAAGGCACCACCTAGTGGCCACCGGGTCTTTTTTTTCACCCAGAAACCACTTGGTGACCACTAAGTGATTTGACCATAAATTACAACAAACCACATGGTTGCCATCTAGTTTTGTTTTTTTTTTCCTCGTTTAGAAACAACTTGGTGGTCACTAAGTGATTTCAACCTTAAATTATGAAGGACCACCTAGTGGCCACCAAGTGGTTTCGACCTTAAAACTATTAGGGACCACTTACTGGCCACCATGTGGTCTTGAAGTGGTCCCAATCTTGAATTGATAGGGGGACTACCATGAAGCACCTGGTGGCCATCAAACGGGTTCCATCATGCACTACAAGGGACCACCTAATGCACCACCTTAGAAAATTAATCTAACACTTGATATTTTTCAACGTTGAAAAAATAACATTGTGAAATTTTATTTTTCATTGCATTATTTTTGTACGTTTTTAATATAGTTGATCATGGGATGACATTAGGTTCTATTTGATGTTTTATATGTAAATTTGAAAAAACATTGAATTATGCAAATGAAAGGGAAGGAATTTACCTCTTTGAATGCAAAATGAAAACTTGATAATTTGCTATGTAATTGTAGGATGCAAGTTCAAATAACTTTGCCAACAACCTTTGTTAAAATTGTGTAATAATGTGCCCTCAAATATTGACTTCCTTTTGATGTTGTTATAACATTCTTGATTAAAACCATAACACAATGGCCTCCGTTGTATGCTTCAAGAAGTTGTTCATATTTTATTTTAAAATTGTTACCAAGAACAAAAACATTTTCGTCAAATTCACCTTTTCCATGTGTAAACAACAATTTTTTTTCACTTTTGTTATCCCTTATTCCCCTTACACTAATGAAGATGATAGCAATGGTAGCAGACTTCCAACTCTAAATAAAACATCTCAATTTTTTAATGGAACCCATATGGAAAATCATGGAAATTAACTCAAATTGGAATGCAAGAATTAATGATAGAATGGTTGTCAACTCAATTGTAATGACAACATGCGTGTCACCTTTCTCAAAACCTTTTTATGACTTTGACTCAATGCCAAAATTTTCCACCCTCACAAACATGTCTTTCTACAAATGTTGTTCATGCATCTCTATATGAAACAATTTCACCTTCAAAGTGATTGTGGTCAAAGTTGTCTTGTCCAACAAATTACAATGCAAATATGCATAGTTTGGATCTTCCATGCTCCTATTTGCAATTTGATCAAAGGTGCCATACTTATTAAGCACCTTTGCCTCAAATGCAACATCTTTGATTTTGAAATCCAAATCATCCACCACAACAATTAATTTAGCTTCCTTCATTAGAATAACAACCATTGTGCAATTTTTTAAAAAAATTTATCAAAATGATTTTGACAACAAGTAAATGAAATAACACTTGACAAAACTAATATTTGCAAAATCACTGACTTGGCAAAACATACGCTTGCAAAAACACAAACTTATAAAGGAAACAAAAAAATAGTTAACAAATGGTGAAAGTTTAAACCAAACACATTGTTGTTGTTATGAAAAAAAAGATAACAAACATACAATGTTATATTTATATGGGACAAAAGACCTAACTTAAACCCTAAACCTTTTTCTACTTTGTATTGACTTTAAATAATTTTGACTATGTTCAATTTCAATTTAACAATAAAGGGTCATATCCATGGTTTGGTAGTTAAATTATGGTATAATGATGAACACGATATCAAACCTTGGCATCTTATAAATTTTAATTATTGATTTTCAATGATTTTGATTATGGTAGATATCTACCTTTAACCATGGATATTGATGAAGCATGGTTTGGCAATTACATTGTGGTTTAATAATGAACAATACATCAATACCCTTAGCATCTTATGAATTTTAATTATGCACCTCATTTTTATGCCCAAACCTTAAATATTTCAGCCTAGATTTGAAAGATATTAATATATTAACCTTAAAAGTTTATCCATCATTTAACCATTATTCTCATTTTCACTTAAATATATTATTATTATTTTTTACACATCAAAAAAGTTATCATTTTACATATAAAAATTAGATACACAATAAAGTCAAAATCAAAAAATTCCCCCCTTTTTTGGTTAGATGCATTAATTGTTTAGTTTTAAACAAAATACTTTTTGTTCTTTATATTAAAAAAATAAATAATTTTTTTGTGTTGAAGTTTTTCCATTCCCAAAAAAAACATATTATTTTTGCAAAATATTTTCTTGAGAAAAAATCTTCATTAAGTCACCACGTCACAAAAGAAAAAAAAAGAAAAAATTATATACCCACCCCTTTCTCCAACCACCTCATCTCACAGCATCAAAAAAAGTTAGTCCTTGGATCTTTTTAAAAATTCCCACCTTCCTACCTTGAGAAACAATCAAACTTCTCCCTCCCATGCCACCCAAGAAACAAACCTTTGGGTTAATCCCCATCCCAAATATAATTCACCTCTCCCAATCCCTTACAAAAACCTTCTTTGGAAACGGGTGGGATTGCCCCATCCTCCCTTCCTCACCCACAAAAAACCCTTTTGAAAAAGAAAGAAAGAATCATGAACCCCTTTTCCCCTTTTCTTCAAACTCCACTTACAACTTTTAGTTGTTTCAATCTAATTGAATTATCCACCCCTTATACCCATCGAACCCCCATAATAAAAAACAAACATGTGAAAAAGGGAAAAAAATTAAATACCTTAACCCCTTTGCTTTTAAAAAACTTTCACCTATAAACCCCACTCTACCCCCATACAACATTATAAATTAGTTATGTTTCCCCCGTGCATGCTTGTTAAAACCTAAAATCATACATGCATATCTACTATTTTAGGGCAATAATAAAATTTTATAACATAAAAGACAACAATAATACCGAAAATATCAAATAAAATTTATTTTCACCATGAATTTTGTTATTAAATCTTCATCAAAACCTTATTGAAGTTTTCAAATTAATATCAAATTAAAATTTAAAAATTATATCTCAAAATATAATTATATATTAAAATCTACATTTATTTTAAAATTGGTGTCTTTTATTATAATCAATTCTTACATACTTTTTCAAATCCCATTTGAATTAGATTTAAAGGAATGGAAAACAATTATTTGTATGTCTATCAAACAAATTTCATTAAAAAAATTAGTCATATGAATTTTTTTTACATTTCATAGTGATATGAAACCTTGTGATGCAAAAAGGCAAGTGACAAACCAAAAATATATAATGATATAGAGACATGACTAGATTAGTTACCCAACAAGTAGATGGGTAAACTTCAAAACAACCCATCAATTGGATGGGTGCACCAATAGTCTACACATGCCCATTCATTAGCTTGGGCCAATAAAAAACTTACACGCAAACCTATGACCTCATCCATTTAGCCAACTTTTGATTCTTCAACCCCTATACCTACTCAAATGGTGTTCGCACCATGCCTCTGTATGATAAAGCCAACAAAACAAAACAAACTACCTTCATAAATAGATAGTGTGGCATGTGCCGTTGGCCCAAGTGTCCACATCCTTAACTAATTTTTCCTTCCAAAACCTAGTCTTTTGGAATTTATTTGAATTTTCAAGTGCAAAAGTCACTTGAAAATCAATATCTTTCACATTCTGAATTCAAATCTTAACAAATTAATTCCATTAAATTATTCAATATTCAAAAACTTTTACACTACAAGTCTAAACACCATGAGACCAAGCCCATGCACCCTTCCTCATGAAGAGCTTTTCAAAGAAACCAAGAACATGATTTGAAGCATCATGATTTGATGGATTTCATAAGTACAAAACAAAACAAACAAACTACCTTGCTTCATAAATAGATAATAAAAGAAAGGGGAATTTTAAATGATTTTTATACTTAATTCATTAAAAAGGTAAAATTATCACATGAATTAACAATACCACCTTAGCTTGGAATATTATTGGAGCCTTCGAACTTTTAAAATTCAAAAAAAAAGTTTACAAATTACATGTTTTGTAACATTATTTTTGTAGAAGTTCAAAATTTGAAACATGTGCCAAGTTTTATGAAAGTACATTTGGGCTCCATGCTATAATAACTACCAAATCAATCAACAACAAAAATGAATTGGTTTTGTAGATATTAATTTCCATTCAACTGAAAATAGTGATTGAGATTGCATGTAACTTAAATTGAATTGAAATTCAACTAATTCAATGTAACAATTGGATTTAATTAAAATTCAATTAAAATTCACTTGAAAAGAAATGGGATGCAAATTGGTGAGAAAACTATTTTTTTTTTTTTGTGAATATGATGTTTAAAAAAAACTTAAAGACACAAATATTATATATGTAGAATAATGCCTTTTTTATTTGAAAATTGGCTAAAAAAATTTCAATTTGGAACTTATCCATATGACAATTTCCAAAAAGGATTATTTATGAAACTTAAAATTGCCATACCTAAACCAATTCCAATGAATCATCATCACCATACTTATTCTAATCTCAAGTGTTGATAATCAAATGTTAATTATTATCGTACCTTCGAATTATACTTCTAAAGTTATTCTAATTTAAATTGTTTAATTTTAAACCTTTTATTCGATTGACACATTTACATTCAAAAACACAAATCATATTTATTGACTTCAACAAACCTTAATGAATATCTTGTTACACACATAACACATGAAAATAAAAAATGTAAATTCATTCAAATCTACACACCCATGATATTTATAATGGTGTTAAGAAAGGAACCAAGTGTACATGTTGTCCCATTTTTATTCATTATATTGCAATTTGTCAATTCAAGTTTAATGGGCACTTTTATGAACATTCAATGGTCTTGATTTATAGTTTTTACTACACACAAGTAAATTGTGCACCCTAAAGAGTTTGGGACTTGGAAAGTGGTTTTAATAAGTATCGAATTTAGATTACAATTGATTTCACAAAATCAAAATATATTCTGTGTCGCAACCCCACTTTGAGGCAAGTGTGAAGATGAAATTCGCATTCCCAAAAGTGGGAACTTGGAGTCCTTTGGGACTCCCAAAATTTCAAAGCTCAATTGCAGGGGTCAAAACACCTCACCTTGAATTGTTCCTTATACCGTTGGAAAGGTCTTGAAGTGTAGATGTCAAAAATGGCCTTGCATCCAATATCTGCAACACAAATTATGGTCGAAAGAAGGGCCATGAGTCAAACTGGCAATTTAACTCCCGACCACTAAAAGTCGGGAATCGACCCGACCCTAGTGTGTGCAGGTGAAGTGCAACAAACCTTTGGAAAGCTCTTGAGGAGAGCTACAAGTTTGCTTTAGACCTCATTCCAATCGGAGGTCTGAGTTGGGAGTTATGAGCTCCCAAAGTCTCAGGAGTCCAAATCGTGACAATTTCAGGACTCCTCCTTGGGAGTCTCGGGACTAAACGCCATTTGGATGTGGGTGCCACGAAGCAACGTAGAGAATACTATATGGGGGAAGGTGGTGGCTTCCCTCGAGTCCGAGCTGTGGTGAGTCAACTGAGTTCGTGTTGCTCGTGGCTTGTCCAAACACCAAGAGTGATTCCAAATGTGAACTAACCAGCTTGTTGGTTGGTTTTGATGCAGGACCAAGTAACTAAATAAGTTGTCCCTCTTCCTAGTCTAATCCCGAAGCTTTCAGCACGCCCCTCCCACCCCCTTTAGTGCTGGAAGCTGGGAATGGCACCAAGTTCCAACTACTTCCGCTCTTTAACATAGTTGGACCTTTTTTTGGGTTTAACAAGGAACTTAGGGGCGCATCATTTTGTAACTCCTCACAATCGAGTCCAAAGGAAACCCATGCCAAGCTTAATGTATGTTATAGTGTTAACACAATTTTTAAAAAGATAAAAATGCACTAGCCCCCACATAATATATTACATATCATTAAATTAGAATTGGCAATTGACATGATGTTAATGTCAATTTGGTGTTAATAAACAATGTTCACAAAAGTTGGAATTTTTTGAAAATGTGTATTTCAAAAAAAAATTCAATGCTATAAGAAAGTTTAGAAAACAAATCAATTATCCATCTCTTTTTTTTTTCCCAATCTCCATTACCTTTTTTGCAAATTCCATTTACAAAGGCATAATAATTAACATTTTCAAAATATTTTTTTGAACACCACTATGTAATAAAGTTCTTGCAAGAAATTTCTATTCAATTGCATTCTACAACATGATATCACAACTACATTTTTGTGCTTTAAAATCAATTATAGAACTCCAATCTACAAGGAAGTTCCATTGGGATGAAATGTTTCTTTTATGATCAAGATAAAACCCTTTAGCATTGAACGCAAATAGCAAACAAGCTATGACTCTTTGACAATCTTCACCAAGTAGGACCAACTATAAGCATAATAACTGATGATTTTAACTCCTTTACATCCATTACATCCATTTTTGTTTCATAATTGTAAAAACTTGGGTTATGCATTGTTATGCATTACCAGTGACAATGAAAAGGCAATAAAATAAAATAAAACTACATTTAAAAACTTTGTTATTTTCAAATATAAACAAGATTTAAATTGTACAAAATATCATTCAATTATCATCCAAGGGGAGATAATTAGTCACCCTTTTTTTTGAATTCATTGAAATTTTGGAAGCAATTAGGGTGGATAAACATTAAATCAGCTAAGCAAGTGGGGATTAAATCCTTGAATTACATATTTAATGGAGAAGTTTTTATTGGAAACTAACTTAATTTCAAATAAATAAAAACATGTTAATCTCTTGAAATAATCTCAACTTATTCAAATGAAATATCACATATTTACATTTGTATGAAATTGGAAAGACATAGAGATTCAAATCTTTGAAAAGACATATGGTGCAAGCAAGGTAAAGTAGATAACTCATTGTCAAAACAATTACATGTAGCCATGAAAATTTTCTAATGTATTGAAAGTAGATTTGTTTTTTGGGTAGAATAATTAACATGATGATAATCTTTCATTTTGTGTTTAAAATGTTGAAAAGCCCCATCTTGAAAATAGAATTAAGTATAATTTAAAAAAATATTTCTACATGTGCAAAATGTCCAAGCTTACAAAATGGGCTACATGTAGATCAAATATTGATTTTTAAAAAAAAATCAACTTAGTGGAGCTCTAAAACATACTTATGTGTCATCAAATTATGAATGTTATAATCATAATATATCAAATTTTTAATGTGAAATAGATTTGAACACCATTTTGACTTAATTAGTTTCAAACGTATTTGCAACCCCTTTTTTATGATTCCAAAGTTGTTCAAACGTTATATCCAACTTCCCACAAATTAAATGTAAGGCCCTATAGTTTTATATTTATACTTCAAAATATTTTGAACCTTCTTTCTTGTGTCCATATCAAAAACTAATCCAAATCTACTTCCTTGTGTCCATCTCAAAAAATGTTTTGGGCAAAAAATATATATTTTGTCTACTTTACCTTGTTTACACCCCACAAAGATTCCAAAAAACATTGAAAAAAATTTAAAAAATTTGTTTTTCTTTTGATATCTTAGGATCCATAAAGACATTTTGAAATATTACAACACATAAAATGCTTATTTTTTAAAAATTATAGTTTGGAATCAGCCTCTAATAAATTTGTTGTTTGGAATTATTTTTTATATGACCTATGATTATAGCCCATCCCACCTGAACCAACTTCAATGATTTCATTGTCCTTGGAATTAAGTGTGAAGATGTGAAGTCACATGGTCATGTATTGAGAAGTTGCATAAACAAAGGCAAACAAAAAAAAATGTAAAGATGAGAAAGAAAAATATAATTCTTTCAATGCTACAAAGATGAACCATTCCAAGTTGTTAATAAAAAATTGCACGTTGAAAGCCAAGATAATAAGAACATATTAAAAAAATTGTTATTTATAAACAAAAAGAGAAATCTCTCTCAATATTGCATCAATAAGAACCATTGTGAAATCAAAAATTGAACATGTAAACACAAAGCAAACAAATAGAGTTCAAAGGTTATTTTTCTTTTAAAAGATAATTTATTATTTACAACATGAGAAATTTACAAGACCAAAAGTAACAACAAAAGAATACAACATATTAACAAAAGAATTAAAACCACATAAGAGATTTCCTTTTCCCAAGTTTGATGCATTCAAAGTTTGACATTCAATAATAATTGTCATCCAACATTTAATGTGGATAGCCTACAAGATGCTAAGGATGCTTGTGTTAGGTTGATGATGGCAAATGTTGCCAACAATGTCAAGTGACCTTGCAACATTGTTAAAACGTCCATTGCCACTAAGCTTAAACATTATACTTGAACATAGCTTGACAAAATCCTTGGAACATGAAAATCATATAATGTTTCACAAGACCCATGAACCCTTTCACTTGCATAAAACAAACTTTAATATGATTTAAAGTTAACTTGGAGAAAGGATTAATCACATGTTCATACCATAAGTTCATCATAGATTGATTCCTTGTGGAAGGCACTTTTGTTTTATATCTTTAGTGTAATATATAGGTTTGGAAAACAACTTGATCAAAATGGAAAAACTTCCAATTCCCAAAACTAGAATTTTTTTGTTTGAAACTTTACAATGTTATTATTTTCAACGAAAAAAAATCAACTTTGGCATGTTAATTGTAATCAAAACCTTTTTACTCTTGTATCCAACTCTTGAATAATTGAAACTTTTTATGAATAGATTGTGTGTAGACTATTCAAATGTTCATAATTATTGTGCATAATAATTTTATTTCAAACATGGTCTTTCCATTCAAATCAATCCAAAAACATTATGATCATTCAAATCACAAAAGGTTTGACTCCTCAATTGATAATTTAAATATCTTTGAATTTCAACTCTCAAAGTGGGAATTCACATTGAGAAAACTGAAAATTCTTCATCCCACAAACTTTTGACCTAACCCTAATTTCCACTCAACAATTTTTCTTCCCATAAAACCTATGGGAAATTTTGCTTTTGAATATTTTACAACTCATATAAATGATGTGAGTATACCATCCCCAATTAATATTCACCACTCAATAGAAAGCAATGCACCTTCATGAATGCAAAATGGAGCACAATAATTATGAACAATTAAACTTTCAAAGTACTTTTTAAAAAAATACATTTGATCTAACTCAAAAATTGCCTTGGAAATTTGCACCAAGAAGGTCCATAGCTTGATAACATTGGTTTTTCATTGATGGAAAAAAAAAAAAAATGTCAAAATGAATGAAAACTATTGTGTTCATCATGCCAAATAATGATAATCCTTTCAACTCCTCCATGTCTTTTTATTTTGGCACTTGGTAGCTTGAGGACCTTCACGCTTGGACTTAAAAACATGGAAGAGCCTCTAGGGTTTCCTATATAAAATTCTTCATGACATTTAAAACATGACAAAAAAAAATAGAGATGAACCTAACAATTAAAGGAAAGAAATTATTCACAAATAACACTTTAAACCAAGATTTTTTAAGAAAAAAGTTTGAGTGAAAATCAACCATTCAACTTGAGGGGAGAAACTTATTCTCCCATTCACCCCATGTAAGGTGAATCTACAATCCTTAGCTCCAAAGTCCAAACATACAACCTTTAAACATGGTTAACTACATGACATAACAAATATTTTTGACAAAAACATTTTTGTGACTATTGATATCACATAGGTATTTACATATTTACAAAAAACTAACCACATTATTTTTCTTTTCAAAATTTTCATGCAACATTAGCAACAAACATTGCAACAAACATTTCTCATTAATTGGTGATAGGTTTCTATAAAACTTGTCCACATATTAGAAAACAGCCCAAAAAACCAAGAAAAAAGAAAATAGAAAATAGAAACTAACCCTGAACTAAAAACTCAGTCAAAAGGTAATGAAAATTTCCCCAAAAATATTTTTCTTTTGAAAAATTTGGCCAACCTTTTCTGAAGAAGGATTTCGAGGCAGCAAAAAACCCTAAATTCAAAAGTGAAAAAGGTTGCCTTTCAGGAAATGTGACTCAAGAGTTGAAGTTGAACGTTGATGATTTGATTTGGTGCATGGTGGAACTGAGGCGGGGACTATCTTCAAGGACTTTGGGGGGGGGGCCCAAGGACAGGACCATCTTCAAGGACTCTCATACCTGCTTTGTGGAAAGGGCAAAAGCAGGTGCATAATTGGTGTGGACAATCACAGATCAAAACCCGTCATCTCCTCATAGGACTCTGTATTTGAGAGAACTGGACTGGGATGAAGAATTTTCACAACTGCACAGTCCATGCCAATGTTTGCAAACAATTTGTCACGAGTGTTATGAACAGTTCCAACAACAATAGGAAAACTGTATCAGTTGAGAATTTTGAGAGCAAACCTCAGCAATGTTCTGTACAGTCAAGGCGTGATCTTCACCACCACAAGTACCAAAGGGGTGTCACCAGCAAGAGATAGTTCAGCAAGAGATAGTTTCTCTGTGAAATCCTATCTGGGTATGAACAACAATTGCACTGGTCTTGCTACACCATAACAATGGAGACCAACATCCAACCTGACACAAATGAAGTCACAAAATCTCAGTGCTTGCTTTGCACCAAAAGAGGGTGGGACCAAGCACTGCCACAATTCTCTCCAAGAGGTCTTTAGCTACTGAATGTATGCTACAGATGACAGTAGCAGGCCCACCACCAAGGATCTATTTGATCAAAGAGCACTATGATCAAGCAGAAGAAATGTCCATAAAGAAGCCTAATCATTCCGTGACCTCTTCCGGGCAGCCAACTCTCCTTCCTCATCATCAGATGAGGCAGGCCGCTTGCCTTTGGAATTGGCATCTGTTGATGGGTTCTCCTGGGCACTACTGCTGGTTGGAGAGTCTTCCTGCAAGTTATCACCCCACATTCAGGGTTCAATGCACAGAATTAGGTGATGGAGCACCATGAGAAGGAACTCCCCTACCAGTCACATGGCCATATAATACAACCAGGAGTGAGACAAATTTATATCAAGCATGACCAGAGGTGCTCCCTATAAATGTTTCCCTGTACTTAATGGTTGCTGTGTAGAGTTCAGTAATAATGCACCATTCTAAGGTTGTGAGGAATACTTTCATTCAAGAAAGTAGGTTGACCACAGAGACACTTATGATTACATCAGAATACATGTGACTACTGGATGATGTGTCACTCAACTGCAGACAAGAAAAGATGGGAAGAATGCCCACCTTAGTAGATTCTTCCAAAAGAAAAGTTCCTGTGGTGGCAACATGTTTAGTTTGATGATCTTGACCTATATTTGTTGGGAGCTGTTCCTCTGTAGCAGAACCAATCAGTCCTGGTTCATCAGGAACAACAGATTCCCTCCGTGCAGTCTGCAGAACATCATCTGTATCTGTATCTTCATCCTCTTCTGCAGATCTGATGAGAGATGGAGTCCCCTCATCCCTCCTTTTGCTCCTTTCTGGCTTCTGGGCCTTGACAGCAGTAGGAGGAGGCTTCAAATGTGAGTTCCCAGCCATGGAGGCTGGTTGATGGAGAGTTTGCCTAATGTGGAACAGAGGGGTGTTGTCGTCGTCATCATCCTCCTCCTCCTCTTCAGCAGCATCCTCTGATTCACTTGCAGGAGGAGTCTCCTCATCTTCACCGCTTGATGAGTCTTTATCAAAAAGCTTCTTGCCCTTCAAATCTCGCTTCTTCCGAGCCCCAGGTCTTGGTGGCTTACCCACAACTCCATTCTCTCTTTCTCCTGCATGCATAAGCAATCCAGGAACTAGAGATTAAATTTTCATCACATATCTCTCCCTTATCTCGTCATGCACCTAGGTATGCATGTTTCACCTGCATTGTGGAAGTCTGGGATTGAGAAAATGCCAAAAAAACCTGGCACACAGGTCCCTACAAGAAGTAGCTCTGACAGTTTCAATGTCCTCATGGCACAACTTTGAACTTGACAAAATATTGCAACTTATTAGCAGTAACTCAAAACAGCTAGCCATACAATCATCAAGGACTCATACGGATATAGTAAGTGAGAAATTACCAGCAGGTTCATTTCGGATAATCTTTTCACGGAGGATGCTGACAAATGTAAAATAAGGTCGCCAACTATTTGGATCTGAATCTGTATCAACTCCCTCCACTCGGGCTTCCACATCAGCTAGCCTGCTATCACAGATGCTACAAATGACATGAGTATCCTGACTTTCTGTTTACTTATTACTTGCTTACACTGTCCTAGCTAATGCAGGTGATAGACTGCCTCTGTGGTCTACATGTGTACAGAGATCATGCCAACATCCCCTATATTTTCTTTTTTAGGACTAGAAGTCAATAAGTTTATGTTGATGCCTTAAAAGTTCTGCTTCCTGGTCACACCACTTGATGTTCAAGACTGCAGGGCAGGTGATTTACTAGTTTTATCTGACATATTTGCTGAATAGATTAGCTTCAGCTGCCCTGTTCACAACCTTGAACAAGACCCAGGACTCTGTGTACACCATGATCACTAAGAAATGGAAGAGAAGCATTACGTTTCACGAATGTCAACAGCTGGAAGCTTGAGGGCAAATGGTACAACCCCTGTCTCCAGAAAAGAAAGCTGCAACGGTGCATCTGCAAAAGCAAATTCTATGCCCCCCTTCACAATGGCAGAGATGCTAGGGCGAAATTCCTTGCGTTGGAAACCAAAAAATGTGCCAGAGAGTCGATTGCCCAATTCCTTGCAAGCTGTGTAAGAATCAGTTTGTGTCCAATCTGAATCAGTTCCCATAACCTCATCTAAGTGTCGCTGATATGCCTGTCAACACATGAATCCAACATGTAATGCCTTGGATTAGTTCCCAACATACACCAATACATATCAAGGTGAAACATTCCAAGTGTGAGGCAGTTTCTTCACCTTTTAATGTCTACTGTCTTCATGTGAGAAACTACAACCCAACTGACAACTGATGAAAACTTCTAATGTTAATCACAAACAGTCTAGGTCCAGCAGTTTTGGTACTTCACTAGAAACCTCTTGGGTCTATTTGATTAAGGGGTCACAAGAAGACAAGAGAGAACTTCTGTATTGGCACAATGTTAAGTTGGCTCTTGCACAGGAGACAGATTTACTTTCAACCATAACCATAAACAAAAACACAGATTCCAAAAAAGCCCATCAATCAATGAAAAGAGTATTTAAAAAGAAATCCTGATGGTGTGAGGGTGAGAGATGCTCCACCCGCTTCATGGAATTGAAGTATAAATATGATATTTCCTCAAGCTTGCTATGCTTCTTCACTTGCACTAGCAGCTGTTTCACAGTTTCAGCCACAATCTTTCCATGCAGCACATAGTGTGATACAACTTCAGGTCCAAGATAGTCCTGGAGAATCAACCAGAATCAAGGAACTCAAGACACATTGAAGAATCTTGCTTTTGTAACAAAAAGGTTCAAATCTTCCTGGGAAACTCAATGGGAGAAGGAACTCAGAACTCTAAACTTGGAGTAACATGTTTCTTGAAAGAGCCCTTAAAAACCTGATACCTTTGGGACCATGCCATGAGCAATTAACTTGGCTGCTGATGAGAGAATAGCATCCTTCTCATTCAAGTACTCTGACGATTGTTGCCCATCTGTCACTTCCTCTTCAGTGTCCTCTGGAACATCACAATTCCAGAATAAGGGTGATGATAAAACCAAGTCTTTTGGATGTAACAGTGAACCATATGTACATAAGACACTAGCTAAAGCCAGCATAACTAGGACCATCTGATAATTTAATATAAAATAATTTAAAAGTTTATAATAAACTAGGATATCTTAAGGTAGAATAAAATATAATAATTTAAAGTATAATAATTTATAATAAACTATAATAACTTATAATACAGCCACCAGTCTGGGCTGCACTTGGTTTAAACCATTGACAACTACTTCATGAGTGTACACTGAAAGCCTCAGCATATACAAAAGTTAACAGCTACAAAAACTCCAACAACTCCAACAGCTCCAACAGCTCCAATGGCTGTTAAAAAGTTGTGGAGCAAGAAATGCATGAAGTAGGATTGTTAGTATTCAAATAAAATTTGACTATAAGAATCATGAGGAAGATTTGAAGGCCACCTGAAGCTATATGGCTAACTCACCAGGGAAAGTGAGGCGATGCTCACAAAGCTTCCAAAAACTCTTCAAGAGATTTGTGGAAGGACAGAAGCCCAAGGCCTCAAGTGTGGTGCCTGTCAATTTGGCCTTGGAAAACAAGCTCCACAAGTCGGACAATATTGCACACACCTGACCCAAAACAGGCAGATGAAAGTCACTGTTAGGTGCAAAATTCTTTATGAAAAGAGCATTATAGTCAATAGAGAAGCTTTTTCTAAAAAACCATTGTTGACATCCCTTACAGCCCGCTACAAACCACATCACATCATACAGTCAACAAGATGCCTGATATCTTAACATGCTTACAGAATAGGATCAGTACACAGAACTCAGCTTTGAAAAGGACAGAAGTCCCACCGTACAAGTCAAAATACTACGGGCATTCCCCTGCTCCCAGCTGTCAAGAAGAGAGTCTATGCAGACTTGCAAGTGCTCCATGAATGCAGCCCGCTTGCTGACCAGATCAGTACATAAACCTTCATCAACATTCTCTGGATTGATCACACTCAAAGACCATGCCATGCATAAAAACATGTTCAAGAACACCAAGCGAATAACCTGCATCCAATCCATAATTTGTTGATCAGATAGCCATATCTATAAGATTGTAGAGATCTTCACAACAACACTATGAAGTTAACATGACGATGAGTGTGGTCATAACCTTATTAGAGTTGCTCACAAAGTGTCAACCACCACCTTCCTCGTGAAAAGCAGTGACATGCTGCCATGACTTCATCAGCACCCAATCTTGGGTGTAGATATGTATATAAAAATCAGGCTAACAAATGTACAAAATCTGTGCCCTGAGTTTCTGTTGCATTTCCAGAAGCAGCAGGGAGACTCAGTCATAAGGTTGGGTAGCACTCAAGAGACTAGCTTGACAGTTGATAGTTGATGCACAATGTGAGAGAAAGAAGGTACCACAGATTCTAAGCTGCAATCCAAACATTCACATTCACAGAAACAAGGTTCATTTGGCACCACCGCATTAGGGTCAATATTGAGCGTACTGATTTGTTCACAACAGCAGAACATGAAGTAAGGGCTACTGAAGTTTGTGGAACCAAACAGTATTTTCCTTCACATCATCAACTAGGCAGAGAGGTATCTGCCACATGATCATAAGAATCCAAAAAACATTGGATTATAGCGGCAGTCCACATGGTAGCTGGAGCACATTGGTTCACAGGGTGCACTATGAATAGTTACAAAGATTCTGGAAAGCAACACTACTTGCCACTTTTTTCCAGTCCATGTGAGCTAGAACCACAAAGTTGAATATCACATCAGTGTTGAACACTGCGATAAGAAGAGGCAGGAAGGAGACAGCACCTCATCATCCAGGTTGGTAAAGTCGTCAAGGAGCTCCTTCAAGTCAGTAAACAAGGTGCTGTCAGCCACATTCACTGCCAATTGAAGCTGGTACAGACGCCTCAAGTTCACTGTCAAAGAGTAATCATCTTCTGCATCCTGCAAGAGGCAGAGCATACAAGTTTTAGTCAAGACCAGTGCATCTTGAGTTGCTCTGAAATCTGTTGGTAATTAAAAGTCAAATTTATGGTACAGTATTTTACACCACTTGGGCACATCCAACTTCACTTGGATCCTCCAAATTTGGTCAATTTCATGGAGGAAACTGACCACCACGCAAGTCCTTTGACCAATACAACTAATCAACGAAAAAGGTGAGGCAGCACATTACCCCAACTCTCATGATTGCTGAGCGCAGTTTCACTAGAAGTTCATCAGCTGTTTCCTTGAGAATCTGATTGGCAGAGTCTTGGAGATCTGCATGGCTCTCATTTGCTGCAAATGCCAGTGCTGTAATGCAACCCTTGAGAGTTTTCTCATCTCCATGTTTGAAAAATGCTTCTTTGATAAGTTGCAGCACCGATGCAAAGTTCTGACATGACATCACTAGAATTAGCCCTGAAAACAATGGTGTAGAAAACATGTTGTCCCAGTCCAAGAACTTCATGATCTACTTTGGCCAACAGCATACAACCATAAGTACTTTGCATGAACTCCTGAATATCTTCAACTGCTCCAGAATGATTTTGCACCTAGCCCAACTAATAGAGGTACACATGGTTGTATGGTAAAGTCAGAGTTACTGAGGTCTTGCCTGTTCTTGCCGCTTCAAGGAATAGAGACTAAGCTGCATATGCAGTATGATTTCCACAATAGCAGCAACCTTTGCATCATCCGCCAGATATTTGCGCAACAACTTAGCATGTGACTTCACCATGGCTAAGGTCATCTCTTTCTTTCTGGTCTCCAATGCCTCCTGCACTCAGCCATAAAGAGAGAACACCCTTCATGACATTTGCCTTTCCCAAGCACTCACCATGAGACAGCCCTATTATAGCCTCTTTTACAAGTTTTGTTAAAATTTCTGCATTTTATCATCTCTATGTAGGTGAGCACTTCCAACTGGCAGTTAAAATCAAAGCAAAGCTGAACTTACTGACCACATGTTCATAGAAATATAGTACAATAGCTTCAGATCTCATGATTTATACATTACAGACAAAATGAGACATTCATGAAACTATTGTACTGCTCAATTCAAAGGTCACCAGCAAAGACTACATCTGTTCCTTGCAATCTGAATAAAATTAAGTTCTGTACATGCACTGTGATAGATGAACCTCACCTTTTGAGCTTTATTGAGTGAAGTTTTGCGCTGCTCACTTGTGGGTACAATCTTCTCTCCTACAGCCTTTTTAACTGATGCTGATAAAACTCGAACAAGATTTGTAGTGTCTAGATCAGAAAGCTCCTTAGAGCTTGATTCCTCAAGAAGCATAGATACCATACACTTCCAGTCCTGTTTCACACACAAGCATCAAGTACTGCCCAAAAGTAATTGTCTCTCCAGATATACAGACATTTCCAGGCTTTGAATACTCATTCAAGTGACTCCAAAGCACATAAACCTAAGGTCAATACTCCCGTATATGAAGTCCAGACCTGCCATGATGATCAAATACACTTTCATGCATTTCATGCTTTCATGTATGTATGAAAAGCATGCTCGGAAAATATTACCTTCATGGCCTGACACTTGTCCCAGAGTGCATCTATGACATAGTCACACAAGATTGGATCTGCTGAGAATTCGCTAAGAATCTGCAAGATCCTATCCATCTGCCTTTCCAAGTCATCATCCTCTTGTCCTGCAAACCACCCATCAAGTCTGAACACTTCAATCTGAAGAGTTAACCAAGGTCACAAAAGAGAGAACTTGTCTAATGTACATGCATATTGGGAAACATCAAACTTCCTCAGTAAGCCAATATGCTGTTCACAATACATCTTGAGAACAATCTTGCTGCAGAGCATTACCCAATCCATGACTCCTATGGCTGTGCCAAAATCAGAAAATGCAGTTTGATACACCTTCATACAACACAAGACATGGGTAGAAACAAGTTGCCATGAAACTTCACAGTAAAACCCATATGTTACTTGTCTACAAAACTGAGAGCCAGCACAATTGTATTCCACAGGCTCCAGGCATACATGATGACAGACCTGAGCAGATCAGGGAGGAATGCCAACCTTCAGATGCAGGACAAATGAGATGATCATAGACTAAATCTCCAACAGCATGACGAATTTGTGGAGCATCATCAATCAAAAGATCATATAGTGAACCAAGATCCTCATCGCTAAGCAATTGGTGCCTGTAGAATATATGCCAGTACTAGGTTTGAGAAAAGCTCCCAGTATCTCTCAGAATGTTGCAGCTGTTTGACCATTCCTAAAGCCCTCATATATGCAATCAGCACTCAGCATTCAAAAACATAAGAAATGACCACATTCAAGAAACAAAACAGGCATATAACATCAACCAACCTGAGCAACTGCTTCAGCAAGCCAATCGCACTAATTGCCACGGTCATGTCAACATCATCAGCCATCTCCACCATGCGTCTGCCAAAGCGTGCTGTGAACAAAGATAGTGATGGCACATTGTCGTCCACAGCATACAGTTCTTGCAATGCACTGATGGAGCTCTTGCGTACAACAGGATTCTTCAATTGTTTATCCCAGACAATCCAAACCAATAATCAGTATCTTCTTCATGTGGCTGAGAAAGGAAAAAGTAACTGCCAATACGAATTGAAAATGAAAGACGTTCAAGGACACCAGCAGAGAAGTTCACATCCGGTTTATGGTATCATAGTTTATGGACTTGGCAAGTTCCTCAAGTTCAAGTGCTCAAACTATGAGATTATATTGGCCTACAAATGAGGAAAATAATTGGATTATCAGTTGAATTCAAACAATTTACAGCCTGCCAGGAGAGATGGTGGCTAAGAAGACCTTGTCATTCAGCGTCCAGCCAATGTACTTCAAGTATAAGTCCTGCAGAAACAAGGATGGATATGATACAATCCAGGACCCCATTGCACTGATGCATGCCTGTCGAATTTCTGGATCCACATCACGATATCTATGCATGAAGAGCCTGCAAAAAACTACCCAAACACAGTTCAATACATCCATATTCCATCTACAAGCAACCAGACTAAGGGTACTGTCTCTTTTGAAGAGTTACACAGCTACCAGCATGACCAACCGGGTCAACATGATTGTCAACCTCTTCATCCAAGAATAGTGGCTTAACATCACTCAACAAAAGAAATAGCATCAAACGACACTCCAGTCCTGCAGCCTTCACAGAGGGGCTTTACAACTGAAGCAGAAACATAGTCAAAGCACTTTTGATTGAGGACTGTACCAGAAACTAACAAAAGAAGGAAGCGAGGGATAGCTGCAAATTCCTCAAACTCAAGTGAGCCAAATGAGAGAGAGCAACCAAGGCCTTGGTAATCACATACTCTCTAACAATTATCTAAAGTATTCCAAAGGACAAGTAGCTGCAATGGTAAGCCAGAGTGAAGTGCAGACCCTGTGAACATCTTCCTCATCATTTCCTCCACCATTGTTATCTTTTCATGCTTTTCTGACAAAATCTTGTTGAGGGATTCAATCCGTGGACCTTCCTTCCTCTTCTTCTTCTCTGCATTCAACTGGCGCTGGGCAGTCTCACGAGACTGACCCAAGCTCTTTGCGACTGCCACAAGAGATGTCACGAGCTGCAGTCCTACCAGTGATGCAACAATTCGGAAGACTCTGGGCTGGGTACTGTTCTCCATATTTGCAGGAAGAAAAGTATAAACATCAGCAACTACAAAATTGATATTGAACTTCCTATCCCCAGCACATCGCTGACAGACCCTATGGAACTCTCTGGCAATCCATGCCATATTTGAGTGGGTTTGCGGGCAAAAAATTTCCAAAACAGATCCTCAGGGTCACGTACAAGAACCTTCAAAATGATTTACAAGTTGGAGCAGATAAAGCCACTCACCTACCAAACTGAATTAGAGCAAGTTTTGACAAGTAAAAAGATAAAACCACACAGCTGGAGAAGTACCATCTATCTGCAAGGCATCCTAGAGATAACACAATAAAAGTGGGAAAATACTGTACAGATTGGTCTCTGATTCTGACTCTGTACACAAACGGAGTAAGAGTTCCATCCTCCAGTAGATCTCCTTCACATGCATATAACTGGCATGTCATTCACATCCACATCCTATGGAGAGTTGTTCAACATACCAAGACAGTGCAATCACATGGTCCATGCATTTCTCCATCAACTGCTGGTCAAATAGAGCACCCTCTTGAGATTCTCGCACTATAGTATCCCAAAATGTAACCAAGTTCTCTTTGAAAGAGCGGGAATCTTTCTGTTTTGAGCCCAGGATATCTTCCAAACCACCCTGCAAACTATGATCAAAGAAACAATAATCATTTGACTTCTAGAATTCCAGTCTGGGCATCCATGAACTGCTTGACAGGATCACCCAATTTTGCATCTCAATAACAGAAAACAAGGTTATGACTATGAACAAAAGAGAGAGAAACTTTACAGGAATCCTATCACTAGAACAGGATTGCAATGCTGTGATTATGTAGTGATATTGATCTTGCTATCATCAGCAAATGCAAAAGGATACTTGTTCAGCATGTGAGACCAACTCTTTCACCACATCATCAACATCCATCTCACTGAGAGGTTCCTCCTTCAAGTCGAGTGTCACTCCACAAGCCTGTAGAAAAAGCCATCACACCACGGCGGTTCAGATGTAACTAAATCTTCTTTCAATGCCATCCTTGTTATTCCATCCTCCACACCTGTAACCATGGGCTCCCAAAACTGATCTCCTCACTCTTAACCACCCTATCAAATGCGGCAGACGGGAGGCTTGGCAACAAACCTCAAACAACACCACAAGAAGCTCATTCAAACCAGCAGTTGGATTGGCCTCGTAATGTTCAAGCCACTTTGATGCTGCTAACTCCACGAACTTTCCTTTGTGCTTGATGATCTCTGTGCAAGAAAGCATAGTCAGATCTGTGAGAAAGTTAATAATGTTAGCTGAACATCTCTCAAAGCTCAGCCCTGAATTTCTCCAAGCCTATGCTTGGCAGAAAACACAATACTTCCAACTAGTAACAGCAGAAACACCCCCTTACCACTACATTGCTGTTAAGATTGAGACTGAAGTATAGATATTGGGAACACAAATGACGACTGGAAGAAACTTTCACCAGTCTTTTGACAATTTCTAAGACAACATGAGTTTCTTACATACCGATGAGGCTCTCATTCTCAATATCTGCTGCTGCTGCTGATGAAGCCTTTGATTTCTTCTTCGGCTTCACAGTGGTCTCCACCCCATGGCTCTCATTCTCAACATCTGCCAAAAGAGGCTTTGACTTCTTCTTGGACTTCACAGCACTCTCCTTTTCCACCACATCATTCTCATTCTCAATATCTGCAGCACTGACTGAAGCCTTTGCTTTCTTCTTGAACTTCCCAGCACTCTCCTCCACCTCATCGCTCTCATTCTCTATATCTACTCCTGCAGCTGCCACTGAAGCCTTTGATCTTTTCTTGGGCCTCCCATCACTATCCTTCTCCACCTCATCACCTTCATTCTCAATATCTCCTGCTGGTGCTGAAGCTCTTGATTTTCTCTTGGGCTTCACAGTCGTCTCCTTCTCCACCTCATCACCCTCATTCTCAATTTCTGCTGCTGTTGTTGCTGCTGAAGCTTTGGATTTTCTCTTTGACTTCACAGTCATCTCCTTCTCCACCTGACCACTGCCATTCTCAGTATCTGCTATCGCAGTTGAAACCTTTGATTTCTTCTTGGACTTCCCAGCACCCTCCTTCACCACTGCATCTCCCTCATTCTCAATATCTGCTGCAGCTGCCAGAGCCTTAGATTTTTTCTTGGACTTCACAGCACTCTCCTTCTCCACCCCATCACCCTCATTCTCAACATCTGCTGCCACTGACGCTTTTGACTTCTTCTTGGACTTCACAGCCCTCTCCTTCTCCACCACATCACCACTCACATTACCATGCTTCTGAGAGAACAGTGGGAATCAAGTGCAATGAGTTCAGTTCCACCATCTCTGATATACTTACCTGATATCAAAATACCAGTACAAAGAAAAAATCTGCAAACCCAATTTGACATTTGGGAAAATCATATGTCACCTGCAACATATCCTTATTGCTCAAATATGAATGCACACTGGAGACTATTACTCTGAAGAATGCACCTGAGTAGTGTGAGGATGTCTCTCAGCAGGCTCATCTTCCTTGTCCTCCTGAAAATGCACATGAGGATGTTTACCAGCAGGTAGATCTTCATGGTCCTCCTTATCAGAGTCTTCATCTCCACTACTGTCCATGATTCTGCATTTGTAACATGAAAGAATTCAGTTAGCACTGAAAACAGAACCTGCAATTTGATGGTTCTGCTGCAGTTTGAGAGAGCTGAGAATGAAATTCTGTCATGGCACAGATCATTGCTGGACTAGTTTCTATTTGCTGGACATTGTGAAGCAATCAGTGATAAGCATAGACTATAAACTATAAAACCCTAAAGGGTGCTTGGAATTGGAAACTCCTTTCACAAAAACCAAATCCTATCAGGAGAATGTCAGTGCAATCTGCATCGTTGTAGATTGACACAACGAGATTATAGGGGAAAATGTCATTCCAGAGAAGAAGAAATTCTCAATTGTTCCTGCATCGCTCTAAATGCAGATTATGAAGAAAAAGGTTCAAAAGAAGGGTCACTTACTCTCGCAGCAACATGGAATTCAGCACAGCCTGCCGCCTGTCCCGTTTCCGACCTTCAGGTTCTGGGGCTTCCTCCATCGAAAGCAACCTCGTGCCTCGCTCCTCAGCTACGAGGTGGGGGGAGGGAATCTCCAACAGAGAATCCTGCTGCAACTGAGAGTGCCAAAAACCTCAAGAACCTGGGGAAAAAATTGTAGGAAAAGTGAAGAGCAATCTGTTGCTTGTCAGATTCTTCTAACAGAAAGACAGGGCGAAAGTGTTCTACTGCTGGAAACAAAACAGTAAAGAAAGCAAGGGACCATAAAACCTTCACACCCGAAGGAAACAAGCCCCGCAAACAAAATCGGAAAAAAATGCAAAAAACTTGAACAAAAAAAAAATTGCGAATATTTTCCGCAAGAAGAATTTCAAATGAGCTTTGGAATCGGAAATTATGAAGCCGTTGTGAGTGCACACTTACCTCGCAAGACAGAGAAGCTCTGCAAAACACGCCAGGGAATCACAACAATACCACAAGAGAGGAGCCAGCCACCACACCACTGCGAGGGCGCGAACGGGCTTTTTCATTCTCGCGGTCGCTTTCGCTCTCGAACGTTCATTACCAACTTGTGCTGTGCTCCTCGTAGATGAACTTTCTGTTTGGATTTCTCATCCACTCAATTGTCATGAGAGAGATTGCGCAATCGTTGTGACACGGTTCCGTAGTTTGCAGTGTGGGACGGTTATCAAAAACACGAAATAGACAATCACCGGTTATCATGGCGGCCATCACAGACGTGAAATAGACCCCCACCAGTTATAAGGGCGGTTCTTAGGGTTCATTCATAACTGTGGCTCTCAACATTTTGAAAAATCAAAGAACTGCCTAAACTACTGCCAGTTGTGACCGGTTCTTTCATGAAAGTCATCGGTTCCGGAAATGGGTCTTTGAAATAACCGGAATTGATGATACCTATTCTTGGATTCTGATTAATTTCAAAAAAACCGAAGCCGACAGACAGTTCTCCAGGCTTTTGGGTGTTGCAAATTTTCATCTAACTTTCGAATCCATCCATTATAGAGTTCTATAATGTCTTGAAGGACTTTGGTTTCTTTTAGAGGATTTTTTGAAGATTATATTTTTGCACAGTGCAATATTTGAGTTTCCATAATTCTTCTTTTGCCATGAAAACTTCATGTAAAATTGTTCTTCATGTAAATGGCAAGTGCACAATATGACACAACCTTGTTTTAGAATAGAAGAGAAAATAGTACGTGTAAAGCACTAGACTTCTTTTCACTCCATTTTTTTTTGATTGGGTTTGTTTGCCTTTCATCTTAGAGACTAGAGACATTATGATGAACCCAGAAACAGGTCAAAGTTTAGTGCATCTCTACCATTTTAGGGTCATGTGAAAGTCCAGTACAGAAGCCTTTTTAGCATGACTAAGGATCCACTTGGCCTTCACCATGCTAACCACCATGTGTTTGCAATTTAGTATGGAAAATTTGTCATCTATAACTGGATGTCATTTTGAAAGTAGAACCATTATGTGACAAACTGCTTGTTTTTAAATTTCTTTGCTATTGATACCTCCCCCTGTGATTGAAATGTGTTGGATAAAGTTCCAAAATTTGTTAGTTTTATCGAAATAGCCTCATGCAAGCTCAATTCCAATTCATTTTGCATGAGCCCAATTTCAACAAGCAGCTTTGTCATGAGAAACCAACCCTCTCCACCTGACTCCACCCAACAACCAACTCCTTCAAAAAATGGGGGTGAAACGAAAACACTCAACCCGTCAACCTTGGAACCAACCAAAACCCCCTTTCATATCATTTAAAAAAATAACCTTACCACCCAAAAAACAACCTTTTGGAGGTAGGAAAAATTAAATACTCGACCATTCCCCTCTTTGGCCAAAACCAATAAATATATGGAATGCTTCTATTAATAGATAATTTTAAACCAACCATACGAATAAAATACATAGTATTATTATCAATGGTCCTAAGAGAAAATGAAGGTCTAATGTGAAATAATTTTATCCATTGGGCCATTGAGTGAGCCCATGGTTTTGGCCCATTGGTTGTTTCTTTCCTTCAACAAAAAATGTCCTACTCTTTTCAAACTCCTTCATACTTGGTTAAAAATTTAAATTTTTATTTTCTTAAAGGTGATTCATGGGATGTTCAATCTTTGAACAAGTGTGTATAGACATTATAAAACATGCAACCTTGCAAAACTTCATTAATAAACACACCATAGATTTGGAAAATGTACATAGGGATATAAAACAAAAAAGGAAAAGGGAGAATTTACATGACATGAATTTAGCTCAAACTAGGTGTTGAAATCTTTCCACGTCAAAAATCGATTGCTTATAGTAGGTTAGTCACATTTTTCCATGTCAAAAACCAACCATTTATAATAAGTCGATCGCGGTGATGCGAGGTGTGTAGTGACAGGGTGGAAATTAAGATTTAATTAGGCATATGACTATCATTTGACTTAACTTAAGATAGAAAATGTTTGCAACCTTTGCAACATGATTGAATTTTTTTTTACAGAGTAAAGTTATCGAAACATAAAATTGATGGCCTTTTAGCCTTTCCAAGCTCCAAATGGTATTGGCACAATTGTGTAAAAACACATTCACATGTTTAGGTAAACATCCAAATATTTCAATTGTTAAGGGGAGGAATTAATTGGTGGGGTGTTAGTTGCAATAATTCCTTTCTTTGCAATAAACCCTATCTTTGGCTTGAACCACATCAAAAACAATAAATTTTTGAATAGTGCAAGGTCAAGGAAATAAATATGTTCATGTTGGGTCGGTGATGACAACATCAATTAAGGTGCAAATGTCATTTTTGGTGAACACAATGTTAATTCATCAATGATAGAAATTGAACATGTTTTTAAAAAATGCATGGAATTATTCTCGCCCCATATGGAAACTAACATCACACACAATGGTAACAAAGGTGTTATAAACTACATCATGGGTTCCTATGTGTTCATTGCCATGAACACAACATAAAAAATGGATACAAATACGGTCCATGAGATGTGTGCACACGTATTGAGAGAAACCTACAATTGAAGAATGCGGTAATCCAAATCGTGTTTGAAGTGTTGTGGGAAAAATCAAAGAAGTTAATCAAAAGATTGGGCAAATTGGTTGAATTGTAAGCCAAAAATCTATCCATGGGCCAGAAAAGAATGGATTTCAGATATCTTATCAAAAGAATGTTAGAAAAAGTCTAATGATGCAAATGCTTTAAAATGGAATTTTGAAGTTGAACCATTTATTGCCTAATGAGTTATTCAAAAAGAAGAAAACATGTGTGACTTGGGGGTGGTAAATATCATATCACAACAACGCATTTTAGGTTTTGTGATTGGCCTTTCCAACAACATACTAGTTAGAAAAGACTATGAGATTAGTGAATAATCAATTGTTAAACCTATGTTGTTTCACTCATTTAGTTGCAAGGGACATTCAATTGCAAAATATGATTGTTTTAATGATTAAGATTTTTTTAAAATTATAATAATAAAATTTATCATTAACCTTGGTATGATGTTTTAAACATTTCACTAAAAATTAAATGTCATTATTCAATTAATGCTTTGTAGAACTAAAAAAATGGAATGATGGAGTTTGGATTGGTTGATGATGTTACAAACATAATATGGACATTCAAAGATTTTGTAATTCTTCCAATTTGTAAAGTTTGAAGTATTTAGAATCTTTGTGACGGACTATTTGTGTGTTAGGAATTATGAATGAAACCATTGTGCTTTGGTCTTTTAAAATCACAACTTGTTTAAAAGTTATTCTTGTTATCATTATTTTTGCTTAAACTTGAATGACACATTTTTTGATTTTGGTGGTTCTTTCTAAAATTTTCATTACTTTTGAACCAAGTCATTGAATTTCAATAGTAGAAGAGGCATATTGGGGAGCTTTCATTGATGATCTCCACTTTGCTTTAGTATTTAGTGAGGTCATAAAATGTTGGTGCTTTGTAAGAGTGGTCTTGCATGTGTTGTTGGCCACTTTTAGTGTGAAACTTCACATGACAATAACGAAGAATGCAAAAAAGTAAAATATTATTGTCATGAATGCTTTGATTTACAAAGTTGCTAAGCATGTTGTATTATGTCTTTGGTTCTTGTTCTAGATTTTTGCAAAACTTCGACAACTTTGAAATTCCCAATAATTTGACAACATCATGCTTGACCATAGCCAATGTTGTTTCCAAAAATCTTGTTAGCTTCAAATGTTAGTGCAATTGGACAATTAGAGTTATAATGTTCAAAATTTTGATCCCAAAACACATTGCCAATGATTCGATCTTGCAATACATGTAAGAAGGAACAACATAACTCCGCATCCCATTGACAATAAAATTCTTGCCTTTATTGGACCCTGCCCCCACAAGAAGAAAGACTATTATCTTATATATAACTACAAACTCTGTGTGTGTGCGTCCGTCCGACGACATTCTGGCATTTTAATCCGCCGGCGGAACCAGCCCAGATAGTCGGATTCGGAAAACGAGAACGGGATCGAAAAAATGGTAACGGAAAATGGGAACGGGATTCGGAAAACGAAAAACGGGATTCGGAAAACGAAAAACGGGATTCGGTAAGACAGACGCGACAATTCCGCGTTTTAATTCGCCGGCAGAACCGGCAACGAAAAATGGGAACGGGATTCGGAAACGGAAAACAAGATTCGAACAAACGGGCGACCGGACAGGGCAGGGGCAGGGCGGCCAGACAGGGCAAGGCAGGGCAGGGCAGGGCGGCCAGACGGGGCCGGGCAGGGGGCAGGGCAGGGCAAGGGCCAAATAAAACTTCACAGTGTCCGAACGTCACGGGCACCCACGGGCGACTTCACAGTGGCCTTCGGCCAAGGGCACCCACTAGTTGCATTGGATCCAACTTTTGGAAGTTTTACCTTATTAAAATCGGTTTCACATTAGGTGAACCAGTTTCTTTGGTGGAAGTGTTCAGACTGTTTAGATTGGAACAGATTTTTTTTGGTGTTCAGAGTGTGGACATAGTAGGTAGATGTATAACAACTTTATCTATTGGCAAGGCCAGGCCATTTCCTTTGAATGGTGTCAAATCCATGTCCATAGGTGCATTCCACATAGCTCCATGTGGGCACTTCACTTCAACAAAATGACTCTCATAAATGAACTTTGTTGTTGCTTTCGGTATCATGAGATGAGATCCCTCTAAGAAGAGAAAATTTTCCAAGGTTGTGTAGCTTTTTCAAAGCATCAAGTTGTGCATGGGGTTACAACATCATCAACAAATTCCATGACTAGTTAGTTACCATTGGTAGGGCTTTTGCTACCAACAATGGAGATGCTCTAAGGAATGCCCTCCACTAGTGGCATTCCAGCTTTAAAATTCTGACATGCCAGAGTCTTCTCATCTCTCTCAAGTGCAAATTACATCACATAATGGACATTGGTCAAACTGGAACAACTCACAAGCTCCTCCCAATAGACATTAGTAGGAACCTAAAACGTATTCCATTACAAGACAATCAATGGCCCATGGACGGGCCACCACTGGCATATGACAAGTGGACACCCGGGCCAGGGCTTCCAACCAGTATGATGGAGGTTAGGGGTGGTAGATTATGTCATTTCCTCGACAACAATATATGACATAATCTTCCGATGGTGATCATAATACACTCATAATAATGACCAAAAAAGTGTTGGTTGAACATAAATTGTCTTTTTAAATCCTGGAATCTGCCCACCACCCCAGACCATAATGTCATGGAATGGTCTCGTCCTTGTCCATTATGTTTGAGTACGTGAACTGGCTATCTCACTCGCGCCCCCTAATGGGCCCCACTGGGCAGCTTCTTACCCAATGGAATGGGCAGGGAGGGACCGGTTTGACCATTCCATCATACACTTTAATTTAAAGTTTTTTTTTAAAAAGTCAGTGAGCCAATTGAATGCAATGGTTTTGGGTACATAGTACATAACTCAAGTGTTGTGACCAGAATTTTAAAAAATTTACAAACAATAATTTTCCTATGGGAATTAAATAGTTGTATGGAAATTTCAGACAACCAGCCAATCCAAAAATCTTATTTGGGAAATTCAAGTTATTTTTTACACGCGTCCATGACCTGACCTGACTTGAGCTTCTCCGTTTCTTCGTCGTCTTCTCGACACCCCCCTCACACCCCCATACCGCTACCTTCGCTAACGCGTTAACAATTTGGACTTTTTCCTCCGCATTCCCCCATACTACCCAATTCCCAGAAGCTCATTGGTCCAATCAGAGAAAGTCGGTAATAAAACAAATACCCGTATCCCTAAACCTCTGGCTCAAAAACAATTTGAATCTTTGCCTTCTTTGAAAATAACACTAAGAAAATTGGTGTATGTGTGTGTGTGTGTGTGTGTGTACATCTATAAATAAATAAATAAATAATATTGTCTCTATTTCTTTGAAGCATAAGAAGTTTTAATAATTTAAATGCAACAAGTAAAAATAAAGGGCTTTTAAGCAGGCTTTTAAATTTTACTTCTTTAAAAGCTTGTGAAAAAAATGGAAAAAAAAAAAGAAAAAAAATCAGTCGAATTTACCCTTCAAAAAAAATCATTTTCTGAGCAATTTCCCAGCATTTTTGACAATAAACCACAAGAACTGTAGAAAAAAATTCACTTCGTTGAAGTTTCCCAAATCTTTTTTTTTTTGAATTTTTAAAAAAAGAATTACAAAACAAATAAACTAAAGACTTTTAAATAAGTTTGCAAGATTTTCAATCTCTTCTTTGTTTTCCTAGATTCTTCAAAAATGTGAAATATTTTCCATAATTCTTCTTTTGCCTTAAGATACTTTTTAAACGTAAATGGCAAGGCCACAAAATGACACACAACCCCCTTGTTTTCCTAGATTCTTTTTTTAAAAAATTAAAATAAATAAATATTAAATAGGAAGATTTTGAACAAGGGCAATCTTCTTTGGTTCTTTTTTTAATATTATTATTTTTCTGAGATTTTTATGCCCTTTGAAATTTTGGACGCTTTTCACGTGCGTTGATTGGTGGACGAACGAAGGGAGACTCTTGCGAGCGCGTAATAATCTTTGCCGACAAAAGTTGTGATTTTGCATCTTCCGCGAGAGAGACTGGAGGAGCGGAGCGAGAGAGAGCGAGAGAGAGAAGACGAACAACGAACGAGACAAATGGCGATCGACGAGCTCGTCATTGTCCTCCTCCTCCTCTTCGCTGCGCGTTCCCCTTCCATACCCGTGCAAGGTGCTGCTGTAGCAAAACTGGGGCTGAAGCTATAAAGAGTGATCCAATTGCCACTCTCGAAATCTCGACTGTAGCGAAAACGACGGACTAGTTTTGGAGAGGAGGAAAATAATAAGCGGGGAGGGCAGGGTTGTTGTTGTTGTTGTTGGTGGGGTTTTGGTTTTGTGGTAGTAGTGGTGGACCAGGAGGGGAGGAGAGGAGAGGAGAGGAGCTCCTTTTTTTTGCCCTTCTGTGACTCCTGAGGAGTTTTGTTTGTGCAGAGTAGTAGTGGTAACAGGAGGGAAGGGAGGAAGTATGGGATCCGGGAGTAGTCGGAGTGCATCAGATGAACGTGCTGCTGCTGTGAGGAGAGAGAGAGAGGCTGCTGCTACTGTAGTCATGATTGCCGCGGCCCACACACTAGATCGACGGCCTTCCTTGCGGCGTAATCCGGAGGTAATATGAATGGTTCTCTCTCTGTCTCTGTTTCTCTGTTTCTCTCTGGATGTTCTTCTTTTGTTTTGTGGAGAATCGAGATCTCTTGTTGTGTCTTGGATTTTATGTGTAATGAGATGCTTTGGGGTTTTCTTTCTCCCCGGTTGCGAGGGACTTTGTTTAAGGGAGGCTAGCGTTCATGCCTGTATTGTGCATCATGCGCGCCTGTATTGTTGCTTGCTTTGAAGAAAGGAGACTAATAAGTGAGGTAGTCACAGAATTGTGGAAAATCTGTGTGCCGGTTCTCATGCCCTTGTAGTGGACAGACAGATTGCGTAGAACGCATAAAAGGCTGTCTGGAAATTGAGGAGAGTTTGCTTGGCTGTTTTCTCTCAGCATGATATGCATTTCTCATGCTGGTACTGGCTGTTTTCAGGCCTCCATGTTCAATTGGAATGTCTGGTTTTCAAGATGTGTTGCTGTTGTACTGACCCGGTTGTGTGACTGCGTCATGACTTGCAGAGGTTGAGCCTCGAGGAGATTATTTGGCCAGGGAGGCGGGGCCAATTGAGTTCGTTTACAGCCAGCAATCGAGGAGAGATTCTCCGGGAAGGTGGGGGTACCACAAGCAGCAGACGGCTGAGCTCCTCAGAGCTGGAGTCATCATCCAACCTTGCTGCTGCTGCTGCAGGTGCCAGTGCCAGCAATTCCCAATCCTCTCCCCCATGCCATATGGAGTTGGATAGGGTTAACCTGCCATCAGCTGGAGATGATACCATTCGTCGTGTGGAATCAGAAGCAAGTGGCAGCAGACAGCCTGAAGCCTTGAGGGGACAGCAGTTGTCGAGTGTTTACGTGCGGAGAGCAAGAAACGCAACTTCCTCAGGAACTCGTGAAGAAGAGGCAGAGGGAAGCAGGCAGCCACTTTATGATGAAAGGTTGCATCATGCATGTGACACAACACTTCAACGACGTCGAATGAATGAACAGCTGAGGCACTATGCTGGGCTGCCATCGTCCATCAGTTTGGAGGGAGGAAGCTTTGTGTTGTCAGACTCATCAGACTCAAACCATCGAACAGATGTTGTGTTGGGTGCTGCAAATCAAGTTCTTTTTGCATCTGCATCTGGTGGCACAGATGTTGACCATTCATCGACATGGCCAGCCCCATCTTTATTGCAGGCTTGGGATCAGTCAAATGTCTGGGAGCGCAGCTTTGTACGTGGTCAGTCGAGTGCAGGCCCAACTTTAGTTCGTACCAGTCTGTCCTCAGGGGAGAGTTCTGGGGTGTCAGCTCCAGAAACAAGACGCAGTAGTGGAAGAAGGCTCTGGGATGCTTTGTCAAGAGGAACCTTTCATCGTCGGACCTCGACGCTGACTATGGCTGCTTTAGCTGATTTAGAGGAGAATTCCATGCCATTAGGTGCTGTTGAACAACTTGTAGATACTGAAACATTGCATGGCAGCAGGAGCTTGGACTTGGAGGAGAGGAGAAGACGCGTGCGTTCTCAGGTTGGATTTTTGACTCTGGTTGAGTGGTGCCTAGTATGTGGCCAAAGTGTGATGTCCTCTACTTCTTCTGCACATGAATTGCATAGGGAAGTCAAGTGCATATTGAGACCCAGATTTGTGATGGATATTATCTTCAGTTTCTCACCTTTCACCTCTATGATCAATGTTACAGGTATGGGCATTGCGTCGATTAAGCAATGGTTCGGATGGGACCTCATGGCATTCAAGATCATGTGCCAGAAACCACCATGGGCACAGGTGCTCATGTGAAGGACATGACATGGGTGATGACACAGATACAAGAGCTAGCATCTCCCGGATCATCATGTTGGCTGAAGCTTTATTTGAGGTGATTGGCCTTCACTGAAATGGTCTTAGTTCCACACCATGCCAGCAACAGGTTTCTAAAGTGTTGGCCAGATTTGTGTATGTGTAATATGAGGAACTCTGTTATCATTGGACATTTGACTGGTTTAATGTTCATTTCTGTCTTGTGTTTTATGTCCTGCTAGTGGATGATGCTTAGGTGTCATTCTTTTGGAAGTGAGGTCATTCTGTAACAGTCATTGTTTGATACTGGAAGGCAAACTTTGAGGATAAGCACTAATTGGGTGTTAGGTTTTGCAGGTTCTTGATGAGATACACAGACAATCAATGGCACTTTCCCAGTCAGCAACAGTGCCACTGGCCTCACGCCCTGCACCTACCAGCGTTGTAGATGCCATTCCTCTTCGTACTCATTGCAAACCTGTGGATGACTGTGATGAAGCTCCCCAGTAAGTTGCCTGTGCCATTTGGCCCTTACAAAAAAGCCTTCCATCTCCAGACTTTTGGCCTATAACTAACAACAAATGTTCAGAGGTATTTCTGCATGTGATAAGGTTAGTTGAGTGGTTCATTTTTGTGGTTGAATGGTTGTTAATGGTTAATGGCCATGAATCGGGCTGCCAAACATCTGCATCCAGGAGCAAGGTGGTCACCTCTGAAAGGACTGGAATGTGGTGTCCAATTATTCTGATATGTTAGAATGGACCTGCGCACTGGATCTTCCTTGGGGAACCTCGCTTGGTACGCCGCTCTTAGAGCAAGATTCTCTTTTGGATCCAGGTAGAGTTGAATAATCTCATCGTGTCAGATCCATTGCATTGCATGGTTACAAAACCTGGAACACCTATCTTTTTGTTGGGGAGCTCTTTTTACTGTGGTTGTTCCATTTTGCTCTTATTTCCCTAGTTTCCAGAGTCCTTTTGGTGTAAGGAATTGCTGTGCTTCTTGAAACTCAACTCCTATTTCAGTCTGTTTCATATTTTGATTATTTCAATTGATTTATCATGTTCTGTTTAGTTCACTCTCTTGGGCTGCCAATCTCATATGATTACAGCTTGTGTATGAAGTTTGTGTGTGGATGAACTCTCTCTGGGTACCAATTTGTATACTGCAGGACTGCTTAGTGAAATACTGTTGTCACTGAGGCAACCATCGAATGGTGGATGTGTATTGTTGCCACAGGTGCAACCAAGTACCCACCAAGACCACAGGCTGCAATCAACTTAGAAGTGGCTTCAAACATTCATCTGATGGACTCAGAGAACAATTTTACTTGAGAATCAACTTTCATGCTTTTGGTTGGAATACAGAACTCATATGAGGTTCAGGAAACATGGGATAGAAACTCACATTTTCTCATGCTGTGTTTCAGGTGCTATATTTGCCTGGTGGAGTATGAGGAAGGGGATTCCGTAAGGACACTTCCATGTAACCATGAGTATCATAAGAATTGCGTTGACAAGTGGTTAACAGAGATCCATGGGTAAGTCTGTATACCTGGCCCTCCCTCAATGCGGGGTTGTGCCCTTTTCTCATGTCATGCTTTACTCAGTTCCTAGGCACTCTCCTTATCCTGCTTTACCCATCTGTAATGTTTTGACAGCAGGAGGATATGTTTCACTCACATATCTGTCAGATTGCTTCATCTTGCTTCATGAACACAGAATGTGAAGTTTACAGTTATGATCCAGCTCCTGACAGAGGAAATGGTGTGTGCAGCGTGTGCCCATTGTGCCGAGGCAATGTTTGCGAGCCAAAAGCAGTAGATAGTGGAGTTGAAGCAGCTGTGTAAAATGAAGCTCTCTTAAAGCTGCATGTGTCTTGCTCAGCCTGAACAACAAACATTACAACCTTTTCTTACACCTCAAGCTCTGAAAGCTTTGAGCACAGAACTAGGTTTCTGGTATTTATGTCTTCACACATTCTTTCTCAGTTGCATGGCATACTGAAAGGTGTCAATAATCCTATGCTGAAGTATCTTCTTTCTAAATGTCTGAACCACAAGGTTGGGGTCAGATGAAAGACACAGTACTTCAGATTTGTACAGGCAGGGGAACTTCAGATACTGTAGAGCAAGCTCAATGTTCTTGATTATCACTCGGTTGATTGTGTTGATGCTTGGATTGTTGAAGTGGAGAGGAATCAACCATGTGTGTTGATGTACCTTCTCATCGGAGGTGAACATATTCACTATTTTTGTCAGGGCTGTTACCTGTTCACGGTGTACATTCATCATACCCACATGATCATTCCATTCAGAAATAACTTGCGTGGTGGAACTGGAGGGTGTGCTGCCTTGCATGACAAGAGCTCAAGGAGTACCCCACCACTCCTTGCTGCTGCTCCTCACCCCATCACACAGGAGTTTTCCAGGTTTGTACTTCAACTTGACTTCAATCTTCACATTAAGTGGTTAGTTTATCAAGTCTTGATGTACTTTGTACTTACAAGACATTCAAATTTTTTGCATGAACTCCACATAGTAACTTATTTGGACTCTGTGTTGCTCTGCAGTACCAATGATCATAAAGACGATAGAAAATTTGATATTTTCATGGGGATTTTTTTATTCTCACTTTTTGCATTCGAAGCCAACCTAAACAACAAATGTTCACATGTCAATTATAAGACATATTATCTTATTATATGGAATTTTTTTCGCCAAAGGGTAGTAATGACTAAAAACATCTAGATTAAAAGCATAAAAAAACTTTTATTTTTCTTCACCTTGGCATTTGTAGACATGTTTTGTGTTCATGTCATACATATTTTGAACATGTTACAAGTGGTAGGGGGAATCTAACATGCTACAAGACCTTTTTTGGCATATGTTATTTGACTTGTTACTTACCCTTTGGAATATAACATTGGCTATCATGCTTTCAAAACTTAGTAATAACAAGTTTATAAGTAAGTGTTGAGTAAATTAGGCTTCATTTTTCATTGGAAAAGTGTAGGACTAGATAATCTTGATTCTTATTGTTACAATTAATGTGTTTTTTTTTAGTTTAATATTTATAAAGTGTCATTAATGGGTAAGATTGGTGTTGGTATTTTGGTTTGATTATTTTGGGAAAGGAAAAAAACATTTATATTATTTTGAAAATGTAGTCACATTTGTGATAAAGTATAATTGGGTTTGTGTGAATTGATCCCAAATACTATATTTGTTGCATATGCTATTATGAAAACATCACATGATAAGTTATTTATTTGTTGCATAATGTTTGTATATTAGTATAATTTTTTTCAACAATTGATTTCTTTTTTAATAATTAGTGTGAACCCGGTGCATAATGCACCCCATCGATCCCCCCAACCCGGTCCTTTGCATTTCCCACTCTGGTTCTAAACGGTGACGAGCTCTTTTGGGAATAGAAATTTCATGCAGCCAATGGAAGGCCCAAGGGTGCACTCAAGGTGCCTTGCTTTTATTCCTTTTAAATTTAAGGGGGAGGGGCCGAGGGGAGTGGGGGGAGGGTTTCTTTTCATTTTTCTTTGGTTCCCAATGTGTTCCTCAACATAATATTACAATGTGTTCTTTCTCATTTCCACCTATTAAGACCCCTAGAACCCCACCCCCACCCCCTCCACGAAAAAAATAAAAATCATAACTAGATGCTTCACATGGAACGGGCAGTGACTGGAAGAATCTTCCAAGCACTGTTCAATTTTTGTCCACACATATAGACAGACAGACACGTCCAAGAAGGCACATTGAACGCGAAAACCACACCCTATTCACACGGATTCAAAATATACCGTCCCGGACAGACTGACAAACTTACTGAATTAATATATAAGATTGTATGATGTTATTGAGTATAGTTTTTGTTATGAACATTTTTTAATTATATATTGTCCAGCGGGAATCAAATGTGGAAGTATATTTTTATTGAGATTCATTGATTATTGTTGATCAAAATATGTTGAAGAAATGTTTTAATAATTTTATTTATTGTTTTCATGATTGCATAAGTGTGTTGTTCGTATCTTGAAAATTATAATGATTCTTCATATATTACTTGCATAGGTATTTCTAGATGTTGGTCGCTTGGTAATCCATTTTGATTAAAAAAATTGTTTTTTGCTAACTGAAGTTCCTCCTATTAATAATGCATGACATTGTTTAAATTGTCTTATTTAAATAGTATTTTCATCTTTAGTTTTACCCATTTCATGCTGTGTTTGTTTCTATTCTTATGGCATTTGGGGATATTAGTTTTTTCGATGTATAATCTCACAATTTATATTGTCATTTTTATGATCATTTTAAAAAATTAACTTTGTGTATGTCTTGTATTATAATATTTCATAAAACCATGAGCTTGTTTAAGGAATGTAAACATGATAATGTTACACATATGTTGTAAATATTAAATTAGACATTGTTCAATGGTTGACAAAGGTTTATTACCAGATGTTCAAATATGTATTCTTAAAATTTAAAAATCAATTAGATCAAAAGTTAAAGCAAGTGGTAGTTGATAATGAAAATTTTATTAAAAGTTTTAAGAACATTTGATTTTTTTATAGATATTCATATTGCAAATTTATTTTTTTATGGATATTATTGGTATGACATTTTTAAGTAGACCTTGGAAGGTGGAGTCTTGTAATGTTTCATGTTTTTTTATGAGATCATTAAAATTTAATAGGCGAGGGTATTTAATTACCATGTTCCATTCAATGTGATTTTGAAAATGAAATATTTTTAACATAACCAATTGTCCCATTAACAATTCTTATTTTTAAATATAGGTTACAATGATTATAATTTTCGTTCTTTTGTAAATTTTTATGAATGGTGCTAAATTTTGGGTTTTTTGTTTGTTGGCATTGTTTGCATTATAATATACTAGTGGGTGCCCGTGACCTTCGGCCACCTTGGTTCATGTTTTAGAAACTTTTAACTTTTAACTTTTAACTTTTTTATTTTTATGTATTTTTAATTTTTATTATTGTTTTATATATATTTTTATTTGGATGCAAGTTTGAAGTTTGGGGAAAGTGTGTTTTTCTTATTTTTTACTCATTATTTGGTTTTTTCATTTTTGGAATTTTTTCTTTTAAAATTATTTTATTGTATTTCCCTTTCCTTGTTTCATTTGTTTCCATTCCTTTTTTATAGTTTTTTATTTGTTTCATGTTTTTATTTTTTCGATTCTTATTTTGTTTATCTTCATTTTTTTTGTTTTTATGTATTTATTTATGTATTTTCTTTTTTCTTTTAAAAAAGATTATAATTTTTTAAAATATGTTCTATAATGAAAATAATTTTTTAAAAAATTGTATTTTTGTTTGATTAGATGCAAGTTCCCCCTGCCCTGCCCTGCCTTCCCCCCCCCCCCCCCTGCCCTCCCCTGCCCTGCCCCGCCCGTGCCCCCCCTGGCCTGTGCTGGCCCCCCCTGCTGGCCCCCACCGCCCCGTGCTTCACCGGGCTCTCCCTTCCCCCACCACCCACAACACTCTACAGGGAACGGGAGCCAATGGGATTACGCCAGAGAGGTAATGAAAGCGAAATGACGTCAGAAAAAAAGAAATAAGTAAAAGATAAGTAAAAGACGGACATACACACACACACCATGTTGTAATTATATATAGTGGGTGCCAGGGGCATATAGCTAGTGGGTGCATGTGGCCGAAGGCCAATGTGAAGTCATGGAGTACTTTACCATAGAAGCTGCCAGGG